>JABSTQ010009145.1:0-331937 GCA_013358835.2 Ixodes persulcatus
AACGTTTGAAAAATTCTTAAAACAGTCGGTAGTGTAGCGGCGACAACACACCGCTTGGAGTTGGTAATAACATACTCTCGCAAGGGTACGCCGGCGACGCTGCCGATTTTAACCGTCCCAGTGTTGCCTCATTTGGCCACGGTGGCGCTGATGATCAATTGACGGTGGCGCTCTCTGGAACTTTGCCCAGAGCCTATAGCACCATAGTAGAAATCTTATTTTTGTTTTCAAAATTTTCGGTGGTGTGTCTTATAGAACGTTTTTTTTTTCAATAAGTATGAACTAGCTGTACAAGACGTAGGCTGCATCAACATTTACGACAAAGGAGAGGCAGAGCACCCGCCGACGACCCACTGTTCCGACAGACTGAAGGTGGTCTGAAATGTGGCAGCTTAGATCCACGGTTACCACAACTTTGTAGCGCATAACTTTGTAGCTTTTCGAGAGTTCCAGCTTCCAGGGTCAACTTCTGGTTGCCACATTCGCTTTTCTTGCTTTTCTCGATGCCTCGCAAACTCTACACTGGCATCGCGCACCGCTAGTACCGTAAAATTTTATACGAATGCCCTCCCTGGAGAGATTGCCCAACCCATTTTTTCTGGCTAATTATCCGTAGCTTAAAAATTCCGAAACACATGCCCATCCCCGATTCCTGACGGATGAACCACGCGATTTGCGGTATCGATATGTGTGACAAGTGAGCTCGCAGCAAGTTCCCGCGTGTTGAACGCCAATTCGCCATGTCCACGACCTGCAGTATCGGTTCCTGTGCCATGTGGTTGAAGCAAATGCCTGGTGTATATCGGTCATTTTTTACGAACTTTGGCAATCTCATTCCCCAAGATAGCCCTCCTGATTATTTTCACCATTTATCTCTTCAAAATGGGTGAGCGCTCGTATGGGATTTTACGGTAGACAGTTCTGTTGGTTTTATCGCAACATGCCGCCGTTGAGGACTGGGAAGGGCCACACTGCAAGATTCAGGTGGAGTGTTATTTCGTGTGCGGCTGAAAACAGAAACGGGGCTTCAAGAACACGCTTCAACATCGGTGAAAAATGATCTGCGACTGGCTACTGGCTGTGACTGGCTACTGGCTGGTACATTGAAACAAATTTGCTGCGGTGATTATAGTATTTCTCGTTTGATCCACTGGCGGGAATATTGAAAGCGGTCCCTGCCTGGGCATATATCGTGATCACAATATAGATATGCTGGCCGATCAATGCGGTTTCATCACACCGACCGTACCGAAAAGTGTGACTTATACAAAAATGTGATTTATCGACAAAAAAACAAAAATGGCCCGCTTTTAAATGGTTGATATTTGGATGGTGTGAGCTAGCTATGCTTAAAATCTGTAGCTTTGGCGAGCTTCTTTATAATGGTGCAGTTTGAGTGACCCTCACTGACTCGAAACCATTTATGAAACTTTTGCCTTTTTTAAGTGACTTGTAATGTATAGCTGTATTGTTGTTCCTTTTGATACTGTTATGTTTGTGCTCTTAACCAAAATTTTGGCAGTGGCATGTATGCCATACCGTCTTTCGGATCGCAAGTGATGGTGGTGATAGCGACGAGAGGTCAGGACTGTCCCATAACGTCTAAGTCAACTCTGTCTCTGTCGAGACGTCATCGGTCAATGCGTCACGCAGGTGAAGCACGGCCATTCGAGGCGTTGCTGGTGCTCTCTGATTGGCCGGACGTTCCTGTACTTCAAGACACCCAATGACATGGTGAGCCGTACCTCTCAGCTCGGTGTTGGGTGCAGGGGTTTTTCTGTTGCCCGCATCTGCCATCCGGACGCTTCAAGAGCCTCTTCGAGCACCCTTCGGTTGGCACATAACATTCTCGAATCGCAAACCTTCCCCTCGTTTCTTTAGTAACTAAAGTAAAAATGACGCTTTGAGTTTTCTGCCTGGTCTCCTATCGCTTCGTATAATGTGCCGAGTCAGTTGACGTGTGAC
Organism: Ixodes persulcatus; assembly: GCA_013358835.2. Classification (NCBI taxonomy): domain Eukaryota; kingdom Metazoa; phylum Arthropoda; class Arachnida; order Ixodida; family Ixodidae; genus Ixodes; species Ixodes persulcatus. Next base: position 1,966 of record JABSTQ010009145.1, read on the forward strand.
CAGGAATATTGAATCGAGCATTGTTTATCGACCATGAGCGATGGGAGGTACCGAGGATATGCAGCTGCCTCGGTACTTAGCCATAGCGACCTCAACCATAGCGCTAATCATCTTGTCTAGGAATTCAAAGAGGTTGAATGCATTTTCATTTGGTCTCAAGTGCATTTTTAGGGCTATCAAATGAAAAAAAGTTAAATACATTTTCATTTGGTCAGAAGCAAACTCTAAAGGCTATCAAATTTGAGAAATATCACTCTAAAGTGAACTTCTGTTAACAGAGGCATGCAACTGTAACTGTGCCCTGCAAATTGCAGACATTTCTTTGGCCACCTTCAGCACGTTTCTTCGCCAAAGAAAATGCGAAAAGGTCCTTTTGCCATAGACAGTTTCCACATCAGCGGCACTCAACCACTTGGCACGGCAAGCAAAGCAACCACCGCAATTTTGCTGTCCCAAAGGGGACCACAGAGATGCGTCAATGTTTGTTCATGTCAATATAATGTAGACAACTTGATTTTTTGTGAGGACCTAATTTTGTGGCCTGGAGAATATTACTAAAAATTTATCTCGCGAATATATGACCCTATTGTAACGGATATACGGCATGTTACTCCAATTCGCAAAATTTTGTGCCCTCAAAATATTTCCAAAACAAACGCTCTAAAATTCAGGAAATCTTGAGCTTCCGAAAATAAAGAGGCTTTCAGTATTCAGTGGACAAAACGTCTCATAGGGCTGAGTAATGCCTCGAGCCAAGCTTTGTTGGCCACGGGTGCCGCGTGGCCACGCTTGCTTTCGTAACTTTCGCGGGTACGATGCCATAATGTGCGTGCCCGCGGCCATGCTTGGTTTGGCTTGGCTCGGCTGTCCGGCTAGCTTGGCCGCCTAGTGGCTTAGTTACGCGGCCGCGCACAGCGCTCGTGCCCTGTTTTCATGTACACGCGCAGTAAATAAAAAGTGATAAAGTATGCACTGCTGCAATTTAAGTTTGGTAAGTTTAATTGCGAGGCTTTTCGATGCTCCCGGAGTTACCGGACTTCTTGAACGCACAAAGAAGATTGCGCGGACGGTCACACGACAGTTATGCTAATGGACAGTGTCGGCTAGTGCGACATTTCAACGACATTGAGTCGCGATTGACTAAAAGTTCTGGCGACGTTGCGTTGCGCGGTTTTTTTGTGTGTCCCTTGTCTCCTTTTGCGTTCGCATACCAAGATGTTATTTTAGAATGAACTTTTTACACACTTTGCTATTTTATGAAAGCCATGTCTGCACTTGTACCCATCCAATTTTTATTATTTATTCTTTCCTTTGTAAAACCTCCTATACATTAAGCAAAAAAAAAAAAAAATGTTAGCTGAAAAATTTAGAAGTGTCATTATAAACATATACAGTCGCCGATTGATTTTTCAGACTCGGAGGGAGCCCTGAAATAGTCCGAATAATCAAGCGGTCCGAAAAATCCATTTCAGCCAAAATATCGAATTTCCACGCATATTCCGTTGCGTATTGGCCACTTCCCACTTGCTTTGTGTCAAGTTTAAGTTATCATGCAACTTCCGCCTTATATTGTTCACTTTTTACTTGCTTGTTGATCTGGTTGATGTCAGTGCCGCGCTTTGCCGGTGCCTTTGTTGGCACAGACTGTGAAGTTGAAGTTGGCACCATTTGGCACTGTTTCAAGACGTTTAGTCTACCAAGCTCACTTTAATACTAATCCTGTTGGCGGAAAACCTCCGTTCTCAAAGAACACAAGAACGGCAGACGGCCGCTCTTCTCGCGGTCGCAGTCGAAAAACATGGACCACAAGAAGAACTGAAAGAATGGACAGACGGCAGCCATGTTGGCGATAGCGGAACCGGAAAACCTGACTATAGCCTCAAACCAGCTTGTTTATTGTGTAGGACGTGGTATCGAGGCTACTGGGCAAACTCAAAACAACCAAAATGACGGTGACTAAGATTGCGGCAGCCGTTTTGTGGCTGCAAACTGAGGAAATCACGGAAATTATGTCCGAAATATCGAGCAATAAGCTTTATGGCACCCGAAATTTTGATCAATGTTATACATACATTACCTCTATGGGGTGAGTGACAGTTCGGCGAAAACGTCTGAATAATCAGACGTGTCCGAAATATCGGCGTCCGAAAAATCGGTTGGCGACTGTAGATCATGCTAGAGGGGTTCTGCAGACCTTTGAGGTTACAAAGATACATTTTTTTTTTTCTGATTTCAGTATTTGAATTTGTCTTAGTCCCATCTATAATCTTTGCAAGTGAAACTTTGAGTATCAACAAAACTCTAACTAAGTTATGATAAGGAAAGAGGGACATTGAAGACAAACAGACAAGACAGGCTTTCGGCCAAAAGCCTGTCTTGTCTGTTTGTCTTCAATGTCCCTCTTTCCTTATCATAAGTTAGAAACCAACACGCTCAACCATTTACACCTCTAACTAAGGTATACCAGATCCAAGTACATATCTGCAGTCAGACTGCGAAAGGAGATGAGCCTCGCAGGTTTAACCCTTACTGGGTTGCAAGTTCCATAGAGAGCCCCAGAAGCGGCACTCCCCGTGGAGTCTTGTGGGCCGTGGCCGACCGTCCTCGAACCCGTGTGCAGACGCCCCTGGGCCAGATCAGCATGCGGGAGGTGCGGGTGGAGGAGGTGGTGCACGTGTCGGACTCGGACGAGGAGGGGTCGGGCCGGGAGGGCCCCGTGGGGCGCTCCGAGTACACCGTGGGCATCTTCCCGCCCCACCAGAGCCCCACCTACCTGCTCATGGCCAGCAAGCAGGAGCTGGTGGGTGCCCGACACCACACGGCACGCACAGATGGGCGCCAGTTGCGCCCATTCGTGTTTGTCGCGCTGTCTCTCTTGTCTCGGTGTCATCGTCTGTAATCCATCGCGGGTCAGCTTAGTTAAAGGGACCGCGAAATGATTTTTCCACTTCTTCCTCCTTAGCTTTAATCCTCAACTGAAAAGCGAGATGAGAAGTTACGTAGTCGTGACGTGTTTGGGCACCGGAGATGACGACTCCAAGCTTCCACTGTGCTTTTTAAGCACATTGTGGAACTTGTCATTCGCAAGCGATGACAAGTGCCGTCACGGCACTCATTGGCCAGGAACGTGAATTCAAATATTCGTCGATGGATTGATTGTTTGACCAGCATATACGTCCGAGTGATGCAGTGTTCGTGTCCAATGCATGAGCTGGGCTCGGCTGACGTGCCTGGCGGATGCATCGCGGTCAAAAGGCGGAGGTACGCCTTTTCACCGCGAAGGTACGAAATAGTTCGCTGTATTTTCAAACTTTCGTACCAAAAAGCAGGCTTTAGGCTTTCTACACTCGTGTACTAGTTTTATTTCGGCGCACCTAACGATATGCAATTAGTAAAATCTCAGTTTATACCAGCCGAAAATTCATTTCATGGTCCCTATAAAGCAGAGATCAGCCATTAATCCGTCAGTTAGACAAAGAACAAATCACACTTGTCAGTCAGCCGATTAACCAATCAATAAAATCAATACATAAGACAGTTGACTCGATTGATCGAAAGCGAAGCGGACGGATTATTTATTGGTCGCATTGTCAGCTTAGATCTCCGCTTAAATTTCTTCCAGGACCTCCCATACGGTGTAATGTTCAAGGGAGATGTGGGTTGACATTGTACTCTTTCTTAGTTTCAGTGCCCACGATTACGTGGCTCAAAAACTCAACGTTAAATATATCACTTCTCTGTGGCTATATATCCAACTAATCTTATTTCAGAAAAAAAAAAAAAAAAAAAAATGTGTACACTGTGTGCAAAACAAAAATACAAAGACAAGCAAACAAAAATGTAGGCAGAACAAACGTTTCAGTGCTTTTGCAGTCTACTTCTCTTTGTTTGTCTTGGTTGTTTTTTGGGAGCGTCTACATCCGTGCAAGTGGACGTAGCCAAGTCGGGAGGATGAACGGCTCCACCCCTTGCACTACGTCACTTTCGGAACTGGATGCGTACCCATTTGCCTCCTCGTTTTTGTTACGGCCATACAGGAATTGACTTCCGGTGTGGTCTCCTTTGTTGTGTTTGACCCGCTTTGCCATATGTGCTCGACATTCTTTCCTTGTCCAGACGGCTGTTCCCGAATGGTTTTGTGCAAGTCATTTCGAGTTGTTTGAAGCGGTCCCTTAACATTTTCTTATTTGGTGACTGCTTTCCGTGCACAATATACACATCTAGTGTACGTGTGGATATTTTTAACCTGAATCTCTTCATTCGTTTGGTCATCAGTGCACTAGAACTCTTGCACCGCCGACATGCCTCGTGCTTAGGTTGCCGGTGATTTGATGGTTAATTACGTCGGTATATTTCCCATCGAATATTTGGGCGGCTGTCGAAGTGCTGGCATTTAGTAACACGAGGATCGCAAACCTTTTTTTCCCAGGTGTCTGACGTCCTGTCCGATTTCGACGCTGTGATTTTGCACGTTGGCACCAACACCAGCGTTAGTGCTAGCGTGTCGTTTGATAAATATAGCCGGCTGACCGTGAGATCTCGGAACTCAGTCCGATGATGCAGGCTGCCTCTTCTGCCCTTTTTCCAAGACAGGAGAACATTGAAGTGGCAGAGTAGGCACAATCAGGCCTTTGTGCCTGCGGAACAACACGCCTTCTTTTTTTTATCGAATAATGGTTGAATGTTGCATCCTGGCACATTTTCATAGCAGGCTTCTGTGCCGTTGAAGGCAGGAAAAGGTGTAATAAACTCCTTCCTCAGTCTTCATTTGTTCAATATCCTCGATCAAATGCCCGGTGCAAGTACTTTGCCATCGAACCACTGGCAACCAAAACTCGAAGCACGTCCAATGTGCGACGTGCTAGTCCACAGATGTCCAATCATTTCAACTCCTTAAAGTTATAAACGTCTACGGAAACACTAGGCATGTGTAACCTGCACTGAAAGATGGAAGCACTGACGGAAACATTCAGAAAACGCTGCAAGTGCTAAAACTGCTCCGAATTGCTCGAGTAAAGTCAGTCGGGAACAGCAGTCCGTCGAGCAATCGGAAGCCAATTCCTGCGTGGACGTAGCAGAGTCGGATGGGGTGGAGGGTAGTTACATCCACGCCGGAGTGTGGGTGGAGTCGTTCCACCTCCCGACCCGACTCAGTTACGTCCACCTGCGTGGACGCAACCTCTGCCTCGTTTCTTTCCATGCTGTGTACCCTCATTTTCAGCGTAAATCAACATGTCTGCATCACTGCTTTGAATCCACTTTTTTCTCACGGAACTAGAAATCAGCATTTTGGTGTGGACGACTTGTTTGCTTTAACCAAAATAAAAAGGCTGTAGGAGCACCAACTGCCCCAGCATTCATCCACTACCTTTTCTTTGTCGAGTAAACCCCACAGCAGCACTCAATGCTATTTTCGATCTCCACAAAAATAGGTGCCTGTTCATTGTTTCCTCTTAGGTAGAATAAATTGAGGGGTACCGAGTTGGGGAGTGTTGTCCCTGCGCAGGACACGTGGCTTTACCACCTGACAGTGGTGTCGTCTGGGGACAGCGTGGTGGGGACTCAGTACGAGCAACTCATCAGCAAGTTGATGGAGGTGGACGGAGACGAAAGTGAGTTGGCCGGTTCCCCGACATTCTTTATTCATGAGGTGGTCTTCTCATGCACGACGCCGTCGGTTTTGGCAAAGATTGCGAGGTGGTCATACGTTGACTGGAGTTGTCTGCATTTTTGTAAAAGTAGGAGAACTTGGAAGAACATTCTTAAATCTAGCACGCACACGGTTTAAGCTGCCGTGGAATTTTTTTCAGCTTAGCAATGTTAGAAATGTCAAGTTGATATGGGCAAACCTTCGGGAAATTGCGTTACGTTAGCAGGGGTTCTCAAACTGGGTTCCGTGAACTGGTCTCATGGGTTCTGCGAGCACCCAAATTGCAGTGCCCCTCCCCCCCCTCCACCCAGCTTAACCTTCCACGAACTGAGTCATGGATTGAGCTGGTGTTGCGGGCAAAGCAATGTCACCCTTCGCACTAATATGTATATACCTATATATTTACATTGTGCCCCGGGGAAACCCCTCTGCCTTCTTATTTTGTCTGTAGTCCTCCATTTTGTCTTCTTCATTCAATGCAATAAACTCCTCTTCACTATCTAAATGCCTTTATTGCACAGTATTATCGGTTGGCAACAAGAGGGGGGACGGTTTCCTTGGGACTTTTTGAGGCTTGATGGAGTTCCCTGGGACAGAAAAGATTTAGACCCCGCATTATTGCATCCTTTTTTAAGGGGGAATGTGGGGCTTTAGAGTAATTTCTTATTTATAAAAGAATACTTATCATATTATACACTGATTTAACAGATCTTGCACCTATTCCAAATCCAAATACGCAAGCGGATATTGAGTATCTTGACTAGAACCCGAGTTATAGGAGATCTGTCCAATTCGATTACCGTAAAATCCCAAGCAAGCGCCCACTCAAAATGTTTAGATAATTATGTAAAACTGGGGGATGGGTGCTTCTTAGGTCAACAATATGTCCTTTTTGTATTTTCCGAATGTTACGAAATTGAGGGGTGGGCCCTTATTGTGGAATGGGCGGATGCTGGGTACTTTACAAAAAGTCATTTGTTAGGGGCCGTCAAAAAAATTATTCGTAAATGATCAAATTTTTAATGCAACTGCATTCACAAAGGTGTAATTTGTGCGGTGATGCTATTTTAGATCTCACCCGAGGGGGATGTGTTACTAAAAAACGATTGTAATTATAGTGTAAAAGACATGCTTTCTTGTTATTTAAGAAAGTAATTTAATTGGATAGAACTCTTAAGTTGATGATAGAACTCATTGCACAGCTGCATTCTTCCATATTAAAATGGCACCAAACGTGTTAATGTTGTCCAAGGACAAACCTCAGAAAATGCCTGTAAGGCATCGGTACTTGTGAAAAAAGTGTGAAGAGAGAAAAAAGCCCTTCAAGTATGTGTATTCCTACTGAATGTTCATAGAAAATTAAGTCTTCATATATTCTTTCATATTTGAAAATTAGATAGAGCAATAATATTTTGCACAGAGCTGGGTGGTATGTCTAAACATCAGAAAATCCATCTTCTCAAAAAGGACTTTTCCCCAACTTTTTTCCATTTAAAGAACAGCCTTCCCTTTAACTTCTGTATGCGTTCTCGTGACTCGAATGCAATCCGTTGAAGTATGGGTAGACCCCTCAATGAGCCAATGATCGTGCAAGCATCATCGTAAATGCTAAGCCCACATGTAATCCGCTTTTAGCTCGCAAAACAGTTTTCTAATGACTCACCATTTTCATTAAACTAATGGTTTTAAACCTCCCTTCCAAATTAATCTAGGAATCTCGGTAATATACTAGTCCGGAGAAACTTGGCAGAGTTGGGGAATTCTGGATCAACGGTTACGGCAAACGCCGACGAACTCGGCTCGTCCGTCTGACATTGCGACAATGGTCTGTGCCCGTGGTTGTTGTTTCTGCGCAGACAGTGTGGTGTGGAGGCATCCGCTGCTGCTGCACACGAAGGAGAGCATTGCGCAGCCACTCACCACCCTCCCGTCGGAAGCCTTGCAGACCGAAGCCGTCAAGCTCTTCAAGGTGGGTCTCACGAGCTGCATTGGCGCAACTACTGTGCCAGCAACGCCTCTCCGACCACTGCACTTGCGGTATCCTCAAAAGCGGCCGCTCGATTTCTGCCCGATGACGTCGCGAAAGTGTTGCGTCGCCGGCCGTGTTTCCGGCAATGGCTGACGTGGCGCGGACGCCCGTCCCGCTGCAAGTTGCCTCCCAGCTCGACAGTCCACAGAACGTTTAGCGTCCAGAAGCTGAGACTAGGCAACGACGGCGACACTCGCGTTTGCTCATACTTTTTGTCAGGGACCTACGGCACCACGGAAGTGAGATCGCGACGTCTGACGACGGAAAGAGCCGGTTGCGACTGCCATTTGATTCCACTTGGGGACCTCTTTTGATGTACGGGTGGCATAGGACGCCAAGTTGCGTTTCAAGGGAGGTCAAAATGCATGTGTATATTACCTAAAGGGTCGGCTGGATTTCGGGGGGAGGGGGCTGAAGCCCCATAGGTCTCCCCCCTGGCTGTGCCACTGTGGGATTCAGTACAAAGGAATTTTTGCATAGCTCATCTGACTACAAATATCTGTACTTGTCTCTCATGTGGCCTACCGTAGAATACCATGCATCCACCCATTTCGCACTAAGCGCCCACCCTCAAAATTTGAAACATCTGAAAATATATGCAGAGTGCATATACAGTCGCCGACCGATTTTTCGGACTCCGATAATTCGGACTTGTTCGATATTTCGGACCTAAAGGCGGAACCGTGACTTACCCCATAGAAATAGTGTATATTCACGACCAATGTTTCGGACAGCTTGAAGTCCGAAAGTTTGATTATTCGGACAAAATCGTCGCGAGCGATCGGCGGAAAACACCATTGAGAAGCGGTCATTTTGAATTCTATGTTGTTGGCTGCAAATGGATTGGCTTGACTTGGCAGCGCTAGTTGAGTACTCTTGAGTTTTACCGCTAGGTGACGCTATGCTAGCCCTTTTTTCCATTTAGCTGCACGTCATCATCATCATCATTATCGTTTTTCTTTGTTTTTCCGTTCCTTCGCGTCCAGTCGCCATTTTGCGCTCGTGGATTTGCACCTCTCATCTTGTTCAAACAATGCTGGCTTGGACGTCAAGGCCCCATCTGTTGTTCTGCCACCGCGATGTGTCAATTAGAAGCGTAGAAAGTACTCGACCATAACACTAGAAAAGAAGGCAGCGATTCTCAAGCTAACAGAAAGTTGCCGAACGAAAACGGAGGTGTAACCTGAAACGAGGCACCATTTACGGCTTTTTAAGCCCACTTGGAAGTAATAAAGGCAAGTTTTTCAATCTGCCGATTTTTCGGACTGCTCTATTATTCGGACGTTTTTTCGCTCCCCGCGAAGTCCGAATAATCGGTCGGCAACTGTACATGGGCGGTTTCATTTGGATTCAGGCAACGAGGTGCAGTCATACTTTTTATATTTTGTTTAAATTTTTTTTATTTTGTGGCGCATGTTCCAAGGAAAACAATCCTTTTTATTTTAATGTCCTGATATGTTTAGTTTCTGAAAAAAAAAAATCTCAAAGAAGTGGGAAAGAACGACGAGGTTTTGACGATTGTTGTGGGTGGCGTTTTTGAATCACTCTCAATCTCAAAGTATTCAAAAGAGAGCGTCTATATTTTTTTAGTGTGATATATATGCAAGTACAGTAAAACCTCGTTAATTCGGATCTCATCGGACCGGCAAAAATGTCCGAATTATCCGAAAGTCGAAATATCGAAAGGACAAAGAAAACTGCGCGAAAACGTTTCCCTGTGACATACCTTTATTTTGAGAAGAAATCTGTTATTACCGCCTGCTTCCTGGACGACACCGGGGCGGAGACGGCAACTTCCCTTAGCGCGGTCGAGTGCTCCACCGCACTCGCACTGTCGGAGCTACGCATCCCGTGCGCTGACGATTTAGCACAGCAAGGCCTCTTCTAGTTTCGGGTGCACCACCGCCCACGGCCGCTTTCTTTTCGCGTTGAACTTCTCGCTCTCGAAAGCCCGTAGGATATTGGCCTCAATTTTCACGTACGTGGCCAAACTGCTTCTCTTGACGTCGTAACTTTCCATCACTTGTCGAGAGACGCCGTCCTTCAAGACCCTTAGTATTTCCACTTTCATTGCTAAATTCTTAGCCTAGTACAGCCAGCACAGCTGCAACGGAAAACGAGTAGCACAACTGACCAATAATCGGAGCGGCAAAATCGCGACACCCGGCACTACTTTTCCCGAGCGCGCCGACAGCGAGAGTGCCAGTCACGTTGCATTTTTACAACGCGGGGGTGGCCGGTTAAAATGGCGGGTTTTAGGATCCCCACGTTGAGGCATGAAACGTGACTGTCACTCTCGCTATCGGCGCGCTCGGGAACGATAGCCCCGCGTGTCGCGATTTTGCCATTCCGGTCGTCAGTCACTTGTGCTACTTTTTGCTATGCTTCTGCCGCTTCCATGCCAGGAGAGTAGTGGGTAGCGCGCTGAAGCACGGCAATCCAGAGCAAAACTGGTGCGAAACACGGAGAACCGGAAGAGCGGAGAACCATGGGAAAACCGGAAAAACCACCTGTGCACCTCGGATGGATAGCGGTCATACCCTCTGGAACGGATGATAGCTAGCGCCACCTGCCGAATTCGTCCGAATTAACCATAGCGCGCCGCGTTCCCTCCGAATTAATGAGCGTTTGCTGCCATTGACTAATACATACGTTTGACGGGACCGGATCGGCAGTTCGAATTATCCGAATTTCCGAATTAGCGGGGGTTGAATTAACGAGGTTTTACTGTAGTAGGTAAAACAACATTATAACTACTATTTATTATTCGTCGCTCCACTGTTTGTACATATCCCCAAACATGCCTCCGCGAACAACTGTGACCTAAATTGCGGATTTTGTTTTGAGTCGACTAGGTTTAGTAGTATCGCTTTTAAAATAATACCACGTGTAGAACCTTTCATTACCTTCCAAATTAAGCAAAGCTTGTGCCTTTATCATGTACGAGTACTCAGAAATAAATTATGAAACAGAGAAGGTTTTCACTTTTCGGTCAACTTCAGCATGGTGTTTAAAAAAACACAAAACATTTTTAATTTTTTTTTTTTGCGTCGCGTTTTTTTTACTTTTCTTTTACCCAGAATACATTCCATTAGAGGTATAGTACTTGTTTTGAGTTTTAAGCCTCTAATATGCGACAGTAATTAACATGCACAGACCCGTCTGAATTAATATTTCAAGATGGAAGAGACTCATTTCACAAAACACTTCAGGACTAGATGGTAAGTGCCTGTTAATCTTCAAAAAATTACAATTAAAAGAATGTGTTTGTGGTACTTTTTTGCTTCAAAGAGCAGTGCCTCCCCTTTAGGGGACACACCTCCTGGGAGAGTCAGCTTTTGAACCCTTGGCTTCAAATTAATGAAACTTACAGGGTAGGCTGGGGGTCATGCTAAGGGTGCATAGCAAAATTTCGAGTCTGTTGGTTAAATGGGAGGAAAAGTAGAGCAGCTTCTATCAGCAACACACCTCCATTGTTTAGTTGATCTATCATTGGAAAACTCTCACAATATTCAAGATTTTTATTCGCTAGTTATGTAGCAGAATGCCTAGGGGGAGCGGCTATGAAAAGAATTTTGTAAAAAGTCACTTATTTCTATAAATTTTCTCACGTGCAAACTTGGCCAACTTTTTGGTCTTCAGTGTCTTTGACAAAATGTCAACATTTTTTATAAAAGATATACGTAAAGTGACAAAAAATTTCCATAACCGCATTCTTTATTAAATTTCACTCAGGAAAAGTGAAGAACAAGCCTCTCCTGTATTGCCTTTATCAAATGATGAATTGACTAAAATGGAATTTATATCAAAAAGGGGAACGGAGAAAACTCCGTTCAAGGTGCCCCAAAGTCTACCTTTTCTTTAGCTTTGGTGGACAGAAAATAATTTATAAAAAATTAACTATGCGGTGTAAACTAGTTAAACTTTCTGGGAATACTCTCTAGATGTTGATGGATGTAAATATGTCATTTTTCAAAATCAATGTTTTTTGCAGAAACTTTTGTTTTCTGTGTAGTGTTCCCCTTTCATTAAAATATTCAGGGAAAACCCGGAAAACTTGAGAGACGTGAATTTGGCAGAGCGTGCTCCAACTGGGCGATTGATTTCTGGCCAGTCGATCCAGCTGTTCATCTCGGTGCCCCTGGACGCGTCCGGCATCGACTACCACGTGGCGCTGGCGCAGAACGCCCTGGCCCAGTGCCTGGGGCAGCCGGAGCTCCAGAACGAGCTCTTCTGCCAGCTGATCAAGCAGACCTCGCGCCACTCCCACCACAAGCTGGGAGTCCAGGTGGGCAGCCGTCTATGCAGGGGGACGGGGAAGCGGTCGTGGTACGGAAGAACCTTGAACTGACACATTTTAATGCAGTGTTGCATTTTGACGGAAGCTAACGGCTGGGTCACATATTTGCTTTTGAGTATGTTAAACTGCACTGTGCTGACCGAGTTTCCCTGGAACACTTCTGATCCGCACATAACTGGACTGAAGGTTTTGCAGGGTTTTCAAGTCCGAATCAATGTCCAGGACATGTGATCTTCCGATATTATACACCGGACTGTTCCAGCATCGCTAAGAAAAGAGTAGAAGAGGTGGTGGCAGAGATCGATTGCACTGGAACATTCTGGAATTGCTAATACAGTGGAATCTCGTTAATTTGAACCCGAGGGGGACTGGTACTTTATTTGAATAATGCAAAGTTTGAATTACCGGGGGTTTCCTTCCTACAACCACATAGGACGGGACCTGCATGTTAGTTTGAATTAAGAGGGTTTGAATTAACGAGATTTCACTGCAAAAGAATAGAGGCGACGAAAGGGATCGATTGCGCAGAAATGTTCGGGTATTGTTAATGGAAGAAATGAAAGTGGCAGCAACGAAAGTCGATCGCACTTTAACGTTCCGGTATTGCCGACGAAAGAATAAAAGAGGCGGCGACTAGCATTGAACCCCGTGCCTCAGTGCGGGGGACAGCTGCTCCACCAAATGGGCCATGTGTACAATAGTATTAAAACTTTGAATACCATACCCAAGCAAATTTGAGCGCGCTCCCGTGCAGGTTTCAGTCTCGATTAGCTCCCTGCCCGTCCCAACTGAGCTGTCGATCTTATTCTTATGTGTAGAGCAATGTTTTGTCTCGAAATAACCCTCGTTGACCTCACGTGGAAAGTTTTGCTTAGGAGACTTCTATCACGGTTTGGTCCTTCTTTGTTCCAGAAAGGCGAATTTGCGTCGCTCAACCTTGTGCTTTGCGGCAAACACCGAGATCTAGAAATTAATAATAAACTAGTTGCGTAATAAACTAAATAAGAAAGTCTCAGTTCCGAATAAAAAATGCCAGCTGAAGCCAGTCGAAACGAGTGACCCCAGGGTGAGAGGCTGGGGCGCCGCTTTGCATGGTACTGTGTCTCAAAAAGTATGATTCCGTAAAAATAATCATCGATTAACTTTTAGCCCATAGATAGCTGCGTCTTTAATCGATAGATCTACGCCATAAAGAATGCTACAGCTTTTCTACGCTGGACCAAACTTTGCGTTCGACGTGTGGGAAAAAACGAACGACCTGCACTCAAAGGGTTAGCGAGGTTCTACCGTAACGTCGCGACGTTCGATGGAACCCCGTTCGGCGGGGAAATGCCCGAACGGACGCTCGACGGACTTTTTGCGTCGGTCCTCGCAGCAGCTGCTGCTGTGTGCCACCCAGTCGCTGTTCCTGTGCGACACCGCCTCGGGTTCGTCGGGGGACAAGGGCTCCCCCACGTCCCAGCGTGCCCCGTCCCCGGAGAAGGGGGGCAGCCCCAAGGGGCCCGCGGAGGGCAAGCAGAACCCGCCCCCCTTCGTGTTGATCCAGGGCTGGCAGCTGCTGGCCCTGGCCGTCAGCCTCTTCCCGCCCCGCAACCGCACCCTCTGGTACCTCAGGGCACACCTGCACAGGAACGCAGACACCAAGTGAGGGGCCTCCCAGTTCCTCGTCGACGGGATTCATTAACCCGCCTGTGTGGGCACCGCACGAGGGGCGAGGAGGAGCGAGACGTCTTAGTTGGCGGCATCAGGCACCCATAGTTGCCAGACTGTTAGTTTTTGCACCAATGATCGGTACATAAGACAGGGGCCAACTTTTTCTAGTGCATTCTGGAAAAAAAATTATACCTATATTCTGGTTTATACGGTAACCAGCGCCCATCCCTGTTTTTTCACGCTCACCTCTAACTTCCGCACGGGCGCTTGCTCGGTATTTTACGGTGGGTCGAGTTTGCACCATAAAGACTAAAGCCCCTGACTTTATGCGCTGGAAAATTTGAAATTCTGCAAATCCAGATAGAGGAATCTGCAAAATTCTGTGGCAACATTGAGCAGACATGAGGTACATGTAACAGTTTATTTATTAAACGCTTTGATGCTTGCTTACATCAAATTAAAAGGAAGCTGTTGTGACTGAGCATCAAATGATGCTTGGTACTCTCTTCACTGGGGGAGTGTCGCTTGTGGGACACAATGTCACCGTATCGACTGAATGACCTTTCTGCATCAACTGAGTTGATCGGCATTGACTTTTTATTTAAGGGCAATGGAAGAAAGTGTTGGAGCCAGGGGTTCCATCCCTGCTCAGAAAGCCAGAACATCAAAGTCTTCACCTGGCTTTTCTTGTTTAGAAAGAAATGGTGCCAAGTCCCTGTCACTTGATTTGAGTTCTTGGGCAGACTTCAGGTGCGCTTGCCATTCAGCAGCTAGGGCTAGTGAGTCCTCCCCAAGTCCAGGCACACTTGCAAACTCTGATTTCTTCTCTGGGAGACACCCGATTTGCAGAGGATCCAAGCACCTCACACTCTTGAAGAACTTCCAAGTGTCAGACTTCTCCAAATATACTAGCGCTTTGCTAGCCGCTTTACTCATTGCAGCCTTCATTTTGTTTGCAATCCAATGGGCCTCGTCGTGTGCACTGGTTTCTTTCTTCAGCTGTGTTTCAAAATCTTCCTGTGCAGCTGCTTCCAAATATCCCCAGAGTGTAAACAAAGCATTGTACGCTTTGTGACAGGCTACACGCTGACCCCCTGCTGCTTTCAGCAGGCCTGCAACTTTTTTTTCCAAATACTGCAATGCATCGCATGCTGTACTTAAGCTCGGTTGAGTGTTCATTCAAAAGTTCCAGAAGAGAATCAACACACGCTGCGTTTCCATACTTTTCATGGACTTGCCTTAGCAAAGAAGGATAGTGCTCAAAGTAAGCAGAATGCTGCTCAACAGCTTCAATCCACGAATTCCACCTACTTTTGACAGGTGCTGGAGGTGTTTTGGCACACTCAACCCCCACACTTCTCCAGATGAGATTTGTAGAAAGCTCTCTTCCTACTCGACAGACGAATGGCCTTCTTCATACAGGTGACAAATTTGTCCATTAAGGGAAAAGATGCCTGCAATGTGCTGGCTACAATGTTTACTGTATGGGCTAGACACGTAATGTGAACAGCACACTCGCAAAGTGGCTTTATGCACTCCTTAAAGGACTTCATCATATAAGCAGCGTTATCGCTTAAAAAGTCCGTCACGTCCTCGAATTCAATTCTGTACTTCGTCAGTGTCCTCATTACAATGTGGCCTATCACGGACGAGTTCACTTCATCCTCTAATTTAACTTCCACCAGTACTGGTTGTAGCGAAGCACTCGCGCTTCTGGCTGACTGGACAAACAGCACGTTCACAACCGATTTTGATCGGTCATCGGTGGTTTCATCAGTAATTACCGGCACCGTGGTACCTTGAAACATAGCTTTTAATGCTGTCTCATGCTTCTCGAACAATTCTGGAAGTCGTCGGCGGAGCGCATCAGATCCAGGCACCAACCCGTCGTTCCAAACGTGTGTCTGTAGAAACGTTCTCAGTTTCAGATTGTCCACCTTTTCTAAGGGAACATTTGCAGATATCAATCCATCCAGGAATTTGAGCACAATGTCATGCCTCGCCTCGCCAGCGGTCATTGCCGATTCCAGTGTTTGCAGTCGACTTTGCTTTCTCAACGTTCTTGAACCCCCAGCGACGCCTTCTGATGGTTTTTTGCTACTTTTTCGCTTGGAAGAGTCTCTTGTTTCGGCATTCTTACGATGACGGTTGCTCTCGATGTGCTCGTCAATAGTTGACTTGCGACGATAGTCAACTGCTCTCGCGCAAGCTTGGCAAAAAAGGACTCCTCCATCTTCGTAAAAGCTGACGTGCTTGTATTCTCGAACGCGTTCTTTGGCTGTCTTTTTGCTTAAATGAGATCCTGAGGGAGCCATGTCGATCATGAACTCGGAATCAAAGCAAAAACGGAAAAAATGGCGCACTTTCTGTTGCATCCCGTTGCGCCAACGTTTTGTTGCGCAAATGTTGGATGGATTGACGACTACGGCTACGGGTGGCGGCTGCGCCACCTAGGCGTCATTCTTTTTTTTTTATTGATAAGGTTAGAATATTCGAATATAAAATTAAATTTCTTCGACAGTAAAAGACGATGAAAAAATAGAAACCGTTTTGCCATTAACTAATAAGAAAATACTACTTTTCCGTCACGTTTTGCCACCTTTCACTTAAACTTTCGTTTTGAATACGTGTGGCGCCATCTTTTGGAAGAAACAGCTCCCAAAAGCAACGTTTTTAATGTTTTTTTCACATTTCCGCGAAAAAACATTAATTCCGTGATTTTTCGCGGAATCGCGGAAAGCTAGGGCCTCTAATAAAGACGACATCGCGACTTGCCCCTCTTTCCGACATAGATGTCAGAAAAGAGGCTTAATGGTTGCATTTTTAAATGTATAGTTGCATTTTTAAATAAAAAAGACTGTCCGACACAAACATAATTTCGGGTTTTCTAGGACGCTCATCACGTCCCGGCGTGTAGGTCGAGCGAGTCCTATAAAAGCACAATCTAAAAACCGCCTTAAAGGGACACTGACAGGGTATTTATGCTCGCCGAGGTTTTTAGTTGTATGTGACATATGAGAGCCCAACTATCCAGAACAGAATTTGCGGCTCGAAATTCAGTTTCTTTGCGCCCAAAAACTGCCGATCGAGAACTGGTCGGTTTGAGTCGCGCTCACTCTTTTTTCCGTGGTCACGGGCCGTTTTCTAAGGTTTCGACGCGACCACCAAATTTAATCGAAGTCGTGGGTCATTGAAGGCACACAGTCAATGTTAAAAATAGAAAAAAAAAAATATGAAACCCATTTTTTGTGGCTTCCACAAAGCTGCAAATATATTGATTGAAAAAAAAAGAAAAGGTTGCACAGACAATTGGAAGCATTCTGTGCGTTTACTGCATAATACTCAACATGGCGTCATTTCACTTATCATGGGACTAGTGGATGGCAGCGGACGACGGGCGTGGGACCTCTACTTCAGAACTGTCATTCATGGTACAAGCAAATTCTGTCTTCCTTCGAAAGAGAAATTTTGGACCGATCCAAAGAATTGATATTCATCCCGTACAACACGACCGACCAGCAAGCCGATTGCACGAAGACGTCGCCAAGCCGTCGTCCCTTCTCGTGGCTGAAGACATCCTCGCTCAAACGTCTAGCACGAAGTGCATACTTCGAGATGAATATGCACGCGTACGGTTTCTTTACTAGGTGCGAATTTGGCCAATGCGTGGTGCTGCCCGACTTCAAGTCGGGAGTGCATGTGCGGGAGAGAAATTGGCAGCAAACTTCCGACATACAGTCGACCGGCTGCATTACTACGAACGAAACAGTTCCTTCAGTAGCTGAGTGGAAAGACGTCCGCTTCACAGGCAGCGGGCCTGGGTTCAATCCCTAATGTGGGCGTACCATTTTTTTTTTTTTTTTTTGTCTAAACCTTTTGCGATGGTTACATTTCTTTTTTTACTATTATCATTGAAAAAAAACTTTTGTTGTGGATGATACGTCGCTGAACTAAATGGTATGGGATTCCCTTTTTGACACGTGCGAACTCAATGTACAGTCGCCGACCGTTTTTTCGGACTCCGATAATTCGGACTTGTTCGATTTTTCGGATCTAAAGGCGGAACCGTGAATTACCCCATAGAAATAGTGTATATTCACGACCAATGTTTCGGACAGCTTGAAGTCCGAAAGTTCGATTATTCGGACAAAATCGTCACGA
Organism: Ixodes persulcatus; assembly: GCA_013358835.2. Classification (NCBI taxonomy): domain Eukaryota; kingdom Metazoa; phylum Arthropoda; class Arachnida; order Ixodida; family Ixodidae; genus Ixodes; species Ixodes persulcatus. The sequence continues at coordinate 19,759 of JABSTQ010009145.1, forward strand.
GCGATCAGCGGGAAACACCACCAAGAAGTGGCCATTTTGAATTCCATGTTGGCTGCAAATGGATTGGCTTGGTTTGGCAGCGCTACTTGAGTACTCCCGAGTCCTACCGCTAGGTGATGCTATGCTAGTTTTTTTTCCATTTAGCTGCACGTCATCATCATCATCATTATTATAATTTTGCTTTGTTTCCTTTCATCCCCTCGCGCCTCCGCCCCACTACAGTGTTCTAGAGGGAGTAGCCCCACCTTCGCGTCGCCAGTCGCCATGTTGCGCTCCTGGATTTGCGCCTCTCATCTTGTTCGGACAACGCTGGCTTGGACCTCATGGCCCCATCTGTTGTTCTGCTGCCGCGATGTGTCGTTAAGAAGCGCAGAAAGTACTCGACCATAACACTAGAAAAGAAGGCAGCGATTCTCAAGCTAACAGAAAGTTGCCGAATCCAAACGGAGGCGTAACCTGAAGCGAGGCACTATTTACGGCTTTTTTAAGCCCACTTTGAAGTAATGAAGGCAAGTTTTTCAATCTGCTGATTTCTCGGACTGCTCTATTATTCGGACGTTTTTTCGGTCTCTGCGAAGTCCGAATAATCGGTCGGCGACTGTAGTCACTTTCGACAAAATGCAAGGAGCATATGAATCGTGTAGCGTCCGCTTTCCGAGGTTCTCGTAACTGTTCTACAGGAATTGCAGCCAGCCATTGATCCCGACCCGTTGATCTTTCAGAAACTTGTGCACTTTGCTGCACAGTGCCACTTTCAGATGCACGACATGTGAGGCAGCTCTTCACGCAACATCTTGGTAGTATTCTTTTCGGAGCCGATCACGGGAATTTACCACGGGCACTCACTACTAATTGCCAACACTTAAATGTTCAAAACAACTCATCTTGAGGTATAGAACAGCGAGCGGAACAAACATAACTGCAATGGAATCTCACAGCGAACGGATCTCGTAATGCAATTCATCTGCTACGTGCGAAAAAAAAAAAAAAAAAAATCGCACGGTCAAGTGTAGCCACGTGACTTCCACCACTCACTCTCTTCTCCACTTCTCTGTGCGGTGCGGGGGTTTCGGTTTCGAGCAGTTGCGTTTTTTTGCTTTATTAAAAAAATACGTGACTCTGTAGCAAAATACTAATTGGGTAGTATTCCGACAGCATAATAACTCGCCTGGCAAAAAATTAAAAAAAAATTTTGGGGGGTGTCGGTGTCCCTTTAAGCGTTTGTGACGTACGCGCGTCGCCCCGAGGTGCGTGAAACCCGGTCTGTGCGGTCGCAGGACGGAGCCGGGCAAGTACGCGGTGTTCTGCCAGCGTGCCCTGGAGCGAGCCCTGGGTGCGGGGGAGCGGGAGTGCAAGCCCTCCCGGATGGAGGTGCTCAGCATCCTGCTCAAGAACCCCTTCCACCACTCCAACCCGCACAGCATCCCCGTACACTTCCTCAACTCCACCTACCTGGTGGGTATCCAAGGCTCTGCAGCACGGGGCTTGGGACGACCGAACCGGCCGCCGATTTGCCTCAAATTCGCTTCAACACGTCGACGGATGTGGCTGAACTAGTAGTTGAAATAATTTGTTTTGTGCAGTTGCAGAATTTTTGTATGCGGTCTTCACCATTTTTTTTGGACCGAATGGGTGCACCGCTTATGCCGACAATGTGGCGGCAGACATTGTAATTGGGGCAGTTCGACCCGTTCTCGACGGGTCGGGAGAAGTTTGGTGGCACGAAACGAGTACTGGGGAAGTCTGCTCCGGCGGTACGAGAAAGGTGCTCGACGTACTGGGTTTTCTAGACTGCCCGCTTGACCTTTGAGTTTTCCAGCAGGCTGATAAAACTGCTGACTGGGCGAGTTGGTTCCAGCAGGCCACCGGCAATCAGAGAAATCTGAACATTGGCTTTTGGCATCAGCTTCATAATTTAGAAAATAAATATTGTGCATGAAGGAGTCAGGTCTGGGTAGTCTAAGAACGTAGTTAGTTCGGGTGGCTGGAAAAGAAGACGCTGCATGTGCAACTGAGTCTGTTTATTTATTTATTTGTTTACATTATACTGCCAGCAATCGACTGAAAAACAAAAAAAAAAGCACGAGTGGGTACAAATTGGGTAGAACACATAATCGCAAGTACAACATTACAACAGCACGTTTGAGGGAAGCTTTTTTTTTTTTTTTTTTTTTTTTTTATATACAAATAAAGATTTGCCCTGTAGTTTCGACTACCCTTCCACGCAGGCTATCCCAATCACGTATAGATCTCAAAAACGAGAATTTTAAAATATCCGGAGACTAGTGGATCAAAATGCTTGTTTTGCTTTTTTCTAATACGGGGGACAGAAAATTCTGTATGTCATTTGTGAAACTTTAGGACATCATTAATAACTGAAAAGAGCACTCTAAGGCTATTTATTGTCACGATTCAGTAACTGATGTGATTGATCTAGACTTATAAATAAAGCATAGTGCTAACCCACGAGTGTACAGGGGAAAAAAAAAGAAGAAAAAGATTACAAAGTGTTTTTTTATTGCAAGAATAAACTGTGCATCACCGAATGATCACTCCCATCTTTATGCAGCACTGGCGGTCCTCACCAGATACCAAAATGTCAGAACTTACCGTTATCTAATCAAAATGTTGTAAGCAATTTTGTTTTTTAATTTTCGAAGATAAAATTAGGTTTGTTTTTGGTAGAAGACTCTATTCTTCTTCATATACTCGCATACCTTCTTTGGCCACCATATTCTTTTCGTAAAATTTCGAAAATCGCTTATAAGCATTTATTTAGATAACGGCAGGCTTTGAGGGCTGGTCCGGAGAACTAGCACTACATTTGGACGGAGACCGGGCGCTCGCCGATGCTTTCGGTACAATCTCGTATGGACACCTACACCAAGAGATCGCCCGTCCAGATTTTCTGGCTAAACACGCAAGCTCATAGTGGGTTCCCAAGTGTCTATCGTGTCATAAAATGCGAACTCGCCGCATCTGCGATCTCCGGTACCAGTTCCCCTTTTTATATGGTTGATAGGCGGGTGCCGCGATGTTGATTGCTCATTTGTGATAAACTTTTGCCGTTGCATCTCAATATCTTGCTCAGTTTATTTCTTCATCATGGGTGGGTGTTTATTGGGATCTTACGGTTATTGGGGCGAAGAAAACGTCGTAATTTTTTTTCTGAGGCACCCTGCTCTTTGCGAGCGAGCACGGTTATACGGTCACGATCCGACCCGGTTTTCCGTCATCCTCCAGCGGTTGCAGGTGGTGGGGTTCGACGGCTCCACGACGGTGGAGGAGTTCATCGGGACGCTGAACGCGGAGGCGGGCATGCGAGACACGTCGCAGTCGGGCTTTGCCCTGTACAGCGACGACCCCATCGACAAGGGCATCGAGCACTGCCTCAACCTCTCCACCAAGGTGGGGACACTGCTACTGTGGGGCGCTACGCCGTAAATAACCCTTTGAGTGCCAGCATTTTTTCTCCTCATGCCAAATGCAAATTTTGGTCTCAGTAGCACTGCAGTATGCTCTGAGAAGAATATTCATTTATAAAGGATACGTGCCATCTGTACACTATGTCATCATGTCACCATTAGATGCGGCATCAGGGGCCTTAGTGGTACGAGCTAATCGCCTTTCTGCAGTTCCGTGGCTCTCTCGAACCAAAATGCATATTAATATTACTATTACCGTTACTTTATGGGCAAAAATATAAATCCAACTTATAGCATATTACTTCCATTGTACTTTTCGAGATGCGGTATGATGCGCTGGCACCTCGACCTGACACCCCGAGGTCACTCTTTTGGTCGACCTTACTCAGCCTTTGTTTGCTCAGAACTGTAACTCCCTTGTTTTCGCGGTTGAATGCCGAGTTCATTGGAAATTTCTAGATTTCAGTGCTTGCCACGAAGCGCGAAGGTGCATATACCGAAACAAAATTTGCCTAAACAGAAAAAGAAACTTACATGCCATCAGAAAGTGATATTACAAAATAAGACACTGTTTTCGTCGCTCGCTCATATATACCGGTGCACGTAAAAAAAAAAAAAAAAAAAATTGGTCACCTCATTGCTACGTTAGCGTGGCAAAGGCAGTGGTAACAGAATGTGATGCGTTAGTGTGGAGAAACTGTGTACACACATGGATGGCGCGAGGCAGTCCCGTGTCGTGCAAGGTAAGCACGTGAGCACTCCATGGATGTCTTGCTCGTGAGTGCAGTCTTCCGCGGCTGCAGCGTGGCGCTCGAGGAAAAGGCTCGGCTGGCATTCGGCCTGTCGACTTCCGTTGCTGACACCTTACCAGACATTAGGGACGTGCGAATAGGGATTTTCTAAATTCGTAGTAAATGATTTCTTTGTATCAATAGTTTCAAATTGAATAGAATCATTTCGAAGCGAAGCGAATAGTTTGTGGCCGTCAGTACAGTCATGGTAGAGAACACTCGAGACTGGAGAACAAAAAAAAAAAAGGACAAGGTTGACAAGGTCTGAAGGCTTCTCTACTTTATCATTTACCACCTTGTCAGCACAATTACTCTTATTTCGATACAGTCTTGTCTGGTGTTGCGCGAATATTCAATATTTTGAATATGGGTAGTTTTTTTAATAATATACTTTTCGCTGCGGAGAAGCCACATCCACAAACGCGAGCTCCACAGGGCGTTGCTTCTTCGCTGCGCACCGGTGCTTGGTAAAGAAGTGCACTCAACGGGGTAACCCGCCGCGATCAACACTTGGAGAAGTATGAATATCGCAGTTGCGTGCTTGAAAGAAAAGCACATGGCCAAATGGGGATGGTGCACGTGTGCCCCATGGTGTATCTGAAAAGAAACAAACTCTGTGAACGCTGATATCTATACAGTGCAGTAAAATTTTCAAAATTAATTTAAGCTGTGGCTCTTATGCAAGAGTATATGTTGGCAGAGTTATCCTGACAATATGCGTTCATTACTCATTAGTCGTGATACTTTTTTTTCTTTCAAATTCCAGATTGGAGAAAGAATATTTGCTTATAGCAATATTTGTAATCCTATCAATTAGGTACATATAGCTGGGTATCTCTGTAGATTTAATTTTATGTCAAATTCGTCATTTACTTCCCATCCTAAGGCATCAGACTTTTCATAAACATAGTTAGATTAGCTTGAGGACAACTTTGACGTGTTTAGCTGGGTTTTCGTTTAAGCATGGTGCAACAGTAGTGAAAGGCTTGGAGAAACTATTCGATGTTCGATTTGAAAACGTTCAGCATGACCACTATATTCGCTCATGATTAGTCATGTCTTGTTAATATGAACACTTTCTTATCGTCCATAATCTGAATCGTCTTTCGTGTCAGAATTGAGTTGCGTTAGAATTGTGCAAATATGATACCTACAAGAATGCGTGCAGCGTTATTTTAATTTTCTCTATTACTTTTGTTTTTTCAGAAGCCAGAGTCGTTGCTTTCTGACGAGGTGTTTCAGCATGCCTCGGTCAAGGTAAATGCAAACTGTTTTCTTGTCAGAGTGTGTTGTAGTGCTGTGCTGTAGTTTGTCGGTCTTCGAGCAGTCTATTTTTTAGATCAATAGAGTTCGGCGAATGTGACTGTTGATGCTACCTGCATACGCTCAAAAATCGAGCCAAGTACTGTCTCCTCTCAATATTTTTCCTACTAGAAAATTCGATTTCCCAGCGGTTTCGTTGCTCTAGAGATGTGCAAAATTAACCATGCCCCGTGCAGCTGTACTCTCGTCGCCGAAGAAAGCACGCCGGCAACCGCCGACGCAGTTCGCTCGTCAACGGTGTTTCCGACGCTTCCACAATTTTCGCGAGGTCCGAGACATTGTAGTTTTTGCCGTCTTGGCACAACTCGAGCTGTGCCAAGGCTTTCGACGAATGTGAAGCGCGAACCGCTAACAGCACAAGCTGACGAATCCCAACCGTTGGGGTTTGGATTCCCGAAGCTTAAAATAGCTCACCGGCGCTTACAACGTTGGTCGTTCCGAAATACGGCGTGAGGCCGGTACGAAAGTGCGTTGCTCCCCCATGTCTGTCTGATCGTTTTCTTCTTTTTACTCTACACCAGAGAGAAAGAGAGAGAGAGAGAAAGCGGTCCACTGCACTTGCTCTCGTCCGCTTGGGATGTAGACGCCAGTGCCTGCAGTGCTTTGGCCACGAAAGGGATAATTCGAAGCATGGTTTGCCACATAGAGATGCTTGGATTTAACCGAGCCCGGAGGTTTAGGCTTTTAATTTGCAGTACTGTAATTATCCGAGTCATTGCTTATCCCCGAGTCATCGCTTTCCCCACTTTTTTGAGCGAATATTGATTTCCCCCAAAAAACACCTAGTGATCACCGACACCTACAAATAACCCAACACAGGTTAAAGGGAGACACTACCTGGGAGGGTCAACTTTTGAACCCCTGGCTTAAAATGAATGAAATTTAGTGAGTGGCCTGCTAGTCATGGTAGGTGGTGCAGAATGAAATTTCAGCACTGTACAATAATTGCGAAAGAAATTACAGTAGTCTTCATAAAGGACACACATACATTGTTTAGTCAATCTATCGTTAGAAAACTACGATAAAATCTCACTTTTTTTTTTTCGCTAGGTACAAAGCAGAATGTTCATTGTGCGCGCCTATGAAAAGATTTTAGTAAAAAGTCATTTATTTCTATAAAAATATTGTTCTGCAAAATCAATCTACTTTTCAGTCCTCTCTGTCTTAGACAAAATGTTACAAAATTTTATAAAAGAAACCCATAAAATAAAAAAACAATTCCACTGGCGCATTCCTCATTAAATTTCAGTCCAGAAAAACAAAGAACGGGCCTTTCCTTTAGTCCCATTGTCAAACGACAGATTGACTAAAATGAAATTTATGCTGAAAAAATGGAACGGAGACAAACGCATCTAAAGTTTCCACACCTCAGATATGCGTTCATTGCCTCAAAAAGGCCACTAAAACTGTCCAGGAGCATAGGTAGGACCCTCCTCGTTGAGGCGCTTCTGCTCAACAGCCACCGCTTCCAGCTTGCGTCGCTTGTGGGCGACCTTTGACGAGTCCAGGGCACTGGCTCGGGACCTGGCAAGTCGGTGCTGGGTCACCTTTCTTGTCTGGGACTCATGGTGGCTCCCGGCTTCCATCTCCATTTCAAGGAGAGCCCTCTCCATTCCTTTCGGTCCCATATTAAAATCCAGGACAGCTAGGGCCACTGCCGTCTCAATCGTCTGAAGTGAAGCAAACTCGGTCTTTGGACACCTTTTCCATACAAGGGCATTGAAAGACTCATTGGCGTTTTGGGTCTTCATCCGTGCGCACCTGGCCAACAATTCTCTCTGTGCCAAGCGGTTGTACAGTGGCACAACCTCCTTGGCCACCTCCTTGGAGAAAGCCGGCCGGTGGGGCTTTGCACTTGATGGCTTGCCAGACGCTTGGGAGTGCCAGGTGGCGGTTGTGGTGGCACCATGACTCTTCCCCCTTGGGGCATGCGTTGTGTCGAGGCTCTTCATCCGTTGAGTACATGTGCAGCAGAGTTGTGAAGACGCCTCGCTGCATAGCCGTCACATCCAGGGCATTTTCCTTGAGGGCGCTGGCGTAATAGTTTGTCATCCGCTTCATTACCACGTTGGTCAGTTTGCCTCGTCCCCCCAGTCCTTTCTTGGCTTTCTTGAGTTTTTCCAGTCCGGCATAAACTCTCTTTGCAACATGGTTTACACAATCTTCTTTGGCAACCTCCTTGTCATACAGCTGGAGCGCAGAGACATGGTTGTAGGCTTTGCTGTCACCATCGCAGAGGATAGTTGTGTACTGGAGGTTGTGGAGACCTACTGACTGACTAAAGATAACCTCCGTTGCTTGCACTTCCATGGCATTTGCTGAGCCGTCGAAGTTTTTCTGGCACTGGTGTTTTTCCAGCCACTCCTTGTAGCCTTCTGATTCCTCTTTGGGTCCAATCCTACAACCATCGCAATAATTGCTGACAACAGCATAGTCGAGAACGAGGCCCGTCTCCAGCTCTATGGCGACGCCAACGCCGAAATGTGACATGTGGCCTCGCTTATGCCATGTCCCATCATAACTAACGGACACATCTTGCAGTGCTTCACCATCGGGGGTTGGTTCACCGTCGGGGTTGGTTCCCAGTGCCTTCCGCACCATCCACGCGGCCTCCTTCATCACGTTAGACACCGCTCGCGTTGCCGCGTCGTGCACCTTTGTCGCAATTTTTTGGTAAGTCTTGAGGTGTATCGGTGGCGGGGCATTCAGTCCGGTAAAAAAGTTGGTTAGTTTGGTGAAACCGATGCCACAGTTCCGAGAAACAATTCCGAGGCGCGCTGCAAGTTCGGTTTGTTGCGTTCCATCAACCGTCGACGAGAGCGGCGCCGAGACGACGACTCCGCCTGTAGAGCACTCTACAGCAAACGTCAGACGAGCTCCCACACCAGTTTCCCGAACTTGGAGACCACTAGCACGACAAGTTGGACAGAGCAGCGCTTCAACCAGGCTTCGCACACAGGACACGTCCAACAAGCGGTAGCCGGCTGCACTGTCACCGGAAGGCTCCCTGGGATCTTCATCTTCATCGCGCCCGCCGCTTTCGCCGGCCTCAAAAAAGCTAACCTTCCGCTCAAACGCAGTGAGCGTGTCCTCGTCGCAAAACAATGCACTTTCGGATGCTGGGGCTGGGGTCGCGAGATCCGCTCGAGCAGGCGAAGATCTCGGACACACAAGCACGTTGTCATCGGCAGCGGCGGTGGAGGCGGCGGCAGCGGTGGCTGCTTTCTTTGGACCGTTCCGTCCTCGTGCTTTCGTAAATCGTGAGCGGCGGCCGTATTGTTTCCGCGTTCCCGACTTTACCACAGGCATAGCGTCAAAATGTAACAAAGTCCAACAGAATGGTCAACGTAAAGTTTGCGATCGGAAGTGAGATGTTACAACGCAGGCTTCAAACAAGAACTAACGTGCGAACGGCGAGTCGGCGAACACGCAGAGTGCGGGAGCCAATGGGAGCTCAGGTTTCAACATTCCGGCCAATAGAGGACCGTGTACCTTTTATTTTTTGCAAAAACGCTCAGATTTCGACGGGGTTCCCAATCGTTTTCCAGCGCGCTCGCTTATCCTTGAACAACGACGAGTGCCATTGCGAAAATAGAAGAGATAAGCATTCAAACGAGAGTATGATCTGCTCGCTAGGCCTAGCGTACGCGGAGCGCTTACGAAGTAAAATGTGTAAACATTGCCCGACTCTGCGCCCGCGCCCCGTCGTTTTGTACCGGCTCGCGTCACCGGCGCGCCGGAAATAAACGAAATAACTATACAGCGAACGTAAATAAAACTCTGTAAAAGTATGCTTCGGAAGTTGTTGAACGACACCCAGCAACCACCTCATTGCTAAATTCATTTGGTTCCTGCGATTTCAAATTCAAACACATTTGATATCGCAGGAAATGTTTTTTTCATCCTCCAAACGTCGCATGACGATATTGTCGCGGACAAAGATGGATCGACGAGCATAAAACTGAAAACGAAGGTTTAATCGGCAAGCTTGTGCCAGAAACAAAAGAAAGAATAAGCCTCGAGAAAGCAGAAGCGAGCATCGAGGTGTCAGTTTGACGGCTGGCTGACGTGAGAGTGTGTCGGCAAGGCCACGATGGCCTCCTTATTTATTATCCTCGGCATCTCAAACACTCGGCCTAGAATGTTTGAGCGTCGAGCTAGGACGGGACTTACTTGGCAAGGCCTTGATGGCCTCCCCTTTTATTACCCTCGGTATCTCGAACATTCGGCCTAGAATGATTGAGCGTCGAACCTTTGGGGTTAGAGTGAACACGAATCTTATAGAAGTATGGAATGGCGTTTCCTCTCGGCCATGCGCATGTCAATATTCCCCGAGCTTTTTGATGCCATTGTCCGAGGCTCGGGAAGTTGCATTTTCTAATCGGAACTGTCGCTAATTGCGCCTGCTCCACGCTAGGCAACAAAATGGTGGAGCCCACGAGATGGTCGGGGTACGAAGTGTTGGTACTCTAAGCGTGACCTATTTAGCAGCCCTGGGATGGCTGTCTGCAGTGGCTAACTACTGTAAAGTGGAGCCTTTTTTGTGAGATGCTCAATGGCATCTCTCGTTGCGCAGCTATGCGACGTCATCTCTCGGTGGGAGCAAGCCCTGCGGGAAAAGCACCTGGGGAAGTTCGAGAACACCAGGGTTATCAAGCTCACCTACAAGAACAGGCGAGTTGATGGCCTCCACTCTTTTTCTCTCGTTGTGGATGCCTGGATTAGAAGGAACGCATTGCCTATAGAATTAATTAGAACTAAATTAGGTGAAGCGGTGGAAGGAAGCTTGGGAATTACCTTCACGAGTTTGGCTAGATTGTTTTAAGAAGGCATACTTATCGTTCACATGCCGATCTTTGTTTTCATAACTCAATGACAAGATTTTTTTATATGAATTAAAAATTTCAGTTTTATTACATTCTTTACACCTTGATTGAAACATCAACTTGTGTGCTCAAGATTATTCAAACATTTTATTTCATACCTAAAATCACCTTTCACCGCAGTTCATACTGTCCTTCATCAATCAGCATCTTGTTTCCATTCCTATTGCTTCTATGTTCAACTAAACAGCTAGCTCACTTTGAAGGAATCGAACCTGCCGCGCAGTTGACGCTAACAAAAGGTTGCACAGAAGTGTGAAAGCAAGGCAGGCATGTTTTCTTAATTAGACGGGCTAACACACAAATCTTAACATAAAATATTTCCAGTGGTACGAATAAAAGCAAAGTGTGAGCTTCTGCTCCAAGAGTGTTTTTTGCTCCTCCAAAAGGTGCTCCAAGAATGACCCGGGCCAATCACCTCACTGGCATTGCTACAGTCATTAGTCTAGAACAGCGGTTCTCAAACTGGTCTGCAGACATTTTGTGGCCTGCAGCGACATTAGTAGAGTCTTCCACTTGATTTGGGGCTTGCTTTAAAAGTGTGAGGCACCGAAGAGTGATGAAATCGACGGACCAAAAGTGTTTGCAGCTACAATAGAGAGCTCTCGTGAGTCACAGTGCGCTCTCGCTGAGTTTTTTAAGGGGAAACTCCCCCTGGGAGGGTCAACTTTTGAACCCTTGGCTTAAAATTAATGAAAATTACAGGTTAGGCTGGTGGTCATGCTAGAGGGTGCATAACGAAATTTCTGGTCTGTCTGTTAAGTGGGAAGGAAATTAGGGCAGCTTCTATCGGCAACACCGCTACATTGTTTAGTTAATCTATCGTCGGAAAACTATCACAATATTCAAGATTTTTATTCGGTAGATATGTAGCAGAATGCCTAGGAGGTGCGCCTATGGAAAGTTTTTTGTATGAAGTCATTGATTTCTATCAATTTTCTCTTCTGCAAAATTGGTAAACTTTTTGGTCTTCTGTGTCTCCGACAAAATGTCAACATTTTTTATAAAAGACAACCGTAAAGTGACAAACAAACTCCATAGGCGCATTCCTTATTAAATTTCAGTCAGGAAAAGTGAAGAATGAGCCTTACCTGTATTGCCGTTATCAAACGATAGATTGACTAAAATGGAATTTATACCAAAAAGTGGAACAAAGAAAAATGTGTTCAAAGTGCTCCAAACCTTACCTTTTCTTTAGCTTCGGTGGACAGAAAATAATTTATAAAAAATTAACTATGCAGTGTAAACTAGTGAAAATTGCTGGGAATACTCTCTGGATGTAGATGGATGTAATATGTAATTTTTCAAAATCAATGTTTTTTGCAGAATTTTTTTTTCTCTGGGTAGTGTCTCCCCTTAAGTGTGAGTGCATTTTTTATACAGGCCTTGGAGGAAGTGCTCAGGGACGTGTTGCCACTTTTGCCTTCCACTGTGAAATTGTTTTGTTTGGGCTCGTCCGCGCGATGCCAAAGACGATGAACGCGATTTTAATTCGGGCGGGCTGACCAGTTCAACTTTCTCCGATGTACGGTGATGTAGTAAGTTTCTTGACGTATGCAATGCATTTTTGTCATATAAACATATTCAATGCGGGTCCCAGAATGAACCCCTTAGATAGTTTGGGGTCCGCAATGACGCAAAGTTTGAGAAGTGCCAGCGTAGAAGTTGACTTCCCAAGTATGCAATTGTAGTGCTAAAGACCTTGAGAAAGGATTACAAGGACCACACAAAAACAGCAGCAAAGAACCAGTGTCTCCCTGGTGTCCTTTGGTGTTCTAGTATTGTTATTTGAACTACTCATAAGGAAAGATGCCGATGTAGAAACGTTTTTGTTAACCTTTTTATGGGGGTCTCTTACATGTATGTGAAAAAACCTTCTGAGTAGTGTCCTGCACAATTAGCGAGATTTGATATCTGCACTGTTCAGTGAAAATGCAACGAGAAATGCAAGAACAGGTCTTCTGTTCCTCTTTGGATTCTCATTGAATGTTCCTTTTTATTTGTGCAGCCAAACCATTTATAAGATACTAACTGTAGTCAGGCTGATCACAATTTTATTTCAACGGTTGTGGTTTCTTTGATTATATGCTTTTTCCCTTTCTGCCAAAAAGCAGAAGGTTCTAGCGTATTTGAATGAAGAACTGCCCTACTCTGCCATTCGAAGACGAAGTTGGACAGCTTTCCGTTTTACTACTTTTTTGGAGCGCGCAAATATTCAGAGGAAGAAACAGATTTCTAGGCCCATTACTTCTTGCACGTGTGTATGCTATTGTAATCTATTGTAAATTTGCAAAAATAAGACAGGAGCTGTTATGTTAGTCTTTGCTATATGCTGGATGACCATGGTGTTCCCGATACAATTAAATACGGACATAGGGGGTACATATTTTGTATTCCCATTGACTTCATTATAACCGGGTCTGACTCCGATTTCGATTTTTGCCTGTTAGTGGGGATGGGGTGTGGATGGGGTGTGTTTTTGCCTGTTAGAGGGGTGTGAGAGCTCAGTTGTGTGCATTCTTTCGTAACTCAAGAGTTACGAAAGAAGAGTTGAGCGCTCAACTCGGAACTCAAGAGTTACGAAGAGTCACTTGTGGTTGATGGGAGGTCATACTATAAGATATGTATTGCGACCTATGAAGTTTTGAGTTGAGTTCGGGAGGTTTTTGGTGTTTTACCTCTTTGTGTGTTTGTCAGGCTCAGCTCTTTGCAATGCATGAGTTTATTTTCACAGAGAGTGATAAAGCCTCTACGGTTTCTATTTTCATATAAAGTGACAATCGCCTCTGTTGCCTCTGTTTTCACAGCGGTGACAATAGCCTGTGTAGTCTCTAGTGTTCAAGAGTGGCAGTAGCCTTTATGACCTCTACTTTCATATGTGACAATTGCCTCTATGGTTTTTGTTGTCACAGGGAGTGACAACCGTCTCTATGGCCTCTTGTCACATAGGGTGACTATAGCCTTTTCAATCTCTAAAGCGACAATGGCCTCCATGAACTCTATTATCCTCTATCGCCTGTTGTCTCAGAGTGACAAAAGCCTCTGTATTGTCGCGGAGCGACAATTATTTTTATGGCTTGTTGTTGTCCCGGAGAGTGACAACCACCTATATGAAATCTATTATCTTCTACAGCGTCTATTGTTGCAGCGTGTGACATTAGCTGTAGTATTAAAAGAAGAAAATTTGTTACCTTTTATAGCCTGTTGTCACACAGCGACAAGGGCCTCTGACTTACTGCAGAGTTACAATTATCACAAAGAGTGACAATAGCCTCGTGGCCTCCAACGTCACAAATAGCGACACTAGCCTCCATTGTCAGAGAGATTGACAGTAGCCTCTATGACCTCTAATGTCAAAGAGAGTGACAATAGCTTCTATGAGAGAGTGAGAGGATGATTGAAATGTAGAGAGGTTAGTCTGAGCGCATGGCTCTAGCAGACTTTTCTACACTGGGGGAAGGGGATAGGAAAAGGATTGGCAAGATGAAATGAGTTGAGGGAGGAAATACTATGGACGATGATCTGGTGATTAGATTGACGTTATCTTACGTCTCAGAGAGTCTGTGCCAGTCCTGTCTCATAAAAAGACAATCGGGGCGTCGGTTGCCCTAACGGAGCGTTGAATTGAGCCCCAGCCATTGAGCACTTTCTCAATGGGAAGTGATGTTGCATGTTGGGCAGTTCGGACTGGTGGCCTTTCTCGATTTTATGGCGAAACGTCCTCGTGAAAGCTAGTCCAAGACGTAATCTGCGGATTCTAGTCTCTACCCGACGAAGAAGACCAGATAGAAATTAAATAGCTTCCGTGGAACCCGTTGTCCTCTATGGCCTCCATCGCCACAGTGATAGTAGCCTCGCGGCTGCTCTCTTGCAGGCTGTGCTTTCGGCAGCTCCTCAAGGCCGAGACGGACAAGGAGCGTCTGCTGACTGCCTACCACCTCAACGAGGACCTGGTGCAGGGCCGGTTCCCCCTCAGCCAGGAACTCTCCCTGGAGCTGGCCGCCCTCATGGCGCAGGTACGTCGACCCAGCATCATTCAGCGCCGCTGCAGTTCTCGAAACGTGTCTTCGACCAGTAGAGGCATTCCTATACAGCCCAGACATCCGAGGTGGTCCTCGAGTGCCAGCAAACAATGTCGCAGGTGTGTGGTCGGACGGCGCAATCCTGCCAGTCGCTCGTTGAAGTGCCGATCAAAAAGCATGTGCAAACGCGATTTTCACTGTTGTCATGGTGTCCTAATTTCTGACCGTTTAAGCTTCCGTGGACTGTCAAGATGGAGCACGACCTATAGCATAACAGGGTTGTGCCACACGGGGGCGGGGGTGGGTTTGAAGACGGGAGCTGAACACGGCAAAACTCGGGTGCCGTCATCGGTGGTCTCGAGAGGAAGAGCGAGAAAGGGAGCGACGGAAGAACGGAGGAAGAAGGCGGACGAAAGTTTAGGCGTGTTCGTTTTGCCGCGACGGGTTGGGGTTGCTCGAGTGCTTGTATACATTATTTAGTTTTATACAGTGCTCGATTCCGGTGTTTTTTTGCAAAACAAGCAAGAAAAGAACTAGGTACAGACCTTGCGTAGTGATGTTTTCCTGCTGCTTTGCGTATGTAAAGGCGTCGCTGGCGATATGGGCCCGTTGGGACCACCAACTGGGTCCGCCAATGTCCGCGTCTATAGCCCGCCCGTTCCAAAGCGGCCCGAATGCGTGGGACCCTTCCCTCTAGGTCAGTGGTTCTCAGCCATTGATGATTCGCGGACCCCTTGTGGATTGGCTAAGGTGATGGAGGACCGCGTTTGTGGTGAGGGAAAGGGAGAGGTATAGGTTAATTATGATAATGATTTGATAAATTAATAAAACTAAGGGTTAGTGTGAAGTAGGCTTTTCTCATTGACACACACACGAGAAACCTCACCCGAAAATTGAAACGTTTCTTCTCAATCTGAAAGAAGGCAACTTTTATTGCCGGGCTTCACTGATCAGGCGGGGCTTCGGGGACCCCTGAAATGCCTTCTTGGACCCCCATTTGAGAACCACTGGTCTAGATTATTATATTAACTCCACGATGCCACACCCACCCTTGCTGCTCTGGCACCGCCAGGATCTTGGCACGCAACGTCACCCTATCGCGATAGCACACCGCATGCGTCGCCAAAATGTTTTCGTCTCTTTGCATCTTGACGTGGGCGACGTCTCTGGTTCTCCCCACACGCCTTGCCGTGCTGCGTGATGGCGGAAGCGGTACTCAGCTGCATTTAAAAGAAAGGTTATCTTCGCGTCCGAGAGCAGGCAACAGCAGAGCGGGGTGAAAGTTTGTGGTGAACGAAGGCCGCACTCGTGGATGGAAGAGACCGAAACAAGCCCTTTTCGCGTGCAAGAGTGCGAGAAAATGTTTCCGGGGGCCAAAGAAAGGAAAGTTAGCCAAGACCGAACCGGACCCCATTCGGTTCACCAAGGAACAACGTGCTCTACGCCTCGCCGTAAACACTGAGCTGCTGCGGGCAAAGGCTACAGATTTGCGTGTTCCTGGGATCAAACTTTCTTTTCGTGGGTCTCGAATTGCATTTTGCAATAGGTGTGGGTTCGTATCATGCGGGTGTTTACGGTAGTATACCTTTAGCGTATCGCTTCTTGCCGAGGGTGCGTATAGCACTCGGCGTGTGCGCACGTGCGGAATTTTCCCGAGACATTGCTCCGGCAGACAACGGAGCAGATCCCCGACGAAGCCGACGCATTCCCTGCTGCAGATCGAGTTCGGGGACTACAACGGCGAGCGTGCCCGTGGCAGCGGCAGCACGCCCAAGCTGAACCCGCCGCAGCAGCTGCAGCTGGTCGTGGAGCGCTTCTTCCCCAAGCAGTACCGGGAGCCCGGAAGAGACAAGTGAGACACTCTCTGACACCTCCCAAAGAACAAGGACGTAGTGTTAGATCGTCTGTACCAGCTACCCTAGGTCATTACTTTTAGGCTCTTACATAGAAGCAGTGGTTGAAATGCTTTTGTCTTAGTTATAGAAAATTGTTTTTTTGAGACGACGAAGAAGAAAATGTGTTATGTTCAAGTCCCTGCAGGCAGTCAGCCTTAAGGTCTGTGGTTATAACGAGTCTAGATATTCCTCCAACTGGGTCCCGGAGTGAAGAGGCCAGCACGTTGAGGTCGGTGTGCCTCCTGAGAAGGAGTTAAAGCGCCGTAGCAGGGGCAAGGTTGCAGTGACCTTCCGGAGCTGCGGTGGGAGGGAGAAACTACCCCCCATACGAGGGCCATAAAAGAATGCGCCTTTTCACTCTAGCCTGGCCGTGACTGCACTGGCGTAGGCTGGTGCAAGTAAACCGGACGTGCCCAGTATCTCGTTGCATGTCGTCCTCTCCCTTAGAGTTCGCTCCTTCGTCTCTTCCGTGGATTGCCGAATTGCGTATGGAGACACTTTCCGACGGAGACTGTCTGACACAGGTGCACCATGGAGGCGATCCGAGAGAGGTGGTCCGCCCTGAAGGGAAAGCCGGTGTTCGACTGCGTCCGGATCTACCTCAACTGCGTCCGCAAGTGGTCCTTCTGTGGAGCCAGGCTCTTCAGTGCTAGGGTGAGTGCTTCGGAGCATTTCTTTCTCGTCCCGCCCCCCACTCTCGTCTTCGGACACGTTGGCAAGGCTACCTTCTCTTTGGGAGCCCCTTATCTCATTTCCTTCTCTTATTGGAGACGTTTTCCGAGTACTATCTGGGTTGCATGCATGTTCCTTGTAGGTAAGGGAGGCCCGTGATCTATTCATAAGCCCCGGCAAATACTCATTTTTGGTCCAACATTGAAATTTGACACCTAACACCACGAAACTCGTGTTAAAAAACTTAATTACCAAGACACGGAGCCTCATTTATAACGGAAGACGCCACTCCCAGTAATTTGCCTGTCCGTGCATAACCTGTGGCAAAGCATGTCGGCGCAACTGGTTTGGTTATCGTGGCAGCATAACCAAAACAGTGTCTACGAGCAGTTACTCCGAAGTACATCGATATACAGTTAAGCCTGGATGTAACGAACCTGTATACAACGAATTCCTTTATTTAACCAACTTTTTCAATTCCCCGACGCAATCTTCATAGAAGCGCTTGTATTTGTGAACTCCATGTAACGAAGCGCTCGCACTGGGTAACCTTGATTTAACGAACTCGCTCCGCCGCAATCTCCATTTTTTTGTTTTTTTTGGACTCCAATAATTTGGACTTGTTCGATATTTCGGACCTAAAGGCAGAACCGTGACTTATCCCATAGAAATAGTGTATATTCACGAGCAATGTTTCGGACAGCTTGAAGTCCGAAAGTTCAATTATTCGGACAAAATCGTCGCGAGCGATCAGTCGAGAAGCGGCCATTTTGAATTCTATGTTGGCTGCAAATGGATTGGCTTGGTTTGGCAGCACTACTGGCGCTACTTGAGTACTCCCGAGTCCTACCGCTAGGTGATGCTATGTTAGCCCTTTTTTTCCGTTTAGCTGCACGTCATCATCATCATCATTATTATCATTTTGCTTTTTGCGTCGCCAGTCGCCATTTTGCGCTCGTGGTTTTGCGCCTCTACTTATCTCGTTCGCACAACGCTGGCTTGGACGTCATAGCCCCATCTGTTCTTCTGCCGCTGCGATGTGTCATTAAGAAGTGCAGAAAGTACTCGACCATAATGCTAGAAAGGAAGGCAGCGATTCTCAAGCTAACAGAAAGTTGCCGAACGGAAATGGAGGCGTAACCTGAAACAAGGCACTATTTACAGCTTTTTTAAGTCCACTTGGAAGTAATAAAGGCAAGTTTTTCAATCTGCTGATTTTTCGGACTGCTCTATTATTCGGACGTTTTTTCGGTCCCTGCGAAGTCCGAATAATCGGTCGGCGACTGTACCTAAAATGCAGATATATTCTTGTCCAATTGCCATCAAAGGCGAGCAGCCTGTGGTGCCTAGAGTCACTAAATAAGCTACGTTTTCAGAGTACCGCATTCCTTTTCTTTGGGATTTTGCCGACAATACAGTCGCTCTATCCAACAATATTTTCGTTCGCTGCGGCATCATTGGACAGCGGCAGTCACGTGAGTCGCTATCATCATCATCGCGTTTTTTCAACGCCACCATCTTGGGTCCAGCGAACCGTGCCTGCGGCTGTTTTACTATTTACTGCGCGCGCACGCTGAAGTCTGTCGCTATGCATGCTCTTTTTCCTTCTTACGTCGAGATACGAACAACACGACCTTGATTAGCTGCCACAGTTGCGGATACGGCAGCTGGCGCAGGCGACGGCTACAGCTCGGCTTGGCTCAGCTACAGTCACTCCTCCATCTGCGTGTAGACCCAAGATGGCGGCGCGTGACGCGCTTCAGACGTGTAGTTTGGAAGTTTCGGTACTCTGAAAGCTTAGCTTTATTTAGTGACTCTAGTGGTGCCTACCGCAAGGGAGGTCTTGGATGCCATCGATGTATTATGCCGGGTCGCCAGCTCCCAGGACGACGACAGCGCTCTAAACGCTTTGGTGTCCTTAGAGCGCTGCCTTTGCTTGCGCGAAAGACACAAGGCAAGCTTACAGACTTTCTTTCCACTAAATAAATGACGTGGTGAGTTTGCCCACGTGGATTTTTCATTTCCGCTTTCTTTCTACGTGTCCTTTACGAGTTTTTCCGCGAAAACTGCATGTAACGAAATCCTCCATATAACGAATTATTGCAAACTTTTATCAATTTCGTTATATCCAGGTTTAACTGTACGCTTGTCCTCCCCTGGGAATTGAACCTAGAATTTCTCAGTTCACAGCCCTATGCTCTACCTCCACACCATCTAGACAATTCTTTAAAATCTTCGCTACGTAGTGCCAGCTGCACGACTTTCTCTTTGCAGTGGCTAAGCTCCATGCTTTTTGTCTCAATGTATGTCATAAATGCTCATACTAAGGAACGCTTGCATCGACGGATGGCTCAGACTTCCAAACTGTTACACATCGACGGCTCAGATCTTCTGAAGTAGCGATCACCCCAGGAACGGTCGAGAAAACCACGGTGAACTCTGGGATACGGTGCCTGGAATCCGACCGGCGCGTTTAGCGTCCCATCTTGCCCGTGCATCGAATGCGGTCCCAAAGTGGAACCGAACGACGCCGGAAAAGCCGCAGTGCCATGCCGTCCAACGTCGCGGTCCCGGCGGTCGGTCGTAGAAATGCCGGCGAAACGCACGAGCAAACGCGAGCGTTGCCTGAAGCTTCCGGGAACTGTCGAGCCGGAGAGTGATCCGCGGGGGAACGGGCGTCTTTTGGACGCGGTAAAGAGACCGGTCAGAGACTAGTTCTAGGTACCGTACCCTGGGTTCCTACGAACCCACTTTGAGAACCCATGCTCTAAACCAGGGATCTCCAAACCCTGGCCCGTAGTGGGAAGGCCGGGAAGGCCTTCCCAGCTGCGGGAAGGCTGGTAGCAGTGGCCTTTCCACTGCTACTGGCGCAAAGACAAGCGCGCGCAAAGTAACTGTGCCGGGACACTCGGCAAACGCATGGTATTCATTTTGATTCCTAGCTGATACTGCCATATGTCATATATGCCATACGTATATTGCCCTTTGTCATCCCCAGCATCACCATTCTCAGCCACCTATTTCGTGTCCGTGCAACAATCAGTGATGTGATTGCTGCGCCAATTGCGCCAAACTGCGCCAAGGGGCTAACCCTGCTACATCCTGCTACATTTCGCCAAAGTATGGGTAATCTGCACCAAGCCTGCGCCAAAGGACCAATTTAGGTCGCCTTTCAAAACCGAAACTAAACTGAGTACTGTAATTGAGCAGGCGTGTGTTATGTGGCGCAAGCGGCCGCCTGACACAAAGTACCGTGCATCAATTGTCCACCCGGTCTTGCATGGTTTTCCCGGCGTCTCGCGTTTCGCGCTCTCGTCTTAAGGGTTTCGTCTCTCGTCTCTTTTTTTTTTATATTTTCAGCGATAGACGCGGATGTGTGCAGACGCTCCGACGGTAGCGTGCCGGGTACCAGCCATGCCGTCATGCTGTGAAACGAAACCACGTTTTTGCGCGGCAGGAGTTACTTTGTGAGCTGAAGCAACGGCCGTGGGAAAACTATATTTGGTCTTGGTCACTGTTTTTTAGTCACCGTGGTCGCGCGACGTCGAATGTTGCCGTCCCCACATCACTTCAGATATGGTACTTTCTAAAATAAAACTAAGTACCGCCGCATGTTCATCAACACTCCTGTTCTTGTTTAAATCATACGTTACTACAAAAATACATCTTTAATTCAAAGACTGCTCTGTCAAAGTATTGATTATCTAGACCTCTCGGTGGGCCTTCTTTCGAGAGAGACCTCAGTACGTGAAAAATCTGCTGTGAAAGAAAGTTGGTGAAGAGAAGTGAGCTAAAGCAAAGAAGGCAATGTCTGCATTCTGAACCCGCACATCGTGCTTGTTTGTCTCGATATCAGTCGTTGCACAAAGCGCTCCAAGAAGTTTTTGAGGCTGGCTCGCAATGTCTTGCATCGATGCACTCAAGTTCTTTATTTTTAGAGTGTTTAGCTTGTACCTTGTTTGCCGGCCTGCCAAGCACGCGCCACTGGACTGTTTTTGTCGCATGCTCGAAAGTTACATTTTGTGTACAATTTTGGGGATAAGTTCGAGACGGAGCTGAGGGGCATGGTTTCGGTTTCGATCGGACAGCCGTTGTCTGCGCTGGCGCGACGAAGCATGCCCAACAGCAAGCCTGCCGAAGTTGGCCTCACGTGCATGCGAACATGATTGCGTGACTGAGGCACCAGCTGGGACGCTTGCAATACATTGTTTTACGTTTGCTTACTTTTGGCGAAAATCTGGCACGTCGGGAAACAGTAAAACGGTGGCAAGCGGTTTTTCGAAATTGCTCGGCAATGCCTACAGCACTGTACACTTGAGGGATGTCTGAGCAGTAAAAACAGAAGCAGCGAGTTCCGTCACAACACGTCACATCAGAACACAACACAACACAAAGTGCCCTTCGTTTGTACAGCACTTAAAACAAATATTTTTGTTTTCCTAAGAATATCTGCTCCAAAATCCACTTTCGCTGCTCCGAAACACTGTCTTGGCTGCTTGAAAAGCCGCTTTTACTGCTCCAAAACACTGTTTTGGTTGCTCCGAAACGTGCGCCAAAATGGCTTAGGCCAATCACATCACTGAACAATGCATAGTGTGCATAGTGTCATCACAGGTTCTACCATTCTCATTAGTTTTCTGCCCTGTATGAACGAGGCTTAAGCTAAACTTCCTTTGTACCTCTATTTATACTGGCTTGCAAATATCGTACGAGATCATAATTAACTAAATATTTTATTTTGAAATAAAGTCTATTTATTAAAACACCTCAGATTTTTTTTACTCCAACTTGAATGTTTGTATTGGAACCCCTCTTTGGGTTAATTTATTTAGTTTATCCTCGATTTTTGTTTACCGATTAATTTTTCACCCTCGAGACTGCAACAGATTTCAAATCCAGCCCCCGAGCCTAAAAGTTTCGAGACCCCCCCCGCTAAACCGTAGGTTTTCAAAATGGGTTCCTGAGAATGCGAAGATTTTCCAGGGGTACCCGGGGTTCGTCGACCGTCCCAAAGTAAGGTTTATTTTCATTTTAACTACCGTCTTAGCAGATCTCAGCCGCTCACTAATGCATATCTATAGGCCACACATTCCCCATTATCTGCACTCTTGCTTACAATGTCCACAAGCTTCTATGGCTTGTGGCTTCTATGGCTTCTACTGCCTTACCGCATCTATACCCAAGCTGGGAAGGGCTTCTCAGTTGCTGTTCAAGAAAGAGGAGGGGTTCCTCGAGGTTAGAAGCTTTCGAGAACCCCCGCTCTAAACAATCATGCCCAGATTCTTTTTTTTTGACCATCATTGTTTTTTAACGCAAGCGTGGGTACGCTTTTGCCATTGGTGCGGCAGCCGTTGTCAGTGGGGTCGTCCGCCATTGCAGATCAAGGCCAAAGAGCAGCAGACCATCTGGCTGGCCGTCACCGAGGACGGCATCTCCCTCCTAGATTGCTCTTGCATGGTGAGCCTTTCCCAGTCACACTTCACGCTCGCCGGTTTGGCCGCCGCCGTCGTACGCACGCCTTTCGTGAGTGTTGGTCAGCAACCACACGTCACGAGCTCCGGGCTTCGAAATGTCGTAAGACCGCGGTCGAATCGGTGGGTTTATCACACCGAGGGAAGATCGACTACCAAGGCATCCGCCGGACCATTTGAAGCAACGTTTCGCCAAACACGAGGTGTACGGGCCTGGGAGCCTGAACCCTACTTCCTCTCCCTTTCTAGCAATGCGGCGAAACGCGTAGAGATTTCTTCGTCGGCGACTCGACGAAGCCGGGCAAATCTACCGTAAATGTGCCTCGCACGCAGAAGGGCTTCTATTCGAAGCTTTGGCAGACGAGGATTTTTAATGTGTTTCGATATCGGCGGTATTACGCAGGAAGCACCTCATTTTCTAAACGAGCAATTTTTAGAAATGCGTAACAGTCTTGTACGTTTCGAAAACAGTTTGTCACTCGAGAGCGCCGAGATGGGCTGCCGGCGACGACGGCAGCGTCCCCCAAAGCGCAGCGTGCACCTCCTGGTGGGCGAGCCACGAGAGAGACCCTCTGCAGAATGGAGTTGCACAACTGCATTGATGAACAGTCGCTGACAAGATGAGAACGACCGGGAGGGGCTCCAGTTGTCTCGCCTCCGGTACGAGCTTCCAGCCTTCTATGACGCGCCTCCTGAGCCCAAACGGCGGAAGGCAACGAGTGCACGCCGCTTGCCGGGCGTACGAAAGAGACACCTCGTTGTTCTCGCCTTGTCAACGACTACTAGCGTGGTCGCGCGGAGTACGCGACTTCAGGGACACTCTCTCGTTCTCCGACCTCCCCCGCAGCAACCCTGGGCTCGCTACCCGTACTCCTCGGTGATGACCTTCGGCGGCTGCAGGGACGACTTCATGCTGGTCGTCTGCCCGGACGACTCGGAGTCTCTGACAGAACGGCTGCTCTTCGTCATGCCCAAGCCCAAGGTGGGACAGCTATCTTACCCAAAGTTTCTCTAATGGCCTCTCAACCGAGGGCGCCGTAGCGTCCGTGATGTGCGACCGTTTAATGCCGGCATGAAGCGGCGTCCTGGCATCTTGTGACGCGCAGTCCACAGATCCGCGTTCACTAACGTTTTGTTTGAAAAGACGCAGTGCAACGCATGAAGGAGATGCGACTTAAAACCATCCAATTTCGCTCGCCGATTTTGCTGTCGGATTGAGAAATATAATTATTTACTCCTCCGCGAAATATAAATTGCCATCTAAGAGTTGTTTCCTCTGTGTTTACCTCTAGGCCTCCCAAAGCGTTAACGGTTACCATATCTTTCCAGATCATATATTTTTTGTAGCGTGAGCTACACTGGCCGAGGTTGAGTAGTTTCGCGTGGCTCCTGGAGAGCCGTGCTGCGCATGCCTGAGGGGCAGTGACGTCACACGGCGCACAGCTGGCGCAAAAAAAGTCAAATTTGGGGGTTTTACGTGCCAAACCAACGACGGGCATCTGGCACGCCCCAGCGGAGGACTGAGGATTAATTTGGACCACCTGGGGATCTTTTGACGTGCAACCGAAAGTTTGGTTACACGGCGCCTCCCCCGCAATAAGCCTCCTTCAGATTGCGGGCACCTCGGTCGGGATTCGAACCCGCCACATGGGGATCCGTAGGCCAGCGCTCTCGCCTCGGAGCCACCGAGGCGGCTGCACAGCTAGCGCGCCAGAGCCGCCGCCGCCGCGTGCTCCGCCGCCGCGGCCGCGTGCTCTGCCGCCGCCGCGTCCTCCGCCGCGTGCGCCTCTGCGGTCTGCGCATTTCAAAGGAGTGACGTCATAGCCGCGGCAGACGCACTGGCGCCGCCGCGTGCCCAGCTGTGCGCTTCCATTGCGCAGTAGCCAAGTCTGACGCTGCACCGGAGCCGCTTGATAGCGCCTCTCATTTTGTGCGCATGTGCAGAGGTATCAGTAGGGGCATACATATAGCGGGGCGTTTGCCAGTGTGGTATAGCCATGGAGAAGGAGAGCGAAATTGCTGCTCAGCGGCGCAGAAGAGCGGAGAAGCTTAACTCATCGGATCCCGAAGTAGTCACATAATGCATATACCGTCTGTGTGTCATTGAAGCAGCAGTAAGCATGATAATCAAGCTAATCCTAGACAACCAAGAAAGCTAAGAATAACCAGCTGAACTTAAGCTCACGCTACGTATATCCTGGCATAGCCGAGCTAAGCCACTGCAATTTTTACTGTGGTCCCTTCAAAGGTACCGTAGTTCTCAACAAAACTTCTTGAAAGTTTTGTTGAGAAAAATTAAGAATCAGCCTCTACTTCTTCTCTTATTCATTGATAGATTCACAAAATGTAGTTTATACTGAAACCATGGAAGCTTTAAAACATGAGTCCAAAGTGTCCAGACTTGTGCCTTTTTAGATGCGGAGCATCTCTTGCTCGGGTCTATGTCCCGCGGCGTCGGCGTTGTAGTCGGCACTCGAACTACGCACGCGCAACTCTCCTCCTTCCCTCTCTCCAACAGCTGCGCGTTACTCTCTCCGCTCTCTCTCTCTACCAGCTGCGTGCACTGCGCGTGCGTTCGCTTCTCCTTACACCGCGCGCGCACGCGCAACTCTCCTCCTCTAGTCTCCTCTCCTTCAAGTGTGAAAAAAAATAAACGGCGAGCGGCGAGCGTTCCAAGTTTCTCTACCGCGAGCCACGACGAAGGCTCGCGTAGGGGGTAACGCTAGGGCAGTCGATGGCGCCATCTCTTGACGTCAGCACGCAACTGACTCTTTCCTCGGAACCAACACGATGCTCCGCATCACCCCATGGTTCCCCTCGGGAAGATGGTGTAATTTTTTTCTATCCTCGACACACCGAAAATAATTGATAACAAGATAACTATTATGCATTCACAAGTGACACTTTGTGGAAATACTCTTCAAAGGTTGGGGAACGTAAATATGGCATACAGTAGGCTCGGGATAATTCAAAGCTAGATATTTCATACTTCTGGTTATTTCACACAAATTTCGAAATTCTGGTTTTCCCTCTATGTTTTAATGCATTCATAAGCCGCTTAATTCAAACGGCGTTTTCATGTACCGTATAAACCGGAATATAGGTCGAATTTTTTTTTGAAAATGGACCTGAGAAAGTAGTACTTTTGTCTTATATAACGGTCATTAGTGGAAAAACAAGAATAATCTCGCAACACTGGGTGGCTGAAACCGCCATTTTGTTTTTCTTTGCAATCACCTAGCACTTGTCCACTTTCACAATGGTCACGATTCATTTTCACTTGTGCTCCTTGGTTTGTTACATCTACCGTTGCCGCTCCCAGAGTGATAATGAGCGGAATTAGAAGACAGTTTACGGATAGCCTTCAAGAAGAAAGCAATTGCCTATGCAGAGATCCACAGGAATCTTGCAGCGCAGCGAGGGTTTGATGTATCGGAGAAAAGCATATGCTACTGGCAAGGCCAGAGACAAAAACTTGCGGCGTGCAGCAAGGCGGAAGAAATTTTCATTTCATGGAAGGACTGCGGTGTACTCCAAATTGGAAAAAAAGGTGGCAAATTTTATTCGGGATCTGCGCGCCAGATCGCTACCTGTGACGTCGGAGTGCATCCGTACGAAAGCCGTCGAGGTCGCTCGTGCCTCCGGGCTCTTGAGGGTGCAATTCAAAGGGAGGGCATCGTCCCTTTGAATTGCGTTAGTGAACTCGTCGTCGGACGAAGGTTCTGAAGAATCTGAGTAGTAACGCTCATGCACTTCCTGTTTTATTGCGTGCAAAGCAATTAAATAAATGTGCCATGTTTTCTCGTCCATCCGTATACTTGGCCAATTTTGTTACCAAGGTAAGGTTGCATTTTCTTGCCATAAAAACTTTTTTTTGCTTTTTGCAACTTGTAAACTTGGGGGTCGACCTATATTCCGGTTTGACCTGATTCCAGTTCATACAATAGTTCATACTTTTTTTTCTCTCTGCCCCGTTGAGCTCGCTTCTTTTTGAGCACTGGTGCACTGCAGAGAGGCAACACCTGCACAGCTTCCCTCCACGGGTTGTGCTTCTTTGCAGTGCATCGGTGCTCGGTAAGAAGCACACTTATCGGGGCCCATGCAGGGCACCCGTGCGCTATGAAAACGGGCACCACGTGGAATTTTTATAACAACTTGCGCGGACGCTGTGACGTGGCAGCATGGCATAGGTTCATGTCACAAGATTCGTGCAAGTTGCTACGAAAACTGCTGGATGGTGCCCGTTTTCATCCCTTGTGTGTCCCCGCTTAAGGTGGGAGGTGGGGACGGAAAATGAACCTTTTTAATTCTAGAGATACCTGAATGAAAAGTTTAGGGCATGCTCATAACACTAACATAAGACTAACTGCAAAGTTTCATGAGGCTGTGATTATTCATTCTCAAGTTATAAAGGTTTATCAAGATGTGTTATATGTGTCGCTTATCCCCATCCTGGAGAATCTGCAAAAGGCAGTGGCAGTGTGAAGTTAATCATGGTGACCGCTGGATAGGTACCCCTGGGCATAACAGAGCCTTTTTTAATTTCTTCGCAGAAAAATGTTAGCACAACGTTGAAGTTTCAGTTTTCGATCAAACAGATTCATAATTTTTTTTTTTGGATTTATTAAAAAAAAAATACTTCAACTTTTGAAAAAACAAGATTGGCATGCCCTCACAAAGTTATTTAGGAACAAGATACAAAAGACAGCACGCAAATCGGATAAGCAGTTCCTGAGATATCGCGCGTCAGAAAATCCGTCACGAGATGGGCGCTGGACGATTCACTCCGACTCGCAGTAGGCGCCAGCCGAGCGCTGGAGCCCGCAATCTCGGAAGAAACTGCAGCGGTCTATGTGCTCGGGACACCACGCATACTCGCAGAGACGGCTTCTTCCTCGGCGGCGACAGCCGATGGCACGGAAGATCCATTACTGGAAGCATCGACGTGATGAGCATTGGCGGCACGCTGTGCAGCAACTTTCAACTTTGCCATCCTGATCAGCTTTATGGAGCGCTTTCGCACGTCGAACGCGCGCGCCGTCTTGTATTTCGTTTTACGCATCGTGTGCGGTTACGAAATAGATGGGCAAGCAACAAGAAACTGCTCGAAGTTCAGCAGGAACCATCGTAAAAAAGGCGAAAAGCGAAGCGGAGCTAACAATGCGCGGTGGCAAGCAAGGAGACCACTGCCGTAGCAGACGACGCGACCGGCAGCGATGGGAGAAAACGGAGAGGAGGACGCGCGCCGCGGCCAATAGTAGCCGCGTGTTCCCCCGCGCGCTTTGTCCAATCACGGCTGTGCAATTGTGACATGGCAAAACGCCAACCGCGCGGAAACCACGAGGCTGATGCCATTTTGAAAATCGGGAGAAGGAAGAGAAAGAACTCTCGTTCAAAACAAGACGAAAATGGCAGCCGTTGGCCGAATAGAACGGGAGCGCTGATAGCGCAAACTTTCGGTTGATTTTGGCTCTTGACTGCCGCTTGAAAGCTACCCAGGCCTCGTAAATATTTTATTTTTAATATTTTCCCAATGATTTTAGTGGTGATAATTACAGAGAAAGTAGATTAGGAGATATACAATCCAAAAATATGGTTTTCAAAAAATTGACTTTTTCGTGATTTTTCAGTTTTCAATGCCCGCGTTCCCCCAGGGGCCCTGCAAGGACTTTTTTACTGGTTTTTAATTTGCACCAAACCTGAGCGCACTGAATGTAGTAACTTAATGAAACTTTTCTTTTCTCGAATATTGCTTTATTTTAAAAGTTGTAGGCAAATTAACATTACAAAAACAAGCAAAAAATAACCTCCTTCATGACGGCCTTGGTTACTTGAGTGGCCGTGAACTAGTGGGGGGTAGTGAGCTCAGCGAGCGGTCACGGCTGCTGCACTCCGTGTCAACGCCATGAGAGGGTGCCACTAAAGCATGTTCTGGATAGGCTGTATGAAGCAGGCAGCCAGGGCAACAGTAATTCGGCATGACACTTAATTGGCCACAAACGACAGCAAACACGGGGTAAAGATCAGTTCAGAACGGGAGCCACTTCGCGCGGCCATACTGCCAGACGGCCAAACTGCAAGCCAAAGCTGCTCGCTGAAGGCCTTCGGAACGCTCGGAACCGGTCGGATCCTCGACCGCAGCGCCGCTGCGTACATCCGGGACCTCCCTACGCTTGCCGCTCGTCGGTGCCTGATCCCACTATTCCTTTCTAGTATGCGCCGCCTTTTCGACCGCTTGGTGGTGGGTATGTTGACGGGTCATTTCTTGTTTCTATACTTTATAGACTGCATTTGTTTCTTTTCTGATCTAAAATACTGAACTAAAACTACTTTTATAAATAATTGAAATGGCTCGTGCCACTTATATTTTGTATTTCAACTAAGAAGAAGCTTTTAGTGGCTCTGACCAGTAGTAAGCCCAGGACCAAAGCGGTCACATATCGCGCGCTTTTGGCACCGCGGGTCGCCCCCGTAGGTGGAGGAGGTTTTCGCGTCGTCCGGTTAAAATATGACGCACTGGTATTTAGTTACTCTCTCCGTGCCCGCTGGCCTGCCCGAACCCCAAGAGACGTGGAAATCGCAAAAAAAGGTAGACACTTAAATATGATTGCAGGGCCCCTTTAATAGTCCGCATTAGACAACTTCTTGGTGTGATGAACAAACTTAATTTTGTTTTGAATTTTTTGCGCTGTCTAAACAGTTCACGGTAAACATTCTTGAGAGATAAATAAAGTTGTCATAAATTTTATAAATGTTTCACATGTGGCATACCGTAATTACCCGATTCTAACGCGCCCCCATTTTTCGAGGTCCGAAAGAAAAAAAAAAACGCGATGACCTCGATTGTTACGCGCTCCAGATTTTGTAGGTTGGATACAGAAATTAAACTTTTTCTCACTTGGAACAACGAAGGTTTATTCTAAATGCGTCGATCTTGCAATGAAATGAACGGCGCCGTCTCTCGCCGGCAAGGTCGTTATCACGACGTCGGTCCGGGGCAGCGCCCGTGGGGCGTTATGCACCACTCGTCATCGCTGTCGGACGACTCCTTGTCGCTGTCAACGGCCCAAAGCATTTCATCTTTGAAACTTGCTGGCCAAAATCCTTTCTTTCTGCTTGCGCCAGTCCCGCACGCAAGTTTCTGGAACACTAAACACATGTGATGCGGCCCCATTTCCATCGTTCTCCGCGCACAGTATCACTTTTCTTTTGAATCCAGCATCATGGTGAACGCGGCGTGTCTTTGCAGTGGGAACTTCCATGCTGATACGAACGCAAGAAACACACGACTACGCTAAGCGCTGGCTACGCTCTAAGCCTCTCATGCTCAGCGCGCAATGAAGCGGCCATTTTGAAATGTCGATGGCGAAATGGTAGCGCAGTTTTGGGTCATACTCGATTCTAGCGCGCATGCAATTTTTGGACCTATTTTTTTCGGAAAAAAAGTGTGCGTTAGATTCAGTGTAAATACGGTACCTGCTTCATCAAATATCTGCTTTGTATGTGCAGCCATACATATGAAAAAAATTCAAAGAGGTGATCTTATCTTCCATCACATTTAGATGAATTTCTGATAATTGAAACTTCCGATAATTGCAACAGAATTTGTGACCTCCTGGAGTGTGAATTAATGAGAGCCTACTGTATTTCTAAATCAACATATTTTTAAAAGACAAAATAGACTTCTTATTAACGCATAGTGACCCAGTTGTCTAGTTTGGCGCAGTACAACTATGGTGCCTGGAACGTGTCACCCACTGCTGTGTTTACTGCGTTCTAAATAGTGTGCGGTACGGGACGCTAAACACACTAGTCGAGGACGTGTTCCGTGCGCCGTGACCGTTGCTGCTCGATCCATGGAACTGCGAACGCAACGACCACCATTCTCTCTGTCTGCTCCAGATCCTGGAACTGACACTGCTCATTGCGGACTACATGAACGCCCTGGGCACGCCGAGCGGAGGGAGCGCAAGCAGCGGCGCTCCGCCGGGCTCGCCGCTGCCGAGCACGTTGGCGCGGCTGGAGCGCATCCGCGCCCGCATCCGTGCCGGAAACCAGACGTCGTCGAGCGCCAACGCGTCGCCCGCCCTGTCGACGTCGTCTCGGAGGCCCCTCCTGCCGACCCCCGACTCCTGACGGTCGCCGTCGACGACGCCCCGCGGAAGACCGGACTCGTCGCTCAACGCCGCGAGCAACCAGGCGTCGTCGTCGCCCCGAAGCGGAAGGGCCACCTGGAAGTGAACCTTGCAGACACGACGTTGCAGGAACGTTGCCGGTGAATTGCAGGAAGGTTGTAGGAACGTTGCTGTTGCGTCGTGAAACTGTCGCTGGAGCATTCCGGGAAGGTTGCGGAACATTTGCTGGAACATTGCAGGAAGGTTGCTGGAATGTTGCAGGAACATTATGAATGTTGCTGGAACGTTGCAGGAACAAAGGGACATTGGAGGAACGTAGCAGGAATGTCGGAAACATTGAAGGAACGTTGTAGATATGCTTCAGGAACGATGTTGCACAAATGACGTTGCAGTAGCGTTGTAGAAACATTGAAAGAATGATGCTGCATGAACATTGTAGGAACGGTGCAGGACAGTCCAATGTAAGGAGGTGTCTAGAGGTGCATTATTGTGCCCTTGCCACTTGACGTCGGCATTGTCAGCTGGTCATGAAAAGAGTGTTATTGGAGTCTTTGGGTATGCACTCGCAATCACATTTGGCCAAAGTGTGCCTTTAGGTGCAGAACTCGCGGATGGTTGCTGTGTTCGGTTGCCGCACCTTTTCCTTTCCATCCACATGAGCATTGCACTGGCGTGCGCTCGTGTAGTTGGGCTTATTAGAAAGTAAAGTACACTTTCTAATCAAACACGAAAATGAAGAAGTACTCGCGTTGCAAATGTTCGTCTAAAGGTATGACCTTCATTAATTTTTTCACGTAGTTGCCTAAAAGCATTGGAATATTTGATTGGAATGTATGATTAACTTTGCGATGCTCATGCAAAAAACGCGCCCTCCAGTTTTATTCAACCAGTTCAGAACAGCAATTTTGACAACAAAGTGCTGAAAAAATACTAGTGTTAGATGTGACAAGATCTACCTTACAGCCTCGCACTTATCCCCAGGCAACTAACATTTGCTTTATAAAATGAAACGAGAGCTTAGTGGATGACGACTCCAAACTGCTGAGGCCGTGAAAATCAAATACAATCACAAGGCGGTTGCACAAATCTAGACAAGTTAGTCGAACCCTCCGATAAGCGTTTATGGTCTTGAGACGCCTGTCTTCAAACTAATCGAGGTGTAGCTCTTTGTATTTGCGTTTTAATCAAATGCATAACTTAGTTTACTTTATATTCCCTTACACTACCGCATGATGCGCATTAAGGACTCTAATCTGCTTACGTGATACCCATCTGCTTACGGTGGCACAAGACGCCACCAACTTACTGCTCTCTAAACATTCGTGCAACAAGGCCGCCAAGGAAACTAATCGGCCACATTGATTTGGAAGTGACCATATGTACGACAAAAGTAAGAGAATGTAGTACTTTATTGTTCTTCTTTTACTGAAAATCAAAAGTGTAAAGCAAAACACCGTGCGTGCACATGAAAAGAAAAAACGAATGCCGGTCTCTTTCTCATAGGCACGTTACGTAATGTGATATGCGAGCCCGGAGGCTGCCGCACTCCTTGCATATGTGGACTTTTCTGACACAACAGAACCGATTAGTTTTAACTTAAAGTTCCATGAAAAAACACTTTGTGCTTATTAGTAGTACCATCATCCTTTGAAGCACCGACTGCGTGACGGCACAGGTTTGCAGAAGCGAATGACAGTGCACAGCAGCAGGATGAACTGAAAGATGCCATCTCTTTCCCACGAAATCTGCTTGGTCACGAGGGCCGGTCATTTGGTCACTCGTAAAGGAAAGTATCGAGGGATACTTCAGTTTCACTGGCCATCGTCAGCCTAGCACCTTACGGAGGAAAACGTGCGGTCGTGTGCTCCGGCCAGGTGCGATTGCGACGGCATACCGGGACTGGCGCTTAAAAATGGCAACCGGAATATTGTTTGACGACAGTCTTTCACATTCTCTAGCCCCTCACTGTCGTGAGAAGCGTTCATTTTTTTCTTTGTTGGTTTCGCAGGCCGCAACCAGAAGGGGTGGCAGGGGGAAAGGGGGTTTCTCGCTGAACGGATCTTGCTAAATCTGAGGGCGTAACCGCTTGCCCCTTAAAGACTTAAACTGGTTTTATAACGTCATAGTATTTCGCTAGTTTTGGGAAGGAACACCGGAGCCGGAAAAAGGATTGATGACCCCTCTGGGCTACGTACCACACGTTTGATCTTTTGGCACTGTTATGGTCCTATAGTCGGTTGCAGGTTAAGAGAAGGACGCTTCCACCTGTCCGCTCACCCGCTCTCTAGTGTTCGCTCTGCTAATGTGGAAAGAGTGGAGGCCTTTGTGGGAGGGGCTTGTCCCACTATTGTTAACCTGCAAACGGACTATAGCTGATGTAGTTCAGAACATTACCCCGAAAAGTGATTGAGCAAACATTTAGCGTTTTTTTTTTAAATTGAAGGTGCACCAAGTTGGATTTCGAGATTGTCTTTTTATGGGATGGACTGAAATATGCGCCCTAAGCATCCTCTAACACCCCAAATTACAGTCGCACGTGGCTTTTCTTGCCCTTAAAAATGCGACCAAATGACGAGACGCGACCCTTTTTCCGATTTCTCCGAAAGAGGGTAGTGTCGCGGTGTTCGGTCCCGTATTTAAGGGCGAAAAAGGCCGCGCACGATTGTCATTTCGTGTTTTGTAGGACGCTTAGGGCGCGTCGGTTGTTTGTGCTACGAAAAGACGGATCTCGAAATCAAGCTTAGTGCCCGTGTTTCTTGCTGCATAAATGCGGAAAAGCGAAAATTCACTAGCCCTTATCATAGTCATAATTAGGAAATTTATTGTTGTTGGCTGCTTTTGCAACTCAAGCTGTCCATCCAGCTGTTCTCTGGCGATTTATTTTCCAAGAAAAGAAGCAACGGGAGAATGTCTCATTTCTTTGCAGTCGCAGCTTAGTTTCCGACACGAGTGTTCCTCTGAAGCTACTGTACGGTGGAAGGGAGGGTTGTGGGCTGCTTGCTTTAGACTCCCATGCAGCTTATAAGTTCGGACTGTAGGCTTTCGTCGCAGCATCATTCGCAGTCTCTCGAGTCGTAGGAGTGTGAATGTGGACTGCGCTGTTCAGCTCGGCCGAAACGATTCCTGCTGCTCTTTCTTTGGCAGTCTTCGAGTGCTGACATTTCACTGTGATACCGTGTGCAGTGACGCTGGGGTGCTTGCAAAGTGACAGCAAAGCAAAGTGTGAGTGCGTAACGAAAGACACTGCTTACCAGAGGTGTGTGTGTGCTGCTAGTATGGGATATTTGCTTTGAGAAATGAACTTCATTCGGGCATTAATCGTGGAGCAAACAAGTTCTCAACGTGTTTCGTCAATTGCGCATACTGTTGATCGCGTAAAGTGTGGCATTACCGATGCGCCTCTTCGAAAGCACCGCATTTTATCGAAAGATCGTGAAATATAGTGCAATCCACTTAAAACGATAATGAGAAAACCCGAAAATTCAATGATTATAACTGGTCATTGTTGCATCTGAACTAGAAAATAAGCATTTCTGGTCTAGAAACTCTAGAAATTGATCGTTGTAAGCGGTACACTGTTATATATGGTATTGTTATAAGTGGATTGCACTGTACTGCTTGGCGGTGGACGCCAGGGACAGTACCAAGCTTGCATGCGCACAAGTGCTAACTTTTACGTCATGTTTACCCCGTGAAAGGTTATTCGACTCGGACGTTTTGTATCGCTGGCTGCTCCGCAATGGTGCGTAATTTTCAGACCGCCGACAAAAGAAACCAATTTTTGGAACGGGTTTGCATCTTTCTACCAAAGTGCGAGGCGCGCAATGAAACTCAATCTTTCTGTTCATCTTGTTTTATAGCGAGCGTACGGCAACACCTCAGGACAAATGTCCAACCGCAGTGCGGGCATTATACTTTCTCGTGGGCATATTGGTCATATGGAGATAAGCTGGGAGCTTAGGTGTAGACGGTGATTTTATTTGCTTTTGGAACAGCACTGCATGGGAAATGTCAGTGTTACGCGTATATTGGAATGGTAGCTTAGAATAATACGCTGTTCAATATTCGCTTTGAGATGAACTGCGATATTCATTCTTTTCGAACCTTTGATCGCGGCAAGTCAGCCCCGTTGAGTGCACTTCATGCCGAGCACCTGTGCACCGCAGAGAAGCAATACCCGTGTAGCTCGCGGGTATTGCAGCAGGTGGTCGGTGAGAAGCGCGCTCAGCGAGGCTGTCCGCCAGCAATTATGCCAGAGTATAAGTTGGGCAGCAATGTCTTGGCAACTTACACTCATCATTCATGCTTGTTATTTTTCTTTTCTTGGCAAATTTGAAATTTAAAAAATATTATTTGCATATAGCGAGCAGATTATAAACCTCCTTGATTAGGAGAGCTGGAACAATTTTGTTGTTTACATGCCAAAGTTCATAAATATAGCTATACTACAGTTAAAGGGAAGCTGAAACACTTTTTTCAACAAATGTGATAAAGGTTGATTCTAGCGTAGTTTTCTCCCATGAATCTGAATATTACGTTCATTTTCCCCGAAGATGTCGCTAAAAGAGAGAAAACACGAAAATTCTCCGACCAGTCGTTACGTCATGAGAGGATCTTTTGGCCTGCCAAGCGCATGTCGCTCGAGGGCCGCGCGTGCGATTGCAAGCTTACCAGGTATATTCCCCCGCACTGGCACCAGTCGTGACGTCTTTTTATGCCCTTTTTAAAAAATAGCAAGAGTGCGCGTGCATAGCTTTGATCTGGGAACTTCAGCGGTACTTTGAAAAGGATTTTCTGCAGCCTTCGTGCACCAAATTAAAAAAATAATCTCGATATTCGAGATCCTGGAGGTCAAATGAAGACAATTGAGGTGTGCTTCCTCAAATACAAAACCGCTTCAGCTTCCCTTTAACCGAGCTTAGAAGTGGACAAGTGGAAGGTTGGGAAGAACCTTCACAAGTTCAGCTGAATTTTCATGGAAGCATACGCATGATAGTGAAAGGCCCGGAGAAAGTTCAATATTCGATTAGAAAATATTTTACCAAAATCACGATTCGCCCTGAACTCAGAATCTACTATTAGCACATGACAGGTAAATCCTCATCAATGCCTTATACTTGGGTACTACACTTTGCCTTCCACTACACAGTTGTGCATTCACATCTAATGTATGGATGGGATTCGAAGTCTCTCCGATGACCTATTCATTCGGTTTGTAGACCGGCTCCGTCAATTTTGTTAATTTCCCCCAAAGAGATTCTCGAGGCTTATTCTCACGGCACTAACATGCGGCTCGAGATGCGGGAAATGTGCACATGGTGCATTTTCCTCACTTTGCAGCTTGCACCAAGTTTGACCGACACCAGTGCCTCTCTCTCTCTCGAAATATCAGCCTAAGGTTTGCTTCAGACTCGGGTGGTTCACCCGATCTTTTGTGCGGCACGTTCTGAGAAGAAGTATCTCTCTCGAAAGGGTTTATCAATACAAAGAAAAAACACACTATTTAAGCAAACTCTCAGGACCGTCTTTCGGTCTCCTTTCGAGCCGTTGTCAAGGAACAATCGACTGACAGATTCACGTCTTTACTAGGTTTTATGGTATGTGGCCTTGCACAGGAGACGGAAGAACAGTTGCTGCACAGTTTGGGAAATACAGACAAACTCTGAAACTATACCCTTGAGCCGGTTTTATCACAATCGGGAGAACCGAAATGCCCCAAATGGGAGCTCTCCTCGAATGAGGAAAACCCAAGCTCGATGGAAAGGAAATTTTTATCCCCAGCTTTATTTTGCATTCACCCAGAACACACCCCCACCAAATTGTAAGCTAGACTGCTGCTTTCTTCGGAACCTCGCCCCTTATTTCGTTTCCTTCTCCGATCGGTCCCCGGGTCTTCTTGCAGGCGTCCGAGTCTCGCGCGTTTTCCCTGGAGGTTGGAATGTCCCCGTGTCCTATTGGCTTCGACATTAGCCTCGATAAAAGCCAGTTATTTGTCCGCCACTGAAAATCAACACCAAAAAACACTGAATCTGTGGAGAAAAAAAAAAATACACCCAGGAAAAACACTTCCAAATTTGAAAAAAAATTAGCCCCAATAACAAGAGCCCCACAGATCGTATCACCTTTAGTCCAGACGCAGTCGACGCTACGTGCAGATGGGACTGATCGGATGGCGTCGAAGGGTTACTGTCATGGTCTTCGTCGTGTTTCCGTTTCGTTCCATCGTCGCTAGACCAATCATGTACAGGAAATGCCTTGTGACTCGCGCTTTCGACGCCATCGGATACGCCCCATTCAGAGCCGTATATTGGGAGAGTTTGGCCAGTGGGTGTGGCGACAAAGGCACCGGAGAGGAGAAAAGGGAAGGAAACGGAGGAGAGCGCCGAAGGAGCTCTCCTTCCTTTCCTTCCTAGAGAAAGAAGAGAGCAAAGAGGAGACGACCGCCGTTTTGACGCAACGCTGTCGGTGCAGAGCACTGTTGAGGCTACGCGTCATCTGCTACGGGCTTATTTCTTTTTCGCCTGAATAAAAGTTTGCATTCAAACGTGGAGAAACTTAATTCGTTAGCTTTTTAAGCCACCGAGGAATAACACTATATAATTTTCTTGCCAGAGTCTGCCAAACAAAAGGAAAGAACCGAAATATGGATGTTGATCCCATGCATTCCGCCGGGCGAATGAACGAAAATGGCGGCCCTTCCCACTCAGCTAAGAGCAGCTTACGCCTCTCGCTCTGCGCCGCGGGCTGATTGGCTCACTCGGGAGGGGGCTGTTACGGCGATGAGATCATAGACTGGCCAAACTCTCTCCATATATGGCTCTGGTCCCATTAGGTCGTGTAGCGTCGGTTGCATCTGGACCTAAGCCGAAACGAAGTAGGGTTACAAGCTATTGTAAAAGACAACCTTGGGAACATTTGTGTCGAGACGGGGGTCTCTTTTTCTATGAGCGTGCTATCTTGAATGCGTTTTGGAAGAAGTTTAACTGAAAGGCCAACTGAAGTGGTTTTGTATCGAAGAGAAATCACTCGGTGGCAGTTTGTTTGGCCTTGGTGTATTCGTACGTCGCCGTTTAATGCGTGGATTTGGCGGTCTGTGTGGCGGTACGGGCTGTGCTTCCGCGCCGAGACTCGGAAACATCCTCCAGAATTCAGTCGTGAAAGACGAGATTTCTCAACTAACTCTTGCGAAGGACGTTCCATGTGTCACACATTTCTAAATTGCCAAACTTGCTGCCGAAAGTTCTGGTGCTCTTTTCATAAGCTTGCCTTTCTTCGGAAATGAATTGGGGAACTCACTCTGATAGGTGCTTTGCCTGGGTTCGTAGCGTTTAATTTCCCGGTAGCGTCCAGTTTGCTCCTTGGAGTTGCGCAGCTGCATTTTCCCCTTACCGTAAGATCCCGAGAGATGCCCCACCCCCGAAAAATAGCCTACCCCTATTTTTGGCTTGATTCGCTATATTTTTTTAAACACGAAAGGATAGCCCACTCCTAGTAATAGTAGTGTTGGGATCAATGATGGCCTCGGCGTAAATGCGGCTAGTTCGCTATGGTGGGATATAAGCGAACATTGCTGACTTGGAAGTACGGTCATCTTTGCTTCGGTGCCCCCCGCCTCCATAACAAGCTTGGAAAAGGCACGACCTAAAAATAGCAATTTTTTTTTTTACTTTTCTTGATTCTACACTGAATGTTATCCCACTCCATATTCTCAGCCGATTTGCTCTTGATGTTAGGTGGGCTCTCCCTCTGGATTTTACGGTACATATTTTGTGGTTGCTAAAACTTCCTGCACGACTGCCGTATGGCTAGTGACCAGGAGTGGACGAATAAATGAGCATGTAAAGAACTGCAGTAGAAACCGGTAACTATTTGTAAGAGTAAATGGTAACAATGTAGGCATGGGCCACCAATGTTGGGAATGGGTGCAGTTTGAGGGAAATACACTGTAGAAGTGTCTCAGGCTCCCTTAAGTAAAATTAATCTGGATGTTGCGGATAATATATGTCTAAATTTCAAGAAAAAACATATTGCAAAGCAATTGTTTAATGATATTTTGTTGTTTGTGCTCACTTCGTTATTTATAATGTTGTTCAACAAGCGAGCCATATTTTTTTCTCCCAGATATACTGCTTCTAGAGACCAATTATATTTTTTACAAATGTCTTTTTAACTTTATTTCTCCAGTATATCCGTCGAAAGGATTATTTATTGCGCATTCTTCACCTTTTTTTTTTTTGTATCATTTCAAGGCTCCCAGTTGTGTGTCACATTGTGGAGTTTACATTTTGTCGTTAGGAGCTTGCTCATCCAAACCTGGCAATAGGCCAGGCTGCCTTTCTTCTAAATGCGTTTTATTCGTTCATGGTTGCATAGGGTAAGACGTTGATCGGAACTATTGTGGTCACAAAAACTTAATGCTTTTTCGCATTTGATAAAACTTTTGCAGAGTATGCTTTAAAGAGAAAACACCATTTTTAAGTGTGAGATTCTGTGCATGTTCATATGACGGCCAAAGATAGTCTCGAATGTCCGAAGCCCCCGTTCTAGCTGCCCAATGTTGTTTTTCTGATTCTATAACAGCTTTGACACTGTACATACGTGAATTGTAAATAGAGACGGAACAGACTTTTAAGTCCTCTTCAACAAGAACTGCATTTACACTCTAAAGTCATCTCAGTGAGGCCCATGATGTCACATGTGTCACATTGTCTTTTCATGTGCTCAATCATGTGTACCCTGTGTCGGAGCTCCCTGTGCCATATTTTATAAGAGGATTTCTAATGCCTGTAGCTAGAATGTGGAGTGCAGATTAGTAACCAGTGGAGAGGTGGATCGTGCTTGGCTGGACTGTGCTAGTGTGTGTGTTTGCGTGCTTTGGATAGAATACCTGTAGTGCTTTTCACTACGTCACCTGGACTTTCTGGAAGTGCGTGCTTGCAAGTATTTTGCGTGCGAGCCTCTGTTTGTACATTGTTCCAAACATGTCTGGAGGTGAGTGGACCTGGAGAGATTAACATAGTCATTTTTTCCTAACAATAGCTTGTACATCCAAATGGAAATAAACTATTTATTTGTCACTGCATCCTCATTTGCCTTTTTTAATGCGTTAGCATTAGTACCCACACGACAGGAAAAAGCTGACGGCGTCCGTCTGCAGAAAAAAACGGTGAAAAGGGAAGCGCGCTGCGTAGGGAGGAGAGTAGTGAAGGACGAAGGCGAGAGGTGTTGGATGTCTTGACCCTTTTTGAATTCAGCAGGTGTATATAGGGCAAGGAAAGAAAAAAAAAGGGGGGGGGGGAGTGCATCTTCTGAAATGACATATCAGTATTGTGCACATTCTTCCAAAACAGGAATGGAAGCTCTCGTTCCTTCCTTATCAATCTTGGAACGAGTTCCCGTTACAAGTTCCAGTGGTTCAAAAGGAATGCATTATGGTTGCATTTCTAAGGTTGGAATGTTTAGTTACATTATTGTTACATTTGCATATTTTAATGAAGTATCGGCCCACATAATTCATAGATAAAATATAGCGAGCAAGTGAAAATATTCACATCAAACTACATGTTGAGCTGCCACGGTCACGTTTGTGCCACTTTATTTTTTTTTTGTTTCTGACTATATTTCAAAACTTTTATTTGGAAATGAGTCAAGCATGATGGCAATACCCGTAGATGACAATCACACATTTTTTTTTTATTTTTAAGGACTGGCTATATTTTTTGTTCCAAACGGTACACTCGAGCAAGCGTTCAAACGGACAGCGGAATGCATCATTAAATATCAGGCGCAAAAAAAAAAAAATTACAGCATTTGCGACGTAGCAAGGCTGGCGTGTTTATGAGCTTTGGCATCGTGGTAGCGTCAACGCGTTGCAACTGAGCCGTTTGAAGTACCCGTGGGGTGACGAGCGTCGTGCGCGTCGTGTTCGTGTGGCCCATTCTCTCCCTAGAAGATTAGCCCGTCGCTCAAAACTCGGACAAAAATTGCTTCCCCCACTCCGTTCACCCCTTAGCTGACAGTGCGGTGGAAGCCATACGCTTGCCGGACCAATCAGCCGCGGTCAGATGATGAAAGGGAGTTTCATATCACCTGACCGCATACTCTGCGCGAGGAAGTATGATCACGTGCAGTCATGGGCACGTTACCAGTAAAAAGTAACAGTGTTACAGTTACAGTTACCTAGGGGGAAAAAGTGACTCTGTTACAGTTACAGTTACTGCAAAAACAGTAACGTCGTTACTTTCCTGTTACAGCGCAAAACAATGGACACAAGAAATCACAATCCAAAACAATATTTTATTTGTTACACTATAGTGAGAAGAAAGGTAAACTGAAAAATTAGAAAAATTTAAACCCGAAGGGTGCTTCTTTTTTGCGTCATTCGCCGTTTCAGCATTTCGATGTGCATAATTTATTTGCAATAATTGTTATAACTTATAGTCAACTGCTTTTCAAAATTGTCATCGGCCCTCGTCAGTGAACGTTTTCGTTTATTTTTCACTCTGAAACGAATGAGGACACAGATGGTCGCATAATTGCCTTATGGGATATACTCGGAAGCAGGCCTAAACATAGCAGGTCAAACAGCTTCGCAAGAACATAGGGGGAAAAGAGACAAAGCGAGGCCTTCTGGTGCTCCACGAGTGTGCGATGACCACCGCAGCGTCTGCGTCCGAAACGCCAACTATGGAAAACGCGATTCAAAAAGGGGTTCCGGAAGAAATGTCCCCGGAAAAAAATGTCCCCGGAAAAAATGTCCCCTGAAAAAAAGTCCCCGGAATATATGTCCCCCCCAAAAAAAAGGCCCCAGGTGGAAAGTAGGACAAAATGTCCCCAAAGGGTTCTCTATCGCTGGGTTTTCCCTGATTCTCATGACCTTCGGGCGGTCCTGTCATTGTCCGGTCACAAATGGCCTGACCCACATCAGGGAAACCCAGATATAGAGCATTCTTTGGGGACATTTTTTCCTACTTCCCGCCTGGGGCCTTTTTTTCCGGGGACATTTTTTTCGGGGACATATTTTCCGGAGACAATTTTTTTCGGGGACATTTTTTCCTAATAAGTTAGACAAGCGCAGATATCCGACGAAGGGGAAGGAAAAGGTGGGGGGGGGGGGGGGGGGGGGGGGGAAGGGGGTCACATCCCAGACGGAATACTCGGAGACATGTCGCAGGACCACCAACACCCGCAGATGGTCCCCATAAGAGAAGAGTGAGCCAAAGTCGGTGAAACAGACAGATTCCTTGCCGCCCCTACCACCGCGGGCGCCGGTTTCCTTTATATCCCGGTTTTATGCTGACTCGTCCGTCGTCCATCCTCGGTCGTGGGCTGAACCAGGAAATTTCCTGTTAGTTTAAGCCACGCTTTTTTTTTTCTTTTTGTCAGCGAGGAGTGTTGAGAAAAATACTTCCAAGATGGCGATTTCACCATGTCCACGGCAGCGGGGTCCAATTTATTTAGTAAAAAAAGTAACTGTAACGGCCTAAACAGTTACAGTTATCCAGTAATAAAGTAACAGCGTTACGGGTAAAAGTTACCGAAAAAAGTAACTAGTTACGGGTAACGCGTTACTAATAACTAGTTACTGCCCAAGACTGATCACGTGGCAAACGTGTAGCTGGCCCTAGGAGCACGTAGCTTCCATAGCACTGTCAGCTTAAGGGTGAAGGGGGTAGGGAAAGCAACTTTTTTTCGAGTTTTGAGCGACGGGCTAATCTTCTAGGGGGGAGAATGGCTGTGTCCGGGTACACAAACGAGGCTCCGAGTAAGAGGGGAGTCCCTCCTTTCCGTCTTCTTGAACTGCTTGATACAATGCGCGACTTGTGAGTTGAGGAGGAAAGCTAAGCAGGAAAAAGTTGAAAAATTGTTTCATGACCGCTTTAAACAGTTGAGCGCACTTCCAAAGAGCAGCGCTGCTCCGAGTTTAGTGCGGCTATGTAACGGGTCTTGCTACGTCATGACTACGTTGAAAGGTCCCCAACGTTGCTAGATTTCCTCCCAAATAGGCTTCACAGGCGTCCACCAGGGGCACATTGAAAGATCGTTTAATTAGCTTTAAATTTAGTTTTCTTGTACCTTTCAACGAAAGTCTGGTGTTTTTGAGGTTATGCTGCAACTTGCAACACATTAAAGCTAAAGAATGAGCGCTGGAATTTTGTTTCTGTACCCCTTTCAAATCGAAGGTTGAAATAATCAATAATTAAGGTCAAATTGGAAATAAAAAAGTACCCGTTTTTTTGCTGTTTCCTTGAAAACGTGACGAGTTCCCGTTACAGTCCCACCGATGCAAGATGGAACGGCGGCATTTCTCCTTTCCTTCTAAAAAAAAATTGACCGCATCTCCACGTGGTGAATGATGTTGATTGGGGCGAAGCTCTGGTGGTGCTTGGCTGCGTAGACGCTGAGCCGCAGCATGCCGAGCCTTTCACTCGTTTTCATCCATGTCAGAAAGAGAATGTGTGGTATGGAACGTGGTTATATACGCATTTGAGCATTTGACCGCAGCGCCCTCTCGTTTATAAACGTTGAGCCAATGCATGCAAAGTTTGACGCGATTATATGCGCATTTGACCGCAGCGCCCTCTCCTGTTTAGACGTTGAGCGGCTACATGCAGCGTTTCATCCATGACATCCCCAGCTCTTGAGTTACTACCACATCTCAGTTCCCCTACTCGTCCCGCAGTCGTGGCCGAGTGGTTAAGGCGATGGACTAGAAATCCATTGGGGTCTCCCCGCACAGGTTCGAATTCTGTCGACTGCGCAAACATATTTTTTTCATCATTTTTCATCATTTTTTTTTCATCTTTTTTTTTCCCTACACGAGCACGTGAGCTCACGAGCACGAGCACTGGACGCCAGACGGAAGGATGGACATGGCTAGCCCCTAAGGAGCTTCGCCCCTAAAAAAAAAAAACCCGTTCCAGGAACGTCGTTCCTTGGAACGCCGCTCCGTATTAGCCCCGAGAGCGAACACAAGCGTCGCTGTGGTCGGCCTTCCACGATTGGCCGAACGCTGACTATGACGTAAGAAAGGGGATTATCATCGACGGAAATAAGAGGAATGAAAGAACTTTAATTTTGACGGTGTTGGCAGTGTTCCTTTAAGAGCGCAATGATTTCAAGCTTCCACCATGCTATTTACAAACACCATCGAACTTGTTGTTTGCAAGGTAATGACGTAACAAGGGGGAACCATAAGAGGGCGCCACCACAACTTCTCG
The DNA here is from genome assembly GCA_013358835.2 of Ixodes persulcatus. Taxonomy (NCBI): domain Eukaryota; kingdom Metazoa; phylum Arthropoda; class Arachnida; order Ixodida; family Ixodidae; genus Ixodes; species Ixodes persulcatus. The sequence goes on from JABSTQ010009145.1 coordinate 63,596, forward strand.
CCGCTAATAACACTGCACATACGCGCCGACAAAGGTCGCTGTTCACTAAAAAAAAGAAAACCAGCTTTAGATAACTTTGCTGTGGTGGTACCGCAAGCTACCATGTGCAGGGCAATGCAGGTAGAAACTGAGGGAGAGGAGGAGACGAGAGCGTGCGGGGATGTCAGAATGCCGAGCTCTGGTTGGAGTGATTGGTGGGTAGACATTAGCTACATGTATATATCTCCGCTGCACTCGTCGAGCGCGTTCGAATGCTAAAGCCAAACGGGTGACGCTGGCGTTCCGCGTTCCTACGCGTCGGACCAGTGCAGTGGAGACAAAGACAGCTAGCTTGTGCCGGACGTGCTATCCGAAAAAGCGCGAAAAAGAGTCCCGGAGAAAGCCTGGGTGCTCAGTTTCCAGTTGATCAGTTATATTGATCTGCGCAGTTGTTGATGGACGAGACGAAAGGCACATTGGTCTTAGTGAGTTCTTAAAGTCCAAACCGAATGCATACTTCCAAAAAATTTGGGATAATGGTTTATTCTAGCGGGTTAAAGTAAATGAAACTCAATCCGGTTTTTCGGCCCGCATAAATAAAGCATTGCACAAAGCTGAAACTCCGTGAGAATGTGCGCTAGTGGTGGTGATAGACTGCAAAAGTTTTAACACCAGCAATTCAATGGAAAAGGCGAGCACAAGAGAGACACGGTGCATGTGTCTTACTTAAAGGGGTAGGGAAACGAAATTCCAGCGCTCATTTTCTAACTTGAATGTGTTGCATGTTGCACCCTAACCTCAAAAACACCAGTCTTCCGTTGAAAGGCACAAGAAAACTAATTTTAAAGCTAAATAAACGATCTTTCAATGTGCACCTGCTGGATGCATGCGGAGCCTATTTGGGAGGTGATCTAGCAACGTTGGGGAACTTGCTACGTAGTCGTGACGTAGCGGATTCCCTCGGAGCAGCGCCGCTCTTTGGCATTTCAACATTTTCTTCTTAGCTTTCCGCCTCAACTCACAAATCGCGCATTGAACCAAACAGTCCAAGAAGACGGAAAGGAGGGACTCCCCCCCTTTCTCGGACCTTCGTTTGTGCACCTGGATACGGCCATCCTCCCCCTAGAAGATTAGCCCGTCGCTCAAAACTCGGACAAACGTTGCTTTTCCCACCTCGTTCACTCCTAAGTTGACAGTGCTGTGGAAGCTACGTGCTCTTTGGGCCAGCCTAGGGTGCCTACATGTTTCCGCCGCTCCGCTGAGCGGAAACATGTAGGCACCCTAGGCCAGCCACACGCTTGTCACCCCACGGGTACTTCGAACGGCTTGGTCTGACAACGCCACGAAGGGCAAAGCTCATAACCACGCCAGCCTTGCTACGTCACGAATGCGGGGAATCTTTTCTTTCTGTTTTTGTTTGCGCCGGGTATCCCATGACGCATCGCGCTCTCCGTTCGCTTCTCTTCGAGCGCTTGCTCGATTGCGCCGTTTGGAACGAAAAATATAGCCAGTCGTTCAAAATACAAACGTGCGATTATCATTTACGGTTATTATCCGTCATGCTTGACTCATTTCCGAACGAAATTTGAATATTTCAATTTTTGTTTCCGTACCCCTTTAAAGGGCCACTCCGCTTCATTTTTGATATTTAGAAAACTATGCAGCCCTCTTCAGTATCATATAGGAAGACCCCATGTCAAATATTGCGATCTAATTCCGTCTATATATTTAATAAACTGGCCAGCAAACTTTCAAATGAGCCAAGTCGCCGAAATATGCCAACTCTAGCGTGCGACGCGAGGCGCAATCGTCAGCGCAGTCAATGCGACGGAGTTGGAGCAGCCAACGTTGACCCACTACGTCAGAGGCATGACTACGTCACTCTCACGTTTTGTTTGTCTTTACTTCTTAGAGCGAGATTGACCGATGACGTCATGAGTTTCTCCTCCCGGTGTTGGCTCAACGGCGTCCACGTGATCACCGTAACGCGGATGCGCTAGTTTGCGCTGCCCTGCGCGCTTATCGGTCTGTTTCTCCGCTCCCCCTCTCCTCTTTCAGCTTCTTCCCTAACCCCCTCTCTCCCTGGCCATCGCCGTCCACGCCATGCGAAGCGACCTGCCCGCGTCGCGTGTCCTGTCCCTCGCCCCCACGAACGTCACAAGACCACGTGGTTCGACGTGACGTGGCCATGACTCTGTCGACACGAGACCAATGTTGCCTGACGCAACCGAAGTTTCGGTTTCGGTATCAGCTGATGTTTAAATTAAGATTACACAAATAATACTCCACATTTCGCGAATCCGAAGACGTAGAGCTGTTTAGTAGTGCTTTGTGAAATGGAATCACATGTAAACCTAAATTTTTCGGAATTAAGCGGAGTTTCCCTTTAAGCTCGTCTTTCGCACTGAATTTACTGTCATGGATTACCAACTAAACCCTAGCTAGCATATTACGTTACCTAGATCGAAAGGGACCAAAGAAGAACGAAAGTTATCTATGACCCGACGTCCACCTAAGCCTATAATTCGTTGCAATTCAAGAAGGTAGGGCGAGGGTAAGGAAGGCTGGGGAGGAGAAGCAGACGAAACGCTGAAGAGAGTAAAATGTTTCCCCGTTCCAATTCAGCGTTCCGTCTGCTTCCTCCTCTCCAGCCGTCCTTTCCCTCGCCCTACCTTCTTGAGCTGTAATTTGAGATTGGAAAACCTTGTACAAAGAAAGCAAACAATATCGTCTTTCTAACTGACAAGTTTTTAATTGTCATAAATGCTACTTGAGCCCACAATCTCAAATTTCAATTTGATGAATACTAAGCTGAACGTCTGCTCGTAGAGCAATTTTGTTTTTCTTTTGTATCTTTTGATCCAGGTAACGTCATGTGCTCGCACTTCTGCATTTTATCACTACCACTAGCGTCACATCTTCATGGAGCTTCAGCTTTCTGCGTTGCGCAATTTATTTCGGCAGGCCGAAAAACCCAGTTTCATTTTCTCGGTCTAACCATCTGGGACTTTAAAGGGATACTACAACGAAATTTCGGCGCTCATTTTTTGGTCTATATCTGTTCAAAAGAGCAGTATCACATGGAACATACCAATATCTTGTTAAAAAAGTCTCGAAAAGGAATTTTAAAACGAATTAAACGATTAGCAAAGAGCACCTGGTGGATGTCGCTAACGCCTCGTTTGTAATGCTCGTCTAGGAACCTTGACAGCTAGTGATGGAGGTTGTCTCGCCTCCGGCCACGACGAGAGAAGGGGGGAAGGAGGAACTCCCCTCTTCCCGAGAATCCCTTTTGTGTGTCGCAGAAGCCGCTATTGTCCCCCTACAAGATTATAGAAGATTAACCCGTCACTCCAAATTCGTACAAAAGCAGCCGCTTCGGTGGCTGGAACGACTAGGCCATCCTCTCGGCGTCAGCCTCGCCGTAGCTTTGCTCGTCTCGAGACGACCTACGTCACGATTGCGTTGGATGTCACGTGCTCTAAGCTGGGCCTTCTCCGAGCGCTTGCCAGAGTGGGCCGTTTATAACGAAAAATACAGCCACCAGGATCAAAATACAAACGTGCGATTGTCATTTACGGATATTGTGGATCATATTCAACCTATTTTTGAACACGACGGGAATATTTCAAATTTCGTTGAAGTATCCCTTTAAGCCCAAAGTAGTAAAGAATGGCTTCACGTTACTTTTTTTCCCGAGAAGACAACACATTTTGTAGAATTTTCATGAGAGATAATTACAAACAGAAACCTAAACTTTGCCTGCGGCGGGCAACGTTGCTCCTGTCGTCAGAAGCAAGGTAACCCACCTGGTACAAATAGTGGCATCATGTACCTCTTTCTCCTAGATGGCATTGAGGTTTGGCCGGAGAAAATAAAAAAACACAGAAGAGAAAAGGGTCCATGTCCTTTTTTAGTATAATCATATATCTTTTGCAGTTTCGTGGCAGCCAATCTTCGTTGCTTGAGTTGTGACGTACTCGAAACGGGGCGGCGCAAAGATCGTGAAGCACGAACCCCGACGAGCATCCTTGGTCCGTCGTGTCTGCGGTTTACCAGGGGAAAGCCAACGTAAATGAGCTGTGGAAGCGCGCTTCCCTCAGGCGCTGGCGGTTCTGCCTCACCGTGCGAAGGGCTCGCCGTTTTCTTCGTTTGGTTATGTTGGTTTGGAAAGAGACAGCTTATACTTGTTGGGGAGGGTTCCCCCCCTCCCCCAACAAGATTGTAAGCTTTTATGTGAATGGATATGAAGGTCATTCCTACTTGGCTCATCCTCCGCGCAATGATTTCCTTACCTACCCCCTCGGGAAAAAAGGGGGGGGGGGGGGGGTGTACACTCCCCTTAGTATGTCTGAGAGCGCCCCCTAAAAGAAGGCTCCGCTAAGAACAAAACAACAAAAAACTTATTATTTATTTTGCGCGAATCCCTTGGTTTCTTGAGCGCGCTGGCTCATAGAGTGACATCAGAGCACGGGCAGTTTCGTCACCTCTCCCCCGCGCTGCTTACCTCCTTGGCTCCTCCTCCCATTGGCGAGAAGGAGAACAGATTAGAGGTTTGCCCGTTGAATATATATATATTTGTTATTGACATTCATTGCGGCATCACAGTATTGATACCGTGACTGATATTTTCTGGGGTTGTGCTTTCTTAAGAAAATTACGCATTTTTTTATTAAATTCTTAAAAGGACACTAACACCCCCCCCACCAAAAAAAAAAAAAACCCAGAAAAAACCCCCTAATTTTGTTTGTTTTGCCAGGGGATCTATTATGGCTTCAGGAGACTTTCCAACCAATATTTTACTACAGCGTGACGTGTATTTTCTTTTATAAAGTAAAAAAAAAAATCACAACTGCTCGAAACCGAAACTGAAACTGGACTGGGGACCGAGGAAGATGAAATACAGAGGAGGAGAAAGTTACCGGAAGTCACGTGGCATGGGCTACTTTTTTTTTTTAATCAACGTATTTGCAGCTTTTTTAGAGGCCACGAAAAATGGGTATCATCTTTTTTTGTCTATTTTTAGTATTGAGTGTGTGGCTCCAATGAACCACGACTTTGATTATCTTTGGTGGTTGTGTCTAAACCATAGAAAACGGCACGTGACCACGGAGTAGAGAGTGAGTGCGACTCAAACCGGCCAGTTCCCGATCGGTGGTTGGCCGCAAGTTGTGTTCTGGGTAGTTGCTCTCATATTTTATGTACAAATAAAAAAACCTTGGCGAGCATAAATACCCTGTTAGTGTCTCTTTAAACTCATGTTGAACGTAGAGTAACAGAACCTCTCTCGGGCACTACGCTTGCATCTCCGTCCATATGCAAAAAAAAAAAAAAAAAAAAAAAAAGAAAAAAAAAACAGCAGAAAAAGAGTGAATTAATAGAGAAAAGAAATTGCCTCCTTGTGCCTCCCTCCCACCCCGTGATCCTTTGATCACGCGACTAAAGAGGTCTGGCCTCCTCTCAAGGTGGTTTAGATGATCAAGACACACATCTCTCTGATTGGTATTCTGCTCAGCCAGGTTTTTTGTAACTACCCTGGCGCGCACTTTGTTTCATGCCCAAATCCAGGGTCAAATTCTGATGAACGGTAAGACAGCCTGACCTCACAAGAGCCGTCACTCTTTCCACATTGTCATCCATTTCTAAGGCTGAAGGTCTTCCCGCACGAGGTTCATCTTCAATTTTTTGTCGGCCCTCCACGAAAGCAATGTGCCATGTGAACAGATGAACCCGGGATAGAAAATGTTCACCATAAGCCTTTTGTAACTTTGCGTAAGTCACAGTAGTAGATTCGCCAAGTCACACACAAATTTCTATAGCACATTGCCCACATTTTTGCCGGTTCATTTTCGTAACGCACTTCAAGAACACAGCTTGGCTTAAGACGCACAAGAACAATAGTGGGCTAACACTTATAATGAGTTTTTAGGGGATGCTCACCTGACTGACAGGTAAAGGGGAAGAGATCAGCGCTGTCGGTTCGTGCACAGCGTTGCCAGTTTCACTAGCTTTCTGCCATATTTATTTATTTATTTTACCCCCAGGACCCTAGGGCATTACAAAGAGGAGTTAGGGTGACTCTTCCTGCTGTCCAAATGCGGGACACCCTGACCCGGGGGGGGGGGGGGGGGGGGGGGGGGGGGGCTAGCAATCAGAGGACGTTATTTTCACGACTAAAGAAGAAAGTATTAAGGAAAATTCATCAACACACATTCCCCGAAATCCTGTGCTGTCAGAAAGCATATTCTACAACCGTACAATTGTGTTGCGGCAATTGTAATGGTTAATATGTTATTAAAGGTGTCTAAGTTAAAAAACATAAAAATCGGCTGCAGCAGACCCCAATGCATCAAAAGGGACTAAGAAACAGTAATGTTTTTCGGCTTATTGTTTCCTGTCGATACTTACTCTTATACTAACATGCTCCTACACAAAATTAGAACCTTATGTGTTTTCTTTCGACTGTTGGGAGTTCCAGGCTCTTTGTCTTTGTCACACAAAAAAGAAGCTTTTTACAACTTTTTTGCATGAAACAGTATGATGTGATAATAATTCCAATAGTTTATGTTTCAACTTTTTGCGGGCAATTTTCGCTTGCAATATTTTGCCATCAAGGGGAGAGGCAGAATGGTCATGCGCTTGTGTCTCCTGCAAGAACGACGGTCGCTTCCCGCTGTGCTTGGATAAAAAATGTCATACCATCGAGATTCACACGCTTACCAGCGACCTCTGCGCTTCCCCGTGCCCGTTGTTCGGAAGCGCCATAATTTGCATAGTGAACGTTACGACAATGTGCAATGCGGGACATTTTGAAAATTTTGGTATTTCTTGCGGAACGCGGGACGCGAGCCCTCAATGCGGGACAGCCTCGCGAGTCGCGAGACGGGTGGTCACCCTAAGAGGAGTGGTGAAAAATACAAAAGAAGCAAACAACATGAAACAACATAAAAGCAAGAGTTAAATAATCGAAAAAAACATGGTCACTAACACTTGATTGAAACAGAGCACTACCAACAATCGATGTAAGAGATGAAGGTCCTGTATGCATACCTCGTATACATACAGAACATTAAAGATAAAGGTTGCTGCCAACTTTATTTTTTCCAGTTTTTGGGCACGCGATGTAGCAGTTACTCTATTTCAACTAGCCAGTCAAGATCCACACTGAAGCGCGCTGCTGGAGGTCAGAGACGGCAGAACCTAGTGACCATGGTGATAAATCCAAAAAGCAGCGAAGCCGCTAGGATCATCTGCAAAAACTTCGACCTGCAAAAACAGTGTTTCGGTTTGTGTTAGCACCCTTCAAATTGTCATTTCAGTTCACCGAGTAAGGGCACTATGTGTAAGCAGCTTAACGTATTACACCGGTATCTAATTTATTGTCGCCATTTTGATCTGAGTCAACCTTGCGCTCAGCGGCCCCTTATGCTATTATGAAATAGATCCGTTCGGTCATGCGGGCTTTTATTCGGGATTGCTGTTGGAAAAAGAGGCACGGTTTCGTTCTCAAATAAGACCGATCAAGGAGGAGTTTACTGCCAGTTTTATGGGAGACAAATTTGACTAGCACCACTACGCCGCTTCGGTGTAAGGTGCTTTTACGACGGCCTAAAAACAAATGAATCTCAGAGGCTGCGCTTAGTATCCCTGTAAATTCTCACTGCAATTGGCCCTGTATGTTATGACGCCACAACATGGCGCTCTGCTCCAAACAAACCATTGCTAGGGCCGTTGTTATGGACAAGTGCATGGAAGCTCGACGTGAGCTTAGTAAGTGTCTGATAAAAAAAAAAAAAAAAAGTACATTTTTGTAAGCATTGTGTCTTCTCAATATCTGATCATGATAACTTTTTCTATTATCTCAGTACCATAAAGCGATGACAAAAGCCCGTAATTAGGTTTCCCAACCGGTTTTGCATTGCCAGCAGGCGACACGATGGCTTCGCGGGTTCACTGGTTCTTTCTGGGGGAATACGCGAGTGCTTTGAATGAAGTTGGTGACGATCAAAGAAACTTCTATTATCAGGGTCAACTTTCTGGGAGATTTCGAAAGCGAACAATGCCTGTGCAAAGCTTTGATCGATGCTCGAGGTGCGCGAGCGCGCGTACGCTTTGCCGTGGAGCTCGCGTCTGCAATATTTAAGAAGGTGAAAACAGTGTCAAGCCGAATCACGTACGACGACGACATGATGTGTATCAAGGTCAAAGTGCAGGCCAGCACACGTTTCAAGGATTTCTGACAGCACAGTTTTTCAGTGCACATTTGTGTAATCGAACAAACTGTCAGTAACACACACACACACACACACACACACACACACACACACACACACACACACACGCACACGCACACGCACACGCACACACGCACATACAAAAACACACACACACACATATATATGGTGTCACAAAAGAAAATTTACACGGTCTTTTTTACCGCAAAAATAAACTAGGCATCGCCGAACGCTCATTCTCACCCAAAGGTAGCGCTAGAGGTCACAACCAGATGCCAAAGTTTCAGCCCGATCCGATAACTTAATCAAAAGTGTGGGATTTCCCTTGCTGCTACCCGTCTCGAGGAATGACAGAGCACACCGGTTCAACAACACGTAAACATTTAATGACCGCTATCGCCTGCGGCGCGATCCCAACTCCCTTCGCGCATACGCTGCGACGGCCCTTTATCAGCGGCGGAGCGCCGCTCGCGTGGCCAGTTGCCCTTGGCCCCCTCGTGGTCAAGATGACCACTCATGATCGTCGTAGGGGCAACCTGGGCCAACCGCTTGGAATCTCCAGGTTGCCCACAAAAGTTATAAGTGATTTTCTGAAAATTTCAATGGTAACATGGCGGCCGACGGAGTTTTCGAACGCATGGAGCTCTGTGGCACCAGAAACCGAAAACAGGCAAAAATGGGCTCTAGTGACACTAATGGGCTCCATTGATTAAAAAGGGGTCATGAAACGATTTTCCTACTTCTTCCTCTTTAGCTTTAATCCTCAACTCAAATGCGAATTGTGAAATCACGTCGCCGTGACATTCTTCGGCACCGGTGCGATGACTCCTAGCTTCCACCGTGCTGTTTATGCACACCATAGAACTTGTCATTCCCCAGTGACGATAAGTTCCGTCAGGGCACTCATTGGCCACGAACGCGAATCCGAATATTGGCCGACGGATTGATTGTTGACGAGCGCAGACGTCCGAGTGACGCAGCTCTCGTGTCCAATGCGTGAGCTGGGCTCGGCTGACGTCAGTTTGGAACCGCTGACGCGCTTTGGGAACCGCGGATGTATCATAGTGAAAAGGCAGAGAGCTTTCGAAAGGAAGAAGGTACAAAATAGTCCGCTATATTTTCATATCTACGTACCGAAAAGCTGGCTGTTGACTTTCTACCCTCTTTCTTTTGGCCAACTAAACGATATGCGATTAGTAAATTCCTAATTTAAAATCATTTATCCCAGCCCAAAATTCGTTTCATGGCCCCTTTAAGTTATCGGATCGGGCTGAAACTTTGGCATCTGGTTGTGACCTCTAGTGCTACCTTTGGGTGGAGAATGAGCGTTCGGCGATGCCTAGTTTGTTTTTGCGGTAAAAAAGACCGTGTAAATTGTCTTTTGTGACACACTGTATATATAGTGTGTCCCATGTCACCAGGCTCGATCTAAAATGGACCGTAAAAATCGACGCCTTCACATAGCAATCTAAACTTTTCGTCAAAGGTGTATTTCCCAGGTCAGTTTTTCTTTTAAAATTACAAAGTGTAGTTCTATTTCTGGAAAAAATAGGGTAAAAAAAACTTGCCACGGTCAACGGCGGACGGCGACGCAGACGACCGAGTCGAGTTGAGTGAGCACGTTTGGCGCGCGTATATGATATACTTCGTTTCACCTTATGTGCGAGCGAAGGCAAAGCTGGAAGCGCGAGCAGGCGCGAGCACGAAAGCTCCGTGCCTTCAGGCTTTGCTCGAGCGCGCGAGCTGGGCAGAAACGCAAAAAGCGCTGGTCTCGCGCTTCCAGCTTTGGCTTCGCTCGCAGATAAAGTGAAACGAAGTATAGATGGCATTGGAAGCAGCGTCGGAATTAAGGTGCAGCCGACCTGCGAAAGAGAGCAGACGACACGCAGAATACATGCAAAATCAAAATCGTAACATTGTGCAAACGATTGAAACATGCAGACGGCATATTTCAGTCCTTCCGTGTGCGTTCGTCATGCGTTCGTCGTCTGCAGCAGGCATCTCGAGACGTCTCGAGGACCGGAAATTGTCGCAAATGTTTTTGAAACAGCCGATTCTCGCGAAACTTCTGTCGTGATAAGCATGAAATCTAGGCTCTTTTATGTCTATTTTTGTTTAGGCGTTTAAATTCCACGTCCGATTTTTGACCCATGGTTTCTTCGGAGAAAAATCCAGTCCCATGTATTCGTCCATAACAACGCCCCTAGCAACGGTTTGTTTGGAGCGGTTGCGTCACACTTACGGGGTCAATTGATTTCTATAGAGACTCAACCAAATTGGAAAGTAGTAAGGTATGGGCGTGATCTATTCTGGCCAACCGTGGCGAGGCATTTCCGCCGAACGGGTTGTCGTGCTCTAGCAGCTAAAGCTGCGGCATAGACACCTAGACGAAAGTTAGAATTTGCGGGTCCAGAGCTCAAATTAATAGCATAGAAGTCATTTATATTACCAACTATTGAACATGCAAGGTCAGTTTGGAACTAGTCAGACAACAAAACATTTGGAAAATAGAACCCATACAAAGTAAAGCTGCCCGATTTATTTTCAATCGCTATCGATCTACAGGCTCTCTCTCTAATGAAGTCGGATGCTAACCTTCGGCCCATCAGTACCAGGATGATGTTTACTCGAATGAAATTATTTTAGTTTAAATTGCAACATGGGGATTAGCTTATTGATATTCAAAAATATTTCACATATGCAACCTTTAATAACCCAACTAGAACGAAACATAACAAATGCATTGCGCCTTATCGCTTTAATACGAACACTTCTAAAACTATGAATGGTAAATGTGGCCTAACCACGGATGCTGCAGAGTCCAAACGTGCGTGGTTCTTTTGATGACGATTTTAATACTTAAGTGTCCTTTGTACTTTTAAAATGCCTACCAACCTGCTTCGTCCTAAAGGCAGGCAGTATGTTAAAATAAAAGAGCAAATAAATATATATATGTAGTAGTTCTGCATACCAAGACCAAACATTTTTGTATTCTTAAAATTGATTAATACTCCTGGCCGAACTTTTTCTTTAGCAACTTTTTAAATACAATTTCAACTCCAACATACTAATTGTGTATTACTAATAATCCTGTTGTCACATACCACAAGATCAGAAAATATGTTCGTGGCTTGAAGATAGAGGGGCGCATTTGTCAACATTCAGCTGTTTAAATGTCTCGCTTATTTATTTTTTGAATACTCTTTCTGGCACGCACCACGGATGCGCATCCTGACTGCGAACTCTTTTTTATTATTTCCAACGTCATCCGTACTCAAGATGGCGCTGGGAAAGGATCTATACTCTGACTGCTCTCAACAATTTCCGGTAAGCGGCAATACTTAATTTGAACTTCTATTTGTATCAATCCCCGCGTTGCAAAAATATGCGCTCTTCAAGGTGGCATGAAATTGTTTAGATTAAACCAAGAGATAGGCTTTAGAAAATGTACAAAATACGTTTGCCCGATTATTTTATGCTAGATATTTTAACAAGCAAATTCATTGCTGCCTTAAGCGCACATTTAAAATGTTCGACCTTCAGAACTTCTCTGAAGGTCGATTTTGTTATTGCCCAAACGTCTTGGCGCCTTCATTGATTGCCGCAGTTGGACCACGTCCGCTTTGATGCGTCTTGGTGTGACGATATCAACGGAACTTAAACGAAGAAGACGAGGCAGTGGGGGCACGCGAGGGACGCGCTCGTGTCAGAGGACCGAAGGCAGTGACCGAGAACGAACGCATCGCGACACCGGTGAACTAGACAACCGAGTTAAACCCCGGACAGGCGTCGAAAGGCCTGTGGGGGCTGAAACCAGGCTTGCTGGGGATCTGCCGTCTGCTCGGAGTCATCGCCCTGAAGAATCAATGTTACGAGGTAGTAATAAAGACCGAGACAGGCCACGTCCGATGGTGTTCCAGGCGCATGCTTAACTGCTCGCGCCACCGGCGCCCGTGCATTGCACCTCTTTATTTTCTAACGCGCGTGTGTGTCAAAGGTGGCGCCTGCTTTTGTATATAGCAATCGTAACACTCCTTCCCCCCAGATCGTTGTTCAGGGAGAATAACGACGCACTGGTTTTCTTGTGCGCGTTGATTTGCGTAGAACTGGAGAGTCTTTTGTAGCGATCGAACTCTCGACAAGTTTTTGTGGAGACAACGGCGGTGGCGTTGATGCTCGAGCCTCTGGTGGTTCATCTACTTGCACCATTGTTTCTGCGTTGGCTGGTGGTTGTTCAGCAAACGAAGTGGATCCATCTTTTTCTGGCAACTCAGGTGTGACCGGTGGGAACCTGTCGTCAAGCCTGATATGGTCGCCGTGTCTGTGCCAGTTGGTTCCGTCTTCCAGTTGTACTTCAACGGACGATGAACTAGTTGGTCTGATAACAGTGGCTGGCAACCACGATGGACCAGGTCTGAAATTCTTTACAATGACGCTAGAGTCAGGCCTCGGCAATTCAGTACGACGTGCTCCTTTGTCCTGGTGTAGCTTCTGCTTCAGTTGTTTTACAACAACATTTTTCCGAAGGTCCGGGCGCAGCGCTTTGAGAGGGGTTCTCAGCGCCCTTCCCATGAGTAGTTCTGCAGGCGATCGACCTGTCAGGTCATGAGGTGTTGTCCGGTACTGAAAAAGTAACCTGGCGATCTTGGTCTGAAAGTCGCCGGGGTCAGCCTTCTTCAACTTATTTTTTACTAACTGAACTACTCGTTCAGCAGCACCGTTTGATGCGGGATGGTACGGCGGTACCTTGATGCCCCGGATCTGATTCCTTCTGAGGAACTCCAGGAATTTCGCACCCGTGAAAGCTGTTCCGTTGTCAGATACAATAATGTCTGGTATACCATGAGTTGAAAAGATGGTCCTTAAGCAGTTAATAGTTGCTTCCGAAGATGGAGAAGACACAGGCATGACCTCAACCCACTTGGAGAAAGCGTCCACGACGACCAAGAAGTAATGACCTTGGAAAGGTCCACCGAAATCAATGTGCAGTCTTGACCACGGTTTCTCTGGAAAGGGCCAAGGTGTTGACTGCACTGGTCGACGTAAGTGCTGATGTTCCTGACAAGTCGCACAGGACTTGACCTTGTTTGTGATGTCTTCATCTATGTTAGGCCACCATACGTGACTTCGGGCGATAGTTTTCATCTTTTCAATGCCCGGGTGACTTTCGTGCATGAGCTTCAGGACTTCCTGTCGAAGAGACGCGGGAATCACGACTCTGGTTCCCCAGAGCACGGAGTCTTCTTGTAGACTGAGCTCGTGCTCTCGAACTTTGTAAGGCATCCATTCGGCCTCCCGAGGGAGGTTGCCACCTTCCAACAAGATGTCATGAAGCCTCGACAAGTAGAGGATCCCTCTTTGAAGCCTGAGCTACTACGGCTGACGACAGCACTCGAGGGTAGCACCCTTCCAACATGAAGATGTCGGCTGGCGGCTCCACGGTGATGTGCTTGCTCTTTAATGGCAATCTACTCAATCCATCTGCAGTGTCCAATTGACTTGCCGGGGCGGTAGACTAAGGCGTAATCGTACGCAGATAGCATGAGGGCCCAACGTACCACTCTTGGAGAGCTTCGCTCTGGGATGGCCTTGTTTGGGCCAAGAAGTCCAAGCAGCGGCTTATGGTCTGTTACTGCTTCAAAGTGCCTTCCCCAGAGGTATTGACGGAACTTAGTGACGCCGAAGATTAATGCCAGCGCCTCTCTGTCCAGTTGGCAGTAATTCTTTTCGGCCGGCTGTAGGCTCCTGGATGCGAACGCGATAGGACGTTCCACGCCCTGGGCATTGCGGTGGGCCAAAACAGCTCCCAGACCAAATGGGGACGCGTCACAAGTAAGTGTAAGGTCCTCCTTCGGGTTGTAATGGACCAACACGCTGGCCGAAGTCAGAAGTTTCTTTGTTTCAGTGAACGAAGTTTCTTGTTCATCTTTCCAGCACCATGGTGTTCCACTTGCCAGTAGGTGATGCAAGGGATGTAGAACAGAAGATAGGCTTGGGATAAACTTCCTGTAGTAGTTAACCAAGCCGAGGAAACTCTGTAGTTCCTTGACGTTGCTTGGTGCAGGAGCCTTGAGGACTGCTTCGACTTTGCCTGGAGCAGGGTGCAGCCCTTCTGCGTCGATGATGTGGCCCAGGTATTCGACAGAGTCCATCATGAATTTGCACTTGGTGAATTTCAGCTTGATCCCCCTGTCTGACATTCGCTGGAATACCTTAGCGAGGTTGTTGAGATGGTCCTTGTCATCCGTTCCCGTCACCAGAATGTCATCAAAATAGACGACGACATGGTTGAGACCTTGGAGCAGGGTTTCCATCTCCCTCTGGAAGATTGATGGTGCCGAAGAGATCCCAAATGGTAACCTCTTGTACTCAAAAAGTCCTTTGGGAGTGTTGATCGTGGTGTATTTCCGTGAAGTTGGATCGATGACCAACTGCTGGTAGGCGTCCTTCAGGTCAAGTTTGGTAAATTTGATGCCACCTGAAAGCTTCGCCCACAGCTCCTCGACTCTTGGAATTGGGTACTGATCCAGGACTGCAACAGGATTTACAGTCACTTTATAATCTCCGCAGATGCGAATGCGACCGTCTTTCTTAATGACTGGAACGATCGGTGCTGCCCAGTCGGAGGACTTCACGGGTTCAAGGATGTCCTCTCGCTCTAATCTCTGGAGTTCTTCCAATACTTTGTCGAGCAAGGCAAATGGGACACTTCGTGCCTTGAAGAACCGTGGTTTAGCGCCTTCACGAACTGACAGTTTCACCGAGACTCCTTGGAATGTTCCTGGTTCGTCAGAAAAGAGAGTGGTGTGCTGATCTATGAGCTGTTGGACATCGTTGACGAAGCAGACATCTGAAACGTTGAATACAGTCATGTTCAACGCTTCCATCCAATCACGTCCCAGCAGAGTAGGAGCGTCGCCTTCAGCGACCAGGAGTGGGAGCTCGAAGTGGTGGTCCTTGAATTTCGCAGTCACGGTGACTTTCCCGACCACAGGTTTCAAGTCTCCGGTGTAGCTTCTCAGACGGACCTTTGAAGGCTCGCAGGGAAGGTTAGGAAATTCCTGGTGGAGTGTAGTCTCTCCTATAATAGAGACACTTGCCCCGGTATCGAGCTCCATTTTTATTGGCTTTCCCTGAAGCTCCAGCTCAACCACGAATGGATTTGGCTTTTTAGGAGAGTCCAACTTCCACATGTTGTAGGTTTCCCCGTCGCTTGACGAAACCTCATCGCGCTCAGGATGTTCAACGACGTGTACTGGAGCAGGCTTTCTTGAGCCGCTCTTTTGGTGTCCCTTCTGCTTTGCTGCAGACGCACGTTGGCTAGAGCTCGCGGTTTTCGTTCTGCAGACCTTGGCAATGTGTCCTTCTTTCTTGCAATGGTTGCAGATGTCCCGGATGTGCGGGCACTCCGTTGCAAAGTGACAGTCGCCACAACGATAGCAGCTCACGTGCTTCTTTTGAGGAACTTGAACAGCGTTGATACTCGCTGATGAAGATGCCGCGGCTTCGCTTAGCTCAGTTACGTCACGCTTTGCAGATTCCATAGCTTGAGCGAGCGTAACCACGGACTCCAATGTTGGATTGTGCTCTTCAAGCAGACGAGTTTGTATTCGTTTGTCGTTAATGCCGCAAACAATTCTGTCTCGTAGGAGGTCATTGAGGAATGTGCCGAACTCGCAATGCTCCGTGAGCTTCTTTAGTGAGGCTACGTAGTCACTGATCGATTCTCCCTCTTGTCGTACTCGGCTATTAAACTTGAAACGGCTCACCATGAGAGACGGTTTCGGCGAATAATGGTGGCCTAGCGTTTGTAGGCTGGCCTCCAGTGTCGCTTCCGTCGGCTTCATTGGTGCGAGCAGACTTCGCAGCGTCGAATACGTCCGCGACCCACAACAGCTCAGGAAGACAGCACGTCGTTTGGTGGCTGGGACTTCGTTTGCTGCAAAGAACTGTTCCATTCGTTCCAGGTATTCTTGCCAGACTTGACTTTCGGGGTCGAAAGGCTCCAGTGTACCGTACTTCGGCATCTTGTAAGCAGGTTAAATGCGTGATTTACCCTTCGTCGCCAGTTGTTACGAGGTAGTAATAAAGACCGAGACAGGCCACGTCCGATGGTGTTCCAGGCGCATGCTGAACTGCTCGCGCCACCGGCGCCCGTGCATTGCACCTCTTTATTTTCTAACGCGCGTGTGTGTCAAAGGTGGCGCCTGCTTTTGTATATAGCAATCGTAACAATCAACATCCAGGCTCAAGGCTGCTGTGAATCCCAAGAATGAGCGGCGCCTTGTAAGCGGAAACCTCTCTGACTGACTTTATATGGACTTGTATATAGCTCACCATGCTTCGCATGCTTCTTGTTCTTTTTTATATTTTTGTAAATAATATCTATTCTTTTGCACACACCGTTCTGGATCGCTAAACTCGTCAAACACAAAGTGGGCACGAAGTTCGCAGAGCGTGCTGATTGGACACTCGCGACGTTGGCGTCACGCGGGACGAGATGTCAATCATCCAAGCTCTCTCGGTGCTCAAATTCCAGCGAGAATGTTAGGCACAAAGTTGTAGCGAGCTTCATCGGAGCGCGCGCGAGCAACACCGTGGGGCCAGCCGATTGAACGGCTGCACTGATGACGTCGCGCCCGCGTGTCCCTACATCCCTACGCCACGATAGAGTCAATGAAACGTATATTGTACCTAGGCGGGCGGTAAATACTCTGAACTTTGGCGTCGCAAGATCGTCATTTGTGGAAGTTATTGCTGAAGACAAAGTGACGTTTCACAACTTTGTTAAGGAGTTATTTGAGGCCAAAATCTTCGCTTCGGAATCGAGGCGAAGATTGAACTTTGTGATATTGTGAAGCCGTGCGCAGTGTATGCGGTTTTAGAGCTCATCTTTCGCCACTGCCAAAAACGTCACCGATGTCACCCACAGGCGTTATGTATAGAGACGTCGGTAATGACTGAGAGGTGAGGGGGATGGCGAGAAAAAGCTGTGGAAAGGGGAAAAGAAAGGTATAACCAACACAAACACACACTCAAAAAGGGGTCAGGAAGGCCGTAGAAATTGTTCGGGAGGGAGAGAGGGGGGTGGGGTGATAGTAGTGAAGAAGGGGGATATCCCTTCCCCCGAATTTTTAGAGCGCAACTCTTATGCGCCCGTTTCCAGCTTAAGCGGCGTCGCCGTCGGCGTAACCGCGCGCGCGTTGCATTATGGGACGTTTTTTCACTAAATTTAGTGGGGAAATTGACGTCACGTGACCTTAACACCAATTAGGTTTCCCCGCTAAATGAGAGGGAGCAGGATAGGAGAAGGGGGGGCGGGGCGGAGGGGCATACCCTCCCCTCCTCCTCCTCAAGAGCTGCACTTTAATTCGACATTACAGAGAACTGTAAACATCTGTCTTTTTTTATTACAACTCTCTGAAATGCAATAGTCCGGGGCTGGGGCGATACCCCCCCCCCCCCCCCCCCCACCCCCCCCTTATCCTCTTTGCGCCCCCTTTTTCGACGGCACTTGGGGGGGGGGGTGAATCGCCCCCCTCCCTGTTCTTCTGTTTCGACAACCCTGCTTAGAGGCGTTCCAACTGAGCGATGACGAGGAACAGCACAGCGTGCAATTTTCGAAGTTATGGTTCTAGAAATTCTGGAATTAAAGCGAGGCGCGTTCGATGAACTTACGAGCGGCCATGACAGGCTTCCAATCGAGAGGCTCGTGCCAGGGCTCGTTGTGTGCAAGCTCGTTCAGTGATGTGCTTTTATAGTTCATAACTTTGACGTCAGGATCAGGATGATCAGTTGTGAACGACAAATTTGATGGTGCCTGTTCGAGTCAACGGTGAAAAGTTTGGTTGTGTACGATGAAAGCTTGGTGCCCTCGTGTTCTCGAAACATCACCGTCAATATTGACAAACTGACATTACTCTTATTCACTTGATGATGGCAGAATTAATCCCAGTTTGGCTAATCTTTGAAAGTCTATCATAAAATGATTTTATCTCTCGCTGATGGGGGACAACTGCCCGGAAGCGAAATCCGTCGAAAGGTGGACAATGCTACTCGGCTGGTTGTGACCTAGCCACGTCGGGCTATACTCTGATTCAAAGGCCCCGAGGTAAATAAAAGGGACCGACAGGGACGTTTTTTTAGTAAATTCTGGCTTATCGGCGGAAATAAGAACGATATCAGACTATCAACTTTGACGGTGTTGATTTAGAATGCAATTACCCAAGCCTCCGCTGTGCTTTTTAGAGACCAACAAGGTCGCCGCTGATATCTTCATCGTGACATTATACGTATACGAACCACGTTTGTCTCCGCGTGCTTTCTCGTGCTGCTCTAGCTCGGGCGCCTAGGGAGTAGTAGGGATTTTTTCGCCCCTTCAATGAAAACGTCACGAAGATATAGGATCGCGGGTTTGTGAGAAAAGACACTCGCTGCAATCTTTCGGCTCCTCCCCCCGCTATGTCATAACACGAAGAAAGTTGTGTCTGACGAGTTTAGCGACCCTGGAATCTCGAGTCCTCATTTCCACCTTTTTCCGTCACACTTGGTTATCGTATCTTTGGTAGTGCTGTGGAACAAGAAGGCGACCTTTTCTTGACGTGTCGAGTACATTGTTTGCTCCTCCACAGTATTTTGATGACCCTCATGTCTTTAGAATTTCAAGGGAACATATTAATATGCGACAACATCTGTCGCCTTTATGAGGTGTTGTGGTATATTATATTTACTCTCGTTTATCAAGCTTAATTTGATTATCGTTCACACTTGTGAAGAAAATTGTTAATTTTTTTTCTTTACAATATACCACATTGGAAGCACAGTCAATATGTATACCCTTGTTTAGAGATACCTCGAAAGTTAAATGACTATAGATATTGAAATATTTATTTTTTAATGCAATGACCATTTGAAATTTACGCCCGTCGGACCTAAATTTCAAGTGGATATTTATTTATTGGACACATAATTATAATATAACCCGCTAAATTGTCCACCGAAACGTTCAACTGGTTATTTTTAATGTTTTAATCACCGCTGATAAATCATTCTAATATTACTGCGTAGATGCCGATATTTACCAAGATAGTTTACCGTTTAATCTTTCTTGGCGAGTGGGTAGCTATTGCTGGGTCTTGCTTTAACACGTAGCGTCGTATTCCTACTACAAAGTCCTCCCAGTAGTCTTCCCAATCGATGCAATGAAGTTCAATTGGAAAAGTCTGAAAAAGGAACAGAAATGTAGAGAAAGGGGCCCCAATGTTTCTCCCGTGGGCTATCGGAATAGAGACGTTAAGGTGCAAAGGAAACCATCGTTATTCTTGCTCTTCAGCGAGAGTAACTAAAGTGTTAGAGGAAAGAGGCTTGTATAGTCTATTGTATACGTTTAAATTAGAAATACAAGACCCTCTCAGAACGCTTTTCTGGTCGCCATGATGGGTGGTTACCTCCTTTCCAGCATTCGCTCAACTAAAGTGAAAAGAGTGCTGGGCTTTGTGTGGAGAGCTTGTCTTTCTGTTCTATACCTAAGGAGGTTTGTTTTTGCGGCGAAGACAGACCCCAAACACCGCGTGGTGGAGCGCTAAAAGTGTCTAAATCTCTCGACGCGGCATCGGCATATCCGAGGCCACATCTTTGTACGCGCGAGACACTTGCGCGTGTTTTAACCCACCGGCGGCGCGCACATTCGTGACGTGCGTCAAAAGAGGCCAATCATATCGGGTCCCGGATTCGCGCCATGTTTTTATTCAGTGAGGAAGCAGCTATTAGAAGCTTCCCGGTAGCAGACGCAATTCATTTCCAGGTATTCGTCCGTCGCCGTTTTATAATTGAATAGTTTAGAAAAAAAATTCTATAACTTTTGAACCAGATAACGGTGAGTTTTGAAACCATCCAGTTTTCACGCGTTTATGTAACAAATGCGGGAAGGATGAGCGTTCGGCGATGCATAGTTTATTTCTGCAGTGACAAAAACACGCTTCTTTTTAGAGCGCAGCTCTTAGGCGTCTTTTCCGGCTTGAGAGGCGTCGGCGTCGCCGTCGCCGTAATCGCACGGCGCATGATGGGTATATTTCCCCGCTAAATTAAGCAGAAAATTTTTCCCGCTAAATTTAGCGGAAAAAAATTCCCCGCTAAATATAGCGAAAAAATTTCCCCGCTAAATCTAGCGGAAAATTTTCCCCGCTAAATCGATCGGAAAATTTTCCCGATAAATCTAGCGGAAAAATTTCCCCCCTAAATTTAGCGGAAAAAATTATCCGCTAAATTTAGCGGAAAATTTTTTCCGCTAAATCTAGCGAAAAATTTTCAGAGGAAAATTTTCCCCGCTAAATTTATGGAAAAAATGTTTCCGATAAATCTAGCGGAAAATTTTCCCGGCTAAATCTTGCGAAAAAGTTTTCCCGCTAAATCTAGCGGAAAAGTTTCCCCGCTAAATTTAGCGGAAAAAATTCCCCGCTAAATCTAGCAGAAACTTTTCTCCGCTAAATCTAGCGGAAAATTTTCCTCGCTAAATTTAGTGGAAAAACTTTCCCGCTGTTTAGCGGGAAAAATTCCCCCCTAAACGTAGCGGGAAAATTTCAGCGCTAAATCTAGCGGAAAGTTTCCTAAATCTAGTTTCCTAAATCTAAAGTTTCCTAAATCTAGCGGAAAGGAGGGAGGAGGGGAGGAGGAGTAGCAGGGAGGATGAGGAGGTGAGGACGAGGGAGGAGGGGTATACCCTCTCCTCAGTACCCTTTCCTCCTCCTCCTCAAGAGCTGAGCTCCAATTCGGCGTTACAGGGTGTTGTAAACGTCTTTCATTTTTTCTTCCAGACACCTGGTACATTGGATTGTAGGAAATTTAGGATAGCTTTGAATTCTTCACTTGTGTCATTGAAATTTGTATTGTTATATCTTAAATATGCGAAGTTTATTCCCTTATATGGCTGATACACAGGCGTGTTTTAGAAATATGTAAGTGATTGAAAACGCATCATTTAAAGGGGGTAATCCCTCTCTTGCCAAGCGGCGTCAAGCGATGGTAAAGGGTATTATATACAATCCTGGAGTTCACCTTTCGCAAGTTCGAGTAAAGCGAATCCAAGACACCTTTACAGTGCTGTAGTGGCCCCGTAGGGTGAGTCCATGTGTGCTGACTTGTATACCTTCAGGCACATGAGCTCACGTGAATTCCCGATGCACTTGTAGCACTGAGCATTCCCAAAGGTGACGGAGGTTGGAAGTTAAAGCCTCAAGTCCTTCTTGAGTACATCGATCAAATACAGCGACTTTTTTCGGGGTATTTTCTTTTTTTCCGAAGAGCGATCGTTTGGTTTGTGTGACTGCGGCGCCGGCCCGTTTGCTCCAGAGTCGAACGACAGCCCCGTGGTTGTAGCCAGGCGGGACCGGGTTCTCTTCATTCGGGGTCAGAAGCGGGAGCACTTTACGCCGTTCTTTTCTCAGAAGCTGTACGTATTTCATCCTCGAAATCGTAGTGTTCTCCCAAGCCGGCCACTTCTGAAAAGTTTTCGGGGCTATGATTTCAAGCTTCCCTTGCTGCGCAGTGGGCCAGCTCGTTGCCGTAGACACCCTGATAGTCTAAGGTCCACATGGTTGTCAATTTGTTGCCGTCCAGTCGAAGTTCCCATCCGACTGCGCGGTGTTACACCAAAAAGAAGGGGAAGCGATGGTGTGTGACGGAACGGCGCTGCGCGTCTATGCTGACGTTGCGTAGCAGGGCGACCACACTGGAATGGCATGGTACTGCGATACGTATTGCCACGCGCGTCGGAGAGCAAGCGCGTGCGTGGCCGAGTGGTTACCGCGCTTGACTTTCGCGCGGAAGGTGTAGGTTTGATTCCAGTCAGCGGACTGTCCTTTTATTTATTCTTTCAATTTGGCCTTCTCGTAAGCTCGAGAACATTCTCGTCTGATCGAGTTCCGAATATTCTACGCACCGAAAGTTCTACGCCGAATGATCCGGAAACCTACGAGGGGACTCCGCAAGGCGAGCGGAGTCAGTCTCGCTCCAGCGATCGATCCTGCTGTTTCGCCGACATCGACGCCTGCGACGCTACCTTACTTTTATTTTGTTTTGGGCACAAGTTCACCTCATTAAACGTTTAGTTTCTTTAGTTATTCTTTGCCTCATCATTTGTCACTCGTGACAGTATGACTCAGTCGACAGATTAGCTGAGACTTCCCAGCCACTCAACAGTGAAGAAAGCGGAGCTTCGGGCACTGTTGCTAACTGTTCAGAAGGACGACACGCTTCCTCGATACAGCATACCGACATCATCACGTCTACTGCTGCTCCGACTCCAGAGAGGAAGTGGACGAATGTGGGAAGACCTCCACCCGAAGCCGTTGCGTGTTCCGGAAAACAAAGCAGTTGGTTTCACTTCAGATAAGAAACTTTATATCATACCTGCATTTTATCATTTTGGGTATAGTGTCATACAACGGCACGATGTCAGTGTGCTCTGACGGGCGGAGCCACGTTGAGCTGCCCTTCATTCGCAGTGTGCAGATAGCACCCCAGAGGGTGCTTGTTACTCGAAAAATCAGCATTAAGCAATCACAACAAAATGTCGAGAGATGGTACTAGCTGGCATACATCAAACGACGACGTGGCCTGATATGCTTTGATGACACTGGCAGCGCCGTGGGGTGACGGGTTTGTACGGCGCCAAGAGTGCAAAAATCTGGCTAGAAGACGACGCTGCTATGTAAAGAGTGGCGTTAACGCCTGTTTTATTCTGGACTCCCGTAACGTAATTTACACCACTCATATATACGTATTACATCATCTCCTGGAAAACAGCCGTCGTCAGGGGATCGCATATGTTCACGAATATTTTGACTTTGTTGCATGTTAAGCGACCTGGTAAGTCAGTAACACAATACTATACTTCGTTTCAGCTTAAAGGGCGACTCCGCTCAATTCCGAAGATTTCGGGATAATGAGTGATTTCGAATTAAAAAGCCCTAATAAAAGACACTACGTCGTTTGCTTCACGAAAAATGGGATATATATTTTTAAATATAATTTTAAACACGAGCGGAAATCGAAACCGAAACTTCGGCTCCGTCCGGCAACACTGGCCTCGGGCCGCCAAGTACATGGCCATCACGTGGTACGACATGTCACGTGATCCTCGGCCCAACGACGGGCGGCGGGATTGGGGCGGGCGTGTGGCAGGCGCGAGTGTCGTCTGCACCGCACTCTTCGCCACGTTTTGGCGTCTGCGGCATTCGACGACGTCTGCACAACTGCGGCATAAGTCTGCGCACGTGGTGTCCGTAGTGTGGACGAAACTCCGAGAGACAATAACCACAAACGGTGAGACGACGACGGCGGTTGTGACGAGGAAGACGGCGTTAACGGCGGGACCACGGCGGGCGGCCGGACGGCTCCAAGGAAGCGCGCTGCGCAGGCGCGTTACGCCAATCACGTGGATACCGCTGAGCGCCGAGAGGCAACGTTGCTGACGTCATGCGCTACGCTCGCCCGGAGAAGTAAAAACAAGCAAAAGGGGGCCACGATAATGACGTTTAGCTCAATGTTGGCTCCGCCCATGCCGTAGCCTTGACTGCACAGTTCGGCAACTTGGCGAGTTGCAAAGTTTGCCGGACCGTTTAAGAAACATTGAGACAGAACTGCGTCGTAATATTTGACGTGTGGTCTTCCTAGGCGATACTGAAGAG
Source organism: Ixodes persulcatus (assembly GCA_013358835.2). NCBI lineage: Eukaryota > Metazoa > Arthropoda > Arachnida > Ixodida > Ixodidae > Ixodes > Ixodes persulcatus. The sequence continues at coordinate 87,495 of JABSTQ010009145.1, forward strand.
GATTGCATTGTTTTTTCAAAACCAAAAATGAAGCGGAGTTGCCCTTTAAGTCCAGACGCAGCCGACGCTATACGAGGTAATGCGTCCCATCAAACAGCGCCAAAAGCGCACGTCACTAGGCCTTTTCTGTTTATGATTGGTTCAGCGATGATAGCGTACAGAAAAATGACGAATACCATGATGGCTGATGGTGAATTCGGGTGGTCGCCTCTCTCCTCTGACCTCGATTCAGCAGAGCGCCCCCTCCTCGCCACCAGAGCTACTCAGGATCTTTTTCAGCCGATCACAACTGCTGGCTCCAGAGCGCTCCGAGATTCTCAGACCAATCACGGTATTAAAATTTCTTGACATTGGTAATGCATTAAAAACAACACGATCTTACAGCGTACGGTGGACGATTGAGCAAAATTTACGCTCGCAACGGGCGTAAACTGTTTTACGCATCACGTTGACGTAAATTGTTTTACGCATCGGCATGTAAAAAAAAAGAAGGAAACAGCAGTATACGAATTAATTTTTACAGAACGGAACGAAAGCCAACGCTTGGAAACAGTTGTCAACTCATCGCGTTTTCGACAGTGAACGCGGTGCGATAGCGGTTAGGTGTACGACAAGGCAGGCAAATATAAAATGGTTAATAAGCGGCATTCTCACGGCGAAATATCGAGCAAACATCGCAATGTGACAGAACTCACAGTGCATTATATTCGGCTCTCCCTTTATTTTACAACACAAACCTTTGAACGCACTTTTACCAAACCTGAAAATATCTTGAAGCGACCACAAAACCCGGTAAAACAGCGGCGAGCTATGCGAGCTGTTTCGTCGTCGGTTAGGCTTAGCGGATTCACCGCCGTGAGATGAACGATCTCGTGAAAGCACTGGGAATACTCCACACGTGGACTTTTCCTGTTACGGTCGCAAACGAATGTCGTCCCGTCCGTTGTAATCCTCGCACCGTCGAATGCACAAGCACTTTGTAGAACCCCATATCAATCGCCGTCATGCCGGACCCCGCACACCACCACAGACCACTGCCGGCCATCGTCAACAAAACCACGTGATCACCGTCCAAGTACCACGTGACGCCTGCGCCGCTCCGCACTCCGACGGCTACAGACGGAGTGCCAGAGAGCGCTCTGAGAGGGAGAGGCGCCCTCGGAATGAACCACCCGATCAGGCTGCAGCACTCTCTTTCAACCACTCGATTTCGCACGCTCTGGAAAGAGCGCTCGAGAGCGCGCAGAAAGAACCACGCGAATTCGCCATGACGCTGTCTCATCGGTCTCATCAGCTCGCAGCGTCGGCTGCGTTAGAGAATCGTCTTCAGCAGGGCAGAAAACCGGTTCCCAATTTCCTTTTTTCCATTCCCTCTCGCACTCTTCTCTCCTTTCCCTACAGCAGTGAATCTCTGAGCTACTCCTCACAGAAAGGAGGACGGACTCCTTCCTTTTTGAATCGGAAGATGGAATTGAGGGAGAGTTTCCTCCTTTCTGCTTGTATCGGAGAAACTTTTTCTTCGCAAATAGTGATTATATATACGCTGAAAAACACCAGGAGGAACGCTTGCACAGTCAGTAAGAGAATACGTACCTCTCTGTCCATTGGGCTGCTCCTCTCATGCAACTCAATAAAGTTATTCGAGCAAACTTTCCAGGTATGTGTAGTGACAAAAAGAACTGATTCCATTGCTCGTTTGGATTTCTTCAGAAGTCCGACCATTCTGTGTATGCAGATACGGAACGGGTTATGTGACAGTAGAGATATGACTTTAAGCTTTACTTTGGCTTTATCTCAAACACCTATTTCAACCGGGGCATTTTCGGATTGCGCGCGGACCTTCTCTGCAATGTTTTATACAAGATTAACATTTTTATTTGTTAATTGCTACAAAAGACACAGGAATTTAAAAAGGAAACGTGTAAAAGGGTTCGAAAGTTGATGTTTATAATTGTAGCTAAATAAATATCAACATCTTGCAAAACCATGTGTAGACTACCATAGACTGCTGAAACCACAGTTATGACGTGCGATTCTGCGAGTGATCGACATGGCCCCCAAATAAAAATGTTTATAAAAAATATATAACTCGCGTCTCAGCATTGTTAAATATGTTTACCTTTATTCCGCTCACGGATCTTTTTTTGCCGCAATCAAGTAGGTTGAGTTTTATAGCTGTGAACATTTCATTCCCCAGCGCACCAAATAATGGTGCAGCACGTAGGTTGCATATCCTCATTTGTCGATTGCTCTTGTGGTGACTCAGGAATTTGAATATATTTTTTTTTAACCTGTCAGCTATTATAATAACATAGGGAGGCAGGCAGTCTTCGTACAATTCAGGTACACAGTACAAAAAAAAAAAAACAAAAAACAAAAAAAAACGAACAAACGATAAAACACAAGTGGGAAGGTAGCAAGTGCTTCTCTAAATTTTGAGATATCCGATATTGTTATTATTGAGTCTGGTAATTTATTCCAATTATTAATAGAAGGTTGCAGAGGAAAAAAAATTAAATATATTTGTCCTAGTAATGGATAAATGAAGCTTGCAGGAGGTTATCTAAGCGACGGGAGGTGTGAGGTGCAGATATGCAGTATAAAGATCTCGGCAAAGGAAAGTGATAGTAAAATTTATGTAGAATGGTTAAGGCGGATATCGTCCTACATGCTTTAAAAGAGGGGAGGCCAAGTTGAGTTTTAATATCACTGACACTGGCCGTGAAATTATAATTATCTCCAATTTATTGAAACAGGCTTAGTGTTTTGCTTTTCATTATAGCTGCCCCTCGTCCAAATCACTATTATTGTTATGTCTGGAGTCGTTCCCGGACCTGTAAGATCCGGGAACGACTCCAGATCCGAGCTAGAGGAACGGCGCTCCATTCGAATGATCGGCAAGTTTTCCGAGCGGCCAGAGCGCCGCGATACTGAACAGGATACCGGGAGCAACTTCTGCAACCCCCCCACCGCCATGTCTCAAGCTACCGCCCGATATGAAAGGTTTAGCCAATACCATTGATCTTCTCATTCAGCACTCCTTCACGTCGCACCACCAACGCCACCGCCGCATGTTAGCATGAGGCCGCACGAAAAATGACAGCCTTCAATGCGGACGCTGGCTTTCGTTGCGAAAGTCCCTCGTTCAGCGCCAAGCACCTCCTGTCCTTCTGCACAGCACAGCGGGATTGGTGCGGTCTTCAAACGCAGCCGCGTCCGACGCTAAACCTCTCGACGATATCGGCTTCTTTTTCTTTCAACCCAACGGCGGAAGTGGCAGGAGTCACAAGATCGGTCCTTTGGCACGCGGTTCCACCGCTTCCGCTTTGAAATTAGAGCGTCCCACAGCCGTACGAGTCGGAAAACGACGAGATCCGAAAATCTGAGAGAGCTTCGAAAGAACCGGCTGAATATGCTTAGAGCGCCCGACTTCGATAGCGAATTGGCACTGGCTATCCAGAGCGCTCCAAAACGCTGGAAAGCGACCATCTTAATGTATCATCAGAGAAAAGAACAATCAAGGAAACATGGAAGCTCGGGGAACCACTGAGTTTAGTTCGGTTCAGTTTTATTGCCTCAAAGGTATACTTTAAAAGGGCACTTTACATAAAGAAGGGGGGAGGGGGAGATTGGGAGGGGGGTATTTCGGGTAGCTCCTGGGTTTCTAGGGACCCTGTTTATTAAAACTCACGGTTTAGCAGAATGAATGGGATACTCACCTCATTTTCCGTCCGGTGATTTTCAGGACAAGGTCAAAGAACAGTGCCGGCAGATAATTGAAGACGAACACGGCAACAGCATAGTAGAATCGACTCTTTGTCAATTTCAATCCTGGACGGCCGAACCTGGCCTTGGCCGGGTGCTTGCGTAACATCTTGTTCGTAAGACTCTCCACCTGGTCATAGGAAAGCTTGTTGATTGTGCCACTTGCGCAGTTGTACACCGGTGGATGGCGTCCCAACTGCTGCTGGTACATGCTTCTGGATGGGCGCAAAGGGGTAAGTTGATAGGAGTGCCTTGAAACTGTCTGCCGATGCCCTAGTGTATGATGAACGAACGCATTCGTTCAGCACGCGTTTCAATCAGATATTGATGTCTATTTTGAGACCAATTATCCATAGTCTTAGAAATATTGTTTTTAGAACATTTATTATTTTTTTTTTTTTTGCTGAGAAGCCCAGCATTTGCGACGGTTATCAATGTGGCATTGGGCAGCTTAGAAAAGTTTAAAGCACAAAAATCGAAAGAAATTGTTTCGATCAGAGTTTTTTTTTAATCTAAACAGTGCGCGTTCTACCTAATAGAAATTAGGAACTGACGCAAATATTTGTTCCTGTTTCAGACTAGTAAAAATGCTGTAATAGAAAAACTACAACGCAGTAATCCTAGGTATTAATTTAGATTATATAATTCGCTCTAATTTGATGTTACCACTCCAAGGAAAAAAAAAAAAAAGAGGAACAGAGACGCGCGAGCTGTGGAACAACATCGACGCAGAAGCCTTCGAAGGGTGTAGTTTTCATCAACGTTGGTTTTTATATTGCGAATAAAACGTTATCCACAGGGCAACGAGTGCTATCCACTCAAAACACTTCTATGCGCAGCGATATTCTACGTTGTACGCAAGTGTTCTTTAAACACGACGACGCCAGGAAGCCACCCCGGCCTCCGTACGACAGCCCGGTTCAAGTTCTACGACGCAGTCCCGAAACTACGACACTAGTGAACGATGGTAGCAAAACATTCGTCGCGTGAAATAGTAGCAAGCCTGCCCTTTTTCACACCAGCTTTTGAAAGCACGAAACAGCATTGCTTCGAGGACCTTGTTGCGTTAGAATCCAGTCACAAAATGGCAAAAGCACCTGTCATGAGTTGAAAAGACCGGTCTCGTGAAGAGTCATCGTTTGCCATGACTCATGGCAAACAATGACTCTTCGCGGCACTGATTTTTTCAACTATAAAATACGCTCGGCCCCTCCGACTTCTTGCCAGAGAGCACGCACTTGCTGCCTTCCATGGTGCTTTGGCTGCGCTTGCATGCTGATGGCCCACAAGATGCCGAAAGCGTTATAGACCCCTTGCAGAAAACCCGGCAACAGTGTCTCGGAATAGTAACCATGGCAACAGCGAGGCGGTGAGCAGCTGCGTGACATGGTGAAGGAAAGCAAGTCGCAACCTCGCTGTGCGCCAACCGAGCTTTAGGTGCTTCATGTGTTGTTTTAAGGACAGTTTACGCGCTCCAGAGTATCAGTGAAGATGCCAACACAGTGCTGTGTCCCGGTCTGCACGCAATATGGATACACTGACAAATTCGGACGGAAGAGAGTACTTATATATGCCTATCGGACCGTCCGCTGCCTCGACCGTTCGGCTAACCTCACGAATTCGCATGCATTTGCTTAGTGAGGATAATATATTGGTTCTGCATTATGCTGCTTTGCGGTTTCTTTACTATTGCTGTTAGCCAGGTATACGTTTGACGCGGATAAACGAGCGTCGGTTTTACCCGAAGGATCCGTCGCCTTTCGGCCGGCCTCACTATTTTGCATGCAGTTGCTTCATACACTACGTTGTTATTTCACCGCACATTTATTTGGTGTTCCTCGGTAGACAGATACCATTGGCGAGGCTAAACGAGCAGTCGAATTCCCGTATCAGTCCTGCGAACATTTTCTACACTTTAACAATAAACACACGAAAAAAAACAAAAAAAACTTTACCTTGCAGGCGCGTTTTTTTTAATCTTCTTGTATGTTATTGAGGCATTCACTAACACCATGTTACTTTATGCTTCCATGCAGAATTGGGACAGTACCGTGTTAGGTTCCCCTTGAGGGCATCTTTTTATGCAAGTTTAGTGGGGACTTGCAGACACATCATGATTTGTCATATTTGTCATGATTTATCATCATCTCACTATCTTTGTTTTCAGGTTTCATACCTAGCAAGCTAGCCAGCAAGGTTATTTTCCCAGCGGCGGCGGGAAACAGCCGCGTTACTTCATTTGCCCTGCCGCTTTTTCACGTAGAGCCAGCGGGCCGAAGAAAAAACGTTCCTTCACCATGGAGAGCGCGCTCACTGTTGCACGAGGCGCACAGAATTGTCACACTTTTGAAAGGGGTCTATTGAAGGTGGGAAGCTCGCTTCAGAGGCGGGACAACTGAAGTTCCTCCCTGCTCTTAATTCTCATACTGTCAGTGACACTAATGTGAAACGACAGCATTGCATAGGTCGTTTTATGGAAACACTGCGTATTCATTACCAATGTGCTACCCCTTGTTTCCTAGAAAAGCATCAACTTACATTATAACTTCGCGATGCCAGGACCCTGAGAGCTCTCAGAAAAACAACAACAATCATACTTCAAATGGTGTGTCTTTTGTATACTAGACGATGTAGTGAATGAAGAATTTTAGGAACTTATATGCGTTTAAGATACTTTTTTTTGTATCAAGTTCGATCGAATAGCGGCATTTTCTGGCAACCACTGAACTACAAAGTACGGCAATCCCCGAAGTAGGATTATGGTGCCTGGAGCGCGTCTTGGACTGGTGTGTTTTGCCACGACTTCAAAGTGACCGCTCTATTTCGGCCTGATGACGTCATACAAGTGACATGCTGTCGCCTGCCGCAATCCTGGTGGCCTTACAGAAGCGGTGGTGGTTGTGGCAGACGCCCGTTCCAAGGCAGGCCGCTTCCAAGCTTGAGAGTCCACGGAAACTTCAGCAGACAGGAGTTGTGACGCTGCGACTACAGCGACACTCCCGTTCACTCGTACTTTTTTTTTTCCGGGAGTTCTAACACCAACCGCCAGAATCGCGACATCCGACAACATGACCTGCGGCTTCCTTTTTGTAATTTGTCGCTACTAGAGGCCCACGTTTGGTGTATGGGCCGGATAGCGGACGGTAAACAAACCTATTAAGTACGAGTTGCAGACACTTGTTAGGAGGAAATAAATTCTCGATAAAGCCAGTCGGGCACCAATCGTGCCGACACCAACTCCGCCATGCAGTAGGCTCCTCATCTTTTTTGAGAGGTACAAAGGGGTACAAAAACGATATCGGGGACTGAGTCAATTCGAAACTGAAAATTGTCAAGTGGTCTCACCGTTCTTCCTGAGATGCTTCATGGGCTGCCACGATGAGTGCATTGGCCACAACATCTACAGGAACGATGTCCATGACTTGAGTTCTGTCTGCCATGAATGTCGTCATCAGGCCGGATACAGACTGCGTATAACATCGAAATAGCACCCAACATAAGCGGACAAAAACTTACTTAATTTTGAAGACTCGTTAAACTGATATTTAACAAGTTTAGATATTTCGCCAGAGTAAGGCGGAGCGATTTCTCGCAATTATTCGAAACATTTCGTATAATTCATGTTCATCATATTACTGGACAAGCCTCGAGGTCGCGTAGTATAAGCGTTTAGTACCAGCCATTGCATTGTGTTGATAAATTTGATATGAACCAATGCCTAATGATGGCAAAATTTGTGCAGATCCGGACGGCGACTTCGTGGCGATTATCCGTTCTAAAACCTTCTGCATTACGGGAAAACTTGGATAGGGCGGGGTTCGTGTTATGTGAAAGACTCGAATGAAAACACATTCCTTCAGTCAGAAGTGACTAATAAAAAAAAAAAAAAGAAATGCCCCAGTATCTCATTTGAACTTCTTTGTGTCAACGCGAAAAAAAAAAAACACGCACATACACAAAACAAACAAGCATTGTATTTGGCCATTGCTAAGTTTTATTTTACTGCAACATGGAATGTTTTTTTTCCTTGGCACGATCCTCTTCTTTTTGTCCGCTCAATGTTTCCAAAAACCCAGAAGGACGTCGCGATGATGTACAGGGTGCGGCCGCAAGGACTAACACATTTGGCACGCCTTGACAATTTCTAATCCCAAACGTACTACCTGACATTGGGTACAGGAACGCAGTTTCGCAAGAAGTTTTATATCATTTGTTTTCAGCGCCCAAGTCAGAAAGGGTAAAATATTAAAAAAAAAAATTACACCAACTTCCCGAGGGGAACCATGGGGTGATGCGGAGCATCGTGTTGGTTCCGAGGAAAGAGTCAGTTGCGTGCTGACGTCGAGAGATGGCGCCACCGACTGCCCTAGCGTTACCCCCTACGCGAGCCTTCGTCGCGGCTCGCGGCAGCGAAACTTGGAACGCTCGCCGCTCGCCGTTTATTTTTTTTCACACTTGAAGGAGAGGAGACAGCGGAGGAGAGTTGCGCGTGCGCGCGCGGTGTGAGGAGAAGCGAACGCACGCGCAGTGCACGCAGCTGGTAGAGAGAGAGAGCGGAGAGAGTAACGCGCAGCTGTTGGAGAGAGGGAAGGAGGAGAATTGCGCGTGCGTAGTTCGAGTGCCGACTACAACGCCGACGCCGCGGGACATAGACCCGAGCAAGAGATGCTCCGCATCTAATAGAGCAAAAACGGTGGCCGTGCATCTCCTATGTCCTATCCCGGATGCTCATCTGCACACTGCTTTGTGAGCTTGCTCCTAGGTGGTCATCTATTTAAATAAATGCATTATATAGCACGATCTTGCTAATCAACAGCCTCTACTATTGGCTCTTAGCGTTTTTCGCGTTCAGCAAGTCACTCGGGAGCGAGATCATAAACCAGTGTGCAGAAGACAAACAGGCTAATATAGGACACAGGAAATACACGGGCTCCGATTTCGTTTTATTTTTTTAATATTTCACTACCTCCGAGTTCAGTTCTAAAATAAATACACACAAAACGTCTTGCCAAACTACAGTTTGCGTGCCCAATGTAATGTAGGTACGTTTGTAATTCAAATTTTGTAAGGCGTGCCAAATGTGTTGGTCCTTACGGAGGCACTCTGAAGATACCAACAAATACAAGATGGCGAAAAAAAAAAAAGACAGCTCGTGAAAAGCGCATAGGGAAGAAGGAGCAGACCGTTCCGGTCTTCATCGAACAGCTGCTGCCGACAGCCAGGAGAGGAGAGGCAGGCAGGAGAGTCGCGGGCCAACGGGACCTCCGCTCAGGCCAAAGACCAAATTTCTCCAAGGCGCGCCGCTTCTTTTGCAAGAGCCTTTACCATGCTCAGTGGATGGAATGCGCCAACATGTTCATGCCCTTACAAAGAAAGGCGTTCCAGAACTCAAGAGATCTCAACAAGCTGCGCAAGGTTTCTTTCCATTTGGAACATTCACTACGCAGCAACCACTGCTAGCGGACTTCTTAACTTTTTTTTGTGTGTAAATATTGGACGTCTTCATTTATTTATCTATTTCTCCAAAAATTTATATTTGGTTCTTTTTTTCTTTTCTCTAGTACAATTTGCTGAATTTCAATGTGGTCTCTTAGAGCCGTTTATTTAAAACCTTTATTATGGTTACGAACCAATTCACGTGTTCTTTGACATAAAATTGCTTAAACGTGACCTAGCTACAGGAAAATTATGGTTTCTATGAACAACTATCAATTTGATGACTGTTTTGAAAAATCTTGCAGAAAAAAAACAAAAAAAACAACCTATTTAAGTGCACCAACTAGCGGCAACTGCGTGAGTTATTACAGTGTCAAAAGATCTGGAACCGAATCTTAGTATTCACTCGAAGTCCTACTATAATACATTCGAAGGACTCGGTAGCTATGTTGTGATATAAAAGCTACATATTTATTGAAGCGATCAATTCAATGGGCCAAGGAATGCAATTTGGTGTGTTGCTAATAAGCGGCATTGTTATAGAGTCACAAGATTCGCTATAAAACGAGTCCAGATTAAGGTACGAACTATTATACTTACCGCGATCACAAGGAAGACTCCACCCAGTAGTCCGTCTACCCAGCCCTATAGAACATACCATAAATGAAAGTTATTTTCAGCCTAGTTTTCTCGGGGTTAAAGTAGGTTAACTAAACGCAGGCTTTCTCGGCTTTGTTTCCATACAACGTTTTAGCTGAGTCAAGCTACGTCCTGGAAACAGTAAAATTCTATATTTCTTTAAATAGCAGAGGCCAATGTGTATATCATATGTATGAATATAAAGTGTGCTACCTAACGTTATTGTGCTCCAGCCGTAGCAATCTTTTATTTTTTCTACAATGTATATTTTGGCAGGTCCAATCAGATTTATTTATGTTTCAGGTCTAAGACTGTTTTTCTTCTTATCGCAATAGCACTGAAAGCAATAATCTAACGTGACGAGACATTTCACATTCAATAATGTCAAGACATGCGCTTGTGAATTCCGCTGAAACATTTTTTAGCGTTTTTTTTTTCGACTGACGTATCTTGGTTTGGATATAACGGTTTTGATATATCGCATCATAAGAGGGTTTATCTTGGCAATGGTAATGTAGGCATATATGAGAATGTCGGCTAGGACAGAGATTTTTAAGAATTTATAAGAATGAAATCGACAAATGGTTTTGAATGTTTATTAATTTTAAATTGCGTATTTCAGCAATTCGTGTTGTACAGTCGCGAAAAAAAACCCGGTTATTATCTGCAAAAATAAATAAGAATTGAAATTAAATTTTCTATTAGTATACAGCCTTATAATGCTTCACGCTTACCACGATATGAGAGTGCTTGCAAGCAATGAACAACGAGTCCGAACACGGGTCGAATGTGGGAGTATCTCTTAAAATAATATTAATTGGAAGCTATTTTTCTTTTCATCCTGCTACCTTCCTGCTCTGTGTGATAACAACAATTGAACTGTTCTCTACCAAACTGTTTATGCCACGAAGGAAACAAGTTGCTCTTGCCTCTTTTGGAAGATTCAATCGATAAGGATTTAGTGCCAGCCGAACAGTGTCGCCCAGCTTTGTCCACAAAACACACACAGATGCGACAGCCCATGGTGCCACATAACTGACCTGACAGTTATGTTACTGTCTTCTAGGGTCAGTGATTTTACTAATTCCTGATTGGCGGGGTAGTTGATTTTACTTCAAGCACGCGAGTTGCTCAGGGGTGGGCTTGAATAACCAATCTTGCCGCAGACGCGAGGCAAAGGCGGATAATAACCCCGCGTTTCCCACGCGATGTAGGCCTTTCTTGGCAATGCAGGGGAAGGCACATGCACGCGTTCCCTCTCTCATTTTGAGCGAAGTAAAGCTGTGCGCCGGCTCTCCTCCTCTCCCCATTTCCGGGGAGAGGAGGGGAACCCGTGCACACTCAAAATGGGAGAGGGGACGCAGGCCTGTACCTTCCACTGCATTGCCAAGAAAAGTCGCGGAGTATAGTGGTTTTCGATGACGGCAAGTTTCTAGTGAAAGGAAAATGTTTTTATTTTTCTAATTTAAAAGTTTATGAACAAAGTTTAGTTAATTATCAGAGTTATCATGGCGATTAACTGGCTATCTAGTATTCACTTGACCCTGTAACTCGCCTACACAGAAGGTAGTAGTGTAGATCTCACAACTTGTTTTTAGAAAGACGTGTAAAACCTAATTTTGAACACCCTGCATATAAAATACTGAATGCTCGGAATATCGAAGTACTGTCTTCAACTTCGCAGCACCCTGGACGGTGTGTTTCAAAACGAACAGACAACCCCCAAATTTGCGACTTCTGCTGCGACGATCTCTGGAATTTCGGGGCTACATACCGGAAATGGTTCTTTCCACGAAGCGGACACAATGGACGGTCGGACGACGACTGCTGGAAGACCGCGGCCGTACTCTGCAACGACCGACTCAGCCAGACTCTTGGAGAAGACGTAAGTGTTCGGTTTGGCTCCGAGCAGACCCGGTGTCCGTTCCCGGAGAGCGTCTTCGTTTATCGTTCTTCTCGATTTTTCGGTCACATGCGTGAGGAGGAAAGTAAATGATATTATTATTTGATTTCTCGGAACAAGGTTTTGTGGCTTAAGATTCTAAACTGCATTTCGGAAGTTATGCAAGTTTCCATAACAATATATTTTTATTTATAAAGACTCGAGGTCAGTTTTCCTGCAAAGCACGTTACACACCAATTCGTTTGGTCTCCGATGCAAGAAAATCAGCGTAAAATGCGGTTTTGAGGAAGGTTTGTCTAGCAGAAATGAACTTCAGCTTGAATTTACACAATATTTGTTACAGCATGTGAGCAAGAGCCTTTTCTCATAATCTCAGTACAGGTTACAGTTAATTTGGTTGAAACGCTATATATTTACTTTGCGCAATTCACTAATGTTCTATAAAATTTACTGTTTACTTTTTAGTGCAAATACGAAGCTTTGCCAATACGAAGCAACGGGAAAGAAAAACAAGGACACGCCGTAAGATATATGAGAAATTGCTCTCCTTTTCCCCTGACTTCTGAAAAAATGACAGTGTGAACAGCTCAGACGGGTGTCTTACCCTACCGAAAAAAAAAAAACAGTATAACTTTTCGCTATTTGAATTATTGAACTGGAAATCTATCCGGTTTCTATATATATTTCAGATTTTCAAGAACTATTCCTTTGTCCGCGAATTTGAATTTCAGGTTTCCAGAAACAATTCCAGTTAGAAATTCCAGTTCTATAATCCAGATAGTGAAAGGTTTTACTGGCTTTTTCGGTGGGGTAGTTTTTCAACTCTTTAAAAATAAAGACGCATCACCCGATTGAAAATTCCTATTTGTATGAGAAATTTCTGTGTCCAATAAACACATATGAATCATACAAGATATATAAGAACATATAAGAACCATATAAGAACTATTAAAGAACTATTTAAGATATGTAAGAACATACAAGCACCATATAAGAAACTTGTGAAAAGTTTCTTAGGTTTCTTATATGGTTCTTATATGTCTTATATAGTTCCTATATGGTTCTTATATGGTTCTTATATGTTCTTATATATCTTGTATGATTCATATGTGTTTATTGGACACGAGAAATTTCTCATACAAATGGCTTTTTTCACTAGGGCAGTCGTGGTATAAGACCCGAAGTTTAAAAAAAAAAATGCTACAGAACGTTACTATAATATTGTTGCTCTACGCTATTCCTCCCCTGAACTAGGATCTAATTAAAACAAAGGTTATTTATTATACTCTGTTCCCTCCTAGGTTGGCTGTGTCGTGGGAGCTATGCGCTCGCTGGCCCAGTAAATCACCTACCTCCCTTTTGCTACCCGACCCAGCTCTCTATGCGTGTGACTGAGGATAATATTTCATCAGTTCATGGTCTGGATTGAGCCGGTGAAATATGTATATAATAAAACTTTCAAGGGCTGTTAGTATTATAATATAAATATCGATGTATGTTTCCCAACTCGGTAACGCTTTTAATCTGCAATTCTCTTTTTTGAAGCACAATATAAGAAGGGCAACGCCCACAAATCTTAAGCAAATGCATATAAAAAAAGGTTTTTGTTTTATGTGCCGTGCCACGTATGATAGCCATACGAAAGCACGCTTTAATAAACTAAATATTTCGCAAATTCCAAATCCCTATAACTGTAAGCTTGCTGTTTCCTACAAACAATCTTTTAAACACAAAATGTTTACGTAGCAATTTCTCACCTGGAACATAGAGAAGCAGTATATGAAACTCGTAGGTTGGAGGCTTGGATGTTATACCGCCGTCCAGAGCAACTTACGGCAGTCAGATGCAAAAATGTACCCTTCCCAGACTTTTAGATCTGTTTTTGTGCGCATATCGTTGACATGCTCAATTAATGTGCTAAAATATACGGTCATTATTTGTTTGGGATTCACTCATTTATGCTTTAAATGTATAATTACTAAACAAGTCTAAACAAGTTGTATGATTTTAGTTTTGTGTGGTTTTTACTTTATATTTGTCTTTCACATTCCTTTAAAAACAAATACTGTGTTTGTGGTTGCTCTCGTTGTCGCGGCCTTGCAAGAGAGAGGCTCGTCAAACAACAAATTCAGTCGCTTTTATCTTTGTCTCCCGTCTCCAATTTGAAGATAAATAAAAAAAAAATTGAATTTGAATTGAGTTGGGTAGGGACGGTAACGTGATCACGTTGCAAAAGATAGACGTATAAGTGAGCCAACGAGCATGTAGCTTCCACCGCACTAATGGCTTAAGGGTAAACATAGTATATCAGGTTATTGCGTCCACTCATATTTGCAGAAAGCTTTATGTTGCATTATTCCGCCACTCTAATTAAGTTGAAAATTCAGGCTTTTATATATTTTTATATATTCCGGTAACGATAGTCCTCTGTACAAACGGAGATTTTAGGCACGGGTAATATTATTATTACCGTTATATGTCATATGTCATGAAGTGGAGAGACACCAGCGCGAGACACCTTAGACAATCCGACTGAGAGTCACAGAAAGCTGTTATGATTCTGCATTGTGGAAAATACTATAATCGTTGAATTATTTTGTGGAACCTAGAGCTTTGTGGCTACGCGGAAGGAGTCTTACTTTGCCAACGAAATGATGTCGTCGGCTTTTACTGTTGATGGGTAGATTTGCTCTTCCAATGTATATTCTTCGCAGTTGACGAACACTGTCGAGACATGGACGATGGCCTGAACGAAAATGTGTTCACCACTTGAAAACAGTCGTACGAGTATTCTCGGCGTGTTTATGTGTATTCAAAGGAATTACTTTAAAACAATGCAAATATACGAGGTGTGATCAAAAAGTTTCGACACGAATTTCGTAGTGTAAGGAAAAGACAGGACCGTGATGAGCGTGCAGCAGTCAAAGCCAGAGACCTTCATGTCTCATTATTCCAAAGGGGTTTGTTCTGGGAACAGTTGGAGCTGCGCTAAACGAGTTTCTATGATCACGTGCTTTAGCACAATGGCGATTTCAGCATCGACTGCAAACCAGAGGGAGAACGAACATCAATTCTGCGTCAAGCTCGGCAAAGCTAAACCAGAGACATTTGAGATGATTCTGCAGGCTTATTTCAAAATTCCCTGAATTGTGCGAATTGTTTTCAGTGGCAATCGTGCTTCAAGAATGGCAGCATCGCTGGAAGATGATATTTCACATCATTTTATTGTTTGTGCTTCAATGATCATGAACCCAGTTCGGAACGAAACCAAAGCCTGTTCAACATACGAGTACAGGGATTATAATACAACTCACGATACAGTTCTACTTGACAAGTTAGACATTTGCTTCTCACCTTTTGAGGCGCTTCTTTACCAACAGGCAGTAAGCGTGAGCGATATGGGGATGAGGTTTTGAGCAGTAGTACCTATGTGCATAACACAGTATGTTCTTGTGAAGGTAAAAATAACAAGAATACAAAATCTCTGGATTACAAGGAAAATCATTCAGCTAAACCAAAAAGTAAAACGACGCAGAGGAAATATTCGTCAGAAACGAAAAGCTTTAATAAATATAAATTAAATAACAGAACTGAGCGCTGCAATGGAATTTCGAATAAAAGATTCAAGACAATACCCCAACTTTTTTGGAGACATTTAACAAAAAAAAAAGGATAAATGTTTTAGAGGTATGTACAGAACAGAGGATTACTACCGACAAGCAAGTTATTGAGGATAGGTTTAATACGCGTTTTCTCGAGCGTGTTCGCAAAATACGATGAGAAACCAGTAGAGGTTGTGTTACCTAGCCACATTTCCAAGATGGATGACTTCGCTCTCTCAGAGGAAGGAATACTGACTTTAATAATGAATCTAAAAACAAAACAAAAACATCGAAGTCGACTGGTTCAGATGAAATTCGTAATGCGTTTCTTAATATGTACACAGAATGAAGGACCAAATACCTATTGGTAATTTTTCAGAAATCACTATCAAGAAGAATTCTTTCAGAGAACTGGAAGGTGAGTACAGTAATTCCTTTACCGAAGGGTGGTGAAATCACATCTGTCTACAACTACAGGCCCATTGCCTTAACATTCACTTCATGCAACAGTTTAGAACATTTACTGTCTAAGAAACCTGTTCGCCGATTTCTTTCTTGTAACAAGTTCCTGAGCGACTACCACCATGTGTTTCGAAAATGTCCATCGACAGTGACAGTGATCTTTGGTTCGACAGTGACGGAATAAGGGAAAAGTATATAGAATCTATTTGGACTTAAATAAAGAATTTGACAAGGTCAGTCATAAAAGCTACTAATTAAACTGGAATCGTTCTTAGGAAGGAGTAACGTTGTTAACAGCATCGAGACATCTGTCGCAAACAATTGGCGGGTATTCATGAAGATAGATATGAAATATGTCAAGTGGAGGCAGCTGTACCACAAGGTTCGGTGCTTGGACCTTTCTTGTTTTTGATGTAACTTAGTGACCTCATAATTTATTCCCATATTAAAACCAGAACATATCGAGATGACTGTATTATTTGTGCCAAAGTCAAATATATTGCTTATAAGATTAGGTTTAACGAGTATTTGTCTAAAATAGACGCTTTGTGCGAAAATTGGACAGTGGCTAAATACGCAACAAACTGTGTGCGTGACCATGACGCACGCACGTGAGCAATTGGGGCTTAACTACACAAAGCAGGGGGTTACGTTGACGAAGATTGCTGAATATAGTACCTTGCAGTATACTATAACTTCAGCCCTAAAATGGACACAGCACATAGAGAATGTCATTGGTAAAGCCAACAAGAGATTGGGATTCATTCGACGCACGCTCAAACTACGTTCAGAGGAATCTAAGCTGATCGAATACAAGATGCTTGTGCAGTATGACTATATGCGTGCTAGTTTTTAGATCCGCATGTAAAATTTTGAGTCAAAACTGGAAAGCGTACAGCCGCGCGCATTGCGTTTTATTTACTCTCGCTTTCGAAGATTGGAATCAGTTTCTCCCATTTACGGCAGATAGAATTTACCGCTGCTTAAACTTCGCAGGAAAGAGAACACGTTGATTTTTTTATACTATTATCAAGCAACTTTGTTCTTGTGAAAAAGCAGTATATAGCTGAAGACATGTCGCGAATAAGCCAGATTAAACACGGGAATCATGTAAAAGGAAGAAGGTTTAGTAAGGAATGTTTTAGATATTCATTTCTTTTTAGATTTCGTGGGATTGGAACCAACTACCAAAAGTTTGGTGGCTGCCCGTAGCCTGGAAGAGTTCACATTCCTAATTTGTAACGCTTGATAGCGGCACCGGATGTGTTTGTTGTATAACAATTGTGTTATTGGACATGTTTAATTTATGCATTCTTGTTTCGGAGCAGGGCTGCGCGGACTGTTTTTGTTGCTGTGTTTGCAACTGACTCTTGGGGTGTCAGCTCGCCTGCGCATCTACAGTCTTTCCACACTCCGATCGAGCATAGAACGGCTTGAGTGGACCAACGTGAGCCACCTCAGGATGAGGTCGGCGTCGTGATGATGTTCGCATTTTGTCAGGCAGCAGTTCGTAGTCGAGCTCCCCGAGGCGACAAAGTATATTGTAGTACCGTTTCATGCACCGTTTCGCTGAGGCCGCGACGAGGAATGGGTGTCAACACCCACACCCGGTCTCCCGGCTAGAAGTGAGCGTCCCGACGACGAAGGCTGAGCGGCCAGCGTCGACACCTTGCTGGTCTTGAATCCGGAGTCAGGCGAGCTGGCGGACTTCTTTGTACCTTTGAACAACCATGCACTGGGCGTCGTTTCTCCAATCGTGAGCTGGCTCGTGGGGCACCATCGCGTCGACTATCGTCGTTACCTTTTGACCATGTACCAGCTGGAAAGGTGTAACTCTAGTGGTCTCTTGAACCATCGTGTTGTAGGCAAACGTGACATAAGGTAACATCTCGTGCCACGTCTTGTGCTCCACGTCGACGTACATGGAGATCATGTCGGCGATGGTTTGTTTAGCCGTTCCGTCATCCCGTTTGTCTGCGGATGGCACGCCGTCGTTTGACAATGGCTGATGTGGCTGAGGCGGAGGGTCTCTTGAGTTAGCTGTTCGAAAAACGATGGCCCTCGGTCTGTAATGAGTGCTTTGGGGGCTCCCTGCCTGAGGAAAATAGATTGAACGAAGAACTGGGCGACTTCCACTGCAGTTCCCGATGGAAGGGCTATGGTCTTGGCATACCATTTGAGGTAATCGGTCGCGACGATTATCCACCGGTTTCCTTTCACCGATGGTGGGAACGGTCCAAGCAAGTTCATTCCGATCTAAACGGCGCAGTCGGGGGTGTGGATCGGCCGCAGGAATACCGCCGGCTTTGTCGGCGGTTTTTTGCGTTGTTGGCATTCATGGCACAATCTCGAGTAATTGTGGACAGCTAGTATTTGGGAGCGTGGGCAACTAGTACTTTTCACGAATTCTGGCCAGTGTCCTGCTGTAGCCGAAGTGCTCGATAATCGGGTCATCACAGCATGCTTGAAATATCTCTTCACGGAGATTTTTGAGAATCACCAGAAGCAGTGCTGAGTTGCTGGCCCCGAAGTTCTTTTTGCAGAGCACACCCTGCCGAATGACGAAGGTTTGTATAAAGCGGGCTAGGACACTAGGGAGTGCGTTGCCATGACCTTCCATGTACTCAATCACTGCGCCCCGGGTCGTTTCGCTGAAGTGCTGCCATGTCGTGGACAGTGAGTGCGCCGATAAATACATCGTCGTCATCGTTGTTGGTAGACGTAGATTTTGACTCGAGGGTTGCGCTCAACAGACAATAGGTGTTAATGTGCTTGCGGCCGGACTTGTCTAGAATGGTCATGTCGAATTATTGCTGTCGGAGACTTCAGCGAGCTAAGCGTCCCGAGGGGTCCTTTACGTCTGCGAGCCAGCAGAGCGAGTGGTGGTGTGTGACCACGCGGAAGGGATTATCTGTATGGAAGTCCGTTTCATACAGATAGAGTCGGAACTTCGTAATCGCCCAACGACAGCAAGACACTCTTTTTCTTTCGTTGAGCAGTTGCTATCCGCCTTAGACAGCGTCCGACTTGCGTATGCGATTACTCGGTCAGTGCCATCCTGTCGTTAGAGCAGTACGGCGCCAAGTCCGGTATTACTGGCGTCGGTCTAGAATTCTGTTACTGTAAACTGATAGAAGTGGCAACGGACAGGAGGAGTTTGGAGGCGTCGTTCCAGTTCGGCGAATGCGCGCTGTTGCTCTTCTGTCCACTCGAAGTTTACGGCATTCTTCGTGAGGTCCGTCAGTGGTGCAGAAAGATAGGCGAAATCTTAGACAAAGCGCCCACATTAGGCACAAAGGCCCAAGAATCGTCTTACAACCTTCTTGTCCGATGGCGGTGAAAATGCAGCTACAGCGCGCGTCTTCTCAAGGCCTGGACGAACACCTTCGTTGCTCACCACTTGGCCCAGGACCTTCAGTTGGTCATAGGCGAACCGACATTTCGTCGGCTTCAGGATAAGTCCAGCTGTGTTGATGGCCTGAAACACGGCTCAAAGATGTTTAAAGTGATCGTAAAAATCGTGCAAAAAAACTACGACGTCTTCAAGGTATACGAGGCCACTGCCATTTCAGACCTGCCAGCACGGTGTTCACGACCCACTGGAAGGTTGCTGATGCTCTACATAGTACGAAAGGCATCACCTTAAACTTGTACAGTCAGTCCAGTGTGACGAAGGCAGTCTTCTCGTGGTCCCGTTCGTCGACTTCGATCTACCAAGAGCCACTCTTCAAGTTCATTGACGAAAAATACCGGGAGTGGCTCAGCTGGTTCAATGTGCCGTCAATACGCGGAAGTGGGTGCACGTCTTTGTTCGTCACAGCGTTCAGTCGATGATAGTCCACGCAGAACCGCAGAGTTCCATTCTTCTTCTTAACGATTAAAACTGGAGAGGCCCAAGGGCTGCTTGAAGGCTGGATGATGTCATCGTCGAGCATTTCTTGCACATGCTCTTGAATCACCTCTCTCTCTTTCAAGGGAACTCGGTACTACGACTGGTGGACTGGAAGCGCGTCGTCGGTGGTAACAATGCGGTGCTTCGCTATCGTCGTTTGCCGCACACTTGACGTCGTCGCGAAGCACTCTCTTAACTCGCCGAGAAGTTCAAGCAGTCGTCTTCGTTTTATAGCTGGCAAATTCAGATTGATGTCAAGTTCCGAGAGTGGCATTCTTTCGTGCTGCGATGAAGTCGAAACCTCCGAGAGGGCTGTGATTGCGGCTGAGTCTCGGAGCCCTTCGACGTGGCGCACGGCCGTACCCTTCGTAAGGTACTGTGTGTCTATTTTGAAGTTTTTTACGAGGACCGTGGTTCGCCCGGCTTGGAAGTCGGTTACACCACTTGCAACGCCAAGTCCTCTGTCTAGGAGCAGCTGTACGCTTCCTTCCAGCAGAGCTTCGCTGTTGGGGTCTGCGTTGGTCCCGATGTGTACAAATACACTCGACCGCGGCGGCAGGTTCACAAGGTCAGCGAGGACTCGGATTGTGGCTGACGTCGCTATAAGTTCCTCCAACAGTAGAACAAGCTTCGTTAGCGTTAGTTGGCCCCCTAAGGTTAATGACGGCACTATACTTGCACAGGAAGTTCATTCCGGAGATGACGTCCTTCGCACACTTCTGTAGAACGACGAACTTGATCGGAAAAGTTTCATTGTGGATTTCGACGCGAGCAGCGCAACTTCCAACAGGTGTAATGAGGTGTCCTCTAGCGGTTCGTATCGTCGGACCATCCCAAGGCGTCGTCAGTTTTTGAAGGCGTCAAGAGAGTCTCCTACTGAAAACTGGTAGTCTTCTCCGGTGTCCACGAGTACTGACGCGTCGTGGCCCTCGATGACCACAGTGAGGTTGTTGGGCACCGTTGCAGAAGCGGCGTTCCGATGGGCGGCATCGGCGGAGTGGGAGCCGTCCGGTGTTCATGGAGGCTCTCTACGTCGTCCGTGTTCGGCAACGCCACCTCCAGGCGTTGCCGCACTCAGTCTTTCCGACGATACGGGGGGGGGGGTGAGGGGACTTAGGCTGTCCTGGCGAGAACGGCGGAGGTGTGAAGCAGAACGCCGGGGTGATGGAGAGCGGGATCCTTGAGGTGGGGACGGCACCGGGGATGGGGAGCGTTGCAGATAGTCTTCAATCTCACGTGGACGCTCGCGTAACATGGACGCCAGTCTTTCGGCATGAACCCGCGAAGTCCAAGCTGGCGGTAGGGACAACGCCGGTAGATGTGGTCTGCCTCTCCGCAATGGTAGCAAAGTGGGCGCCGATCTGCCGTCCTCCAAACGTCGGTCTCCCTCATGCCACGTTGTTCTGTGCATGGAGCAAACTGCGGTGCCGGTGCCTCACGTCGGGAAGCTGGCTGGTATTGTCGTGCGACGGAACGTGCTCTCTTGGCGACGGCGGCGTAGGTCTGTGCCGGCTGCTGGGGAGCCACTACAACGGAGACCTCTGTCAAGAGCTTGTGTACCTTTTAGCGAAGTCTCCGCTATCGAAACAGCGGCTGGTCGTTCCGGCGGAGGCGGCAACCGTTTCAGTTCTTCTCAGACAACATCCCTAATGACCTTCCGAAGGTTCTCAATGACAATGCCGCCGAGGTCAGGGCGGGAAGATGGAAGGACTGAGGTGGTAGCCACGCCGGCGAATTTGTGATAAGGGCCCACCCTGGCCGACAGCGCTTGTTCATTGTTTGCGGCCTCAGCAACATATTTATCTACGGCCATTGGGAGATTGCGAGCGAGGCCAACAAAAATCTTGCTCTTCCCGCCTCTGATGAGGGCGCACAGCTTCTTGTCTTCGATGGATCCAGGGCCCACACGAGCCCGTAGGCGCAGCACATCTTCAATGAAGCTCGTCATGCTTTCGTTGAGACCTTGGCACCTTTTTTGAAGGATGTCCTCAGCTCGTAATCGTCGGTGATGGTTTGTGAAGGTCCGCTTTAGCTCCTTCACGCAGGTCTCCCACGTTGTGCCTTGCCGTTTGCTTTAGAGGAAATTAAAAGCTTTGAAGGCGCTGTTCTGCCGTCCATGCGTTGTAGCGGGCCACACGCTCGTAGTGCTGAAGCCGGTCCTCCAGATTCTCGTGGGCCTTACCATGGAATGTCGCCGGATTGCGTGGGACGACCGGCATGAAGAGGACGGATGGAGCTGTTGAGCTCTGCGGCGACAGGGTGCTCATGGCTGGTCTCTGTGACGGTTTGGTCTTGCTCTTGGCTGGCAGTTGACTTGCCTTGAGTGCGGCGGCTTGCTCGTGCGTCGGCTTCCTCCTCGAAATGCCTTCTTTCGCTGGGGAGAGGACTAGCACTGCGGGCCCTCGGAGGGGTACGCTGCAGGCGTTGTACCCCGCACCTACATGAAAAATGTCACGAATGACAATTGATGAGGCGACAAATGACTGAAGGAAACTAATAGTTTAATAGGGCGAACTTGCCCAAAACGAAATAGAAGAAGGCTAGCTTCGGAGGCGTCGATGTCGGCGAAACGGCAGGATCGAGTGCTGGGGCGAGACTGACTCCGTACGGCGCGGCGCGTCTTCTTTTGAACCCTCCCCGGGAGCCTCGAATATTCTACTTCGTTCCTTCTGGAAGTAGCAAGCTACACGGTTCTCCAATGTTCTAGAATCTTCTACTTACACAAAGAAAGAAAAAACGACGCACCGGTAGCTGGGTTCGAACTCCGGGCATCTGCGTGCGAGCCTAAGCGCGCTGCTTAATTGGCAATAGCTGCGCATTTTGTTTCTTTTTTGCGTGAGATTAGTTAGCGGCGCAAGCGGCAATAGTATGTAAAGAAAGAAAGAAAGAAAGGTAGGGCGACCACCTCCGACTACTCTTTGCCTTCAAGTGATGCTCTATCGTTCTTGAAGCGCGAGTGCCCCTAAAAACACTTCGCACGATTCACAGCTTTTTCGCGTAATTATTTCATAGGTCCCTTTTTTAGATTTGAAGAGTTTGACGCAGAATTATTGTTCGCTCTTTCTCAGGTTTGCAGTCAATGGTGAAAACGCCATTGTGCTCCTGCGTGTGGTCATAAGTGGTCGTGTCGCGCAGCTCCACATTTTCAAATAACGACGTCTTTTTGGCATGATGTCAGATGAAGGTCCCTGAATTTGACTGCTGTGCGCGCATCACCGTGCTGTTTTTTTTTTCGTTTTACGCTACAAAACAAGTTTCGAAACTTTATGATCGCACATCGTACATACTGCTTTATGCTGCATACCGTCCACTAAAGTTATTCTTGCACGAAGCTTGGCACAAATGAGTGCAAAACTGCATCAAACTTTGAATTCACTTATGATCGAAAAAAATTACATGAATTACAAAACAAAACGTACACTTTTAAAATTGTTTCGAAATACAGGTCGTAAAAACATATTACAGGCGTTTTTTTTTACCGTAAAAATAAATTACTCGCCGAGCGCTTATTCTGCGCCTAAATAGAGCGATAGAGGTCCGAACCAGATGGTGAACTTTAAGAACGAACCATTATCTCAGTCAAAAGTGGTAATCTTCTGAAATGCAGATGTCCGAGCGGACAGTGATCTGCGCTCGGACATCTGCAATGGGGAGTACTTCAGGCCAACGTGTGAACCTGTGAATGCAGGCGCCGATGATCCCGTGGCCGACTCATGATCACTCCCGGGTCACCAATATGTAGATAATTTATGGAGGTCTGATGTATTTGAATTCATATATAAACAATCGTATGAAACGTGAACAGATGTGGCGATGGCACTGATTTCGGTTTCTTGCGCGGGCCTGCTTGCCCGTCGTTCTTACAATGTTCATAGCTATTTCTGTGTGCTCGCAGGCCCGCAAACATCAATTCAGTTTCCCCGCTAGATTTGGCGTAAAACTTCATCTGACGTGACCTATGCACCGTCACTTTCCTCCCTAAACCTAGCAAAACAACTGACGTCAAGTGACCTGACGTCACGCGACCTATACGCCAATTCAACTTCCCTGCAACATTTTACTATGAAATTAATGTCCCGTGACCAATGCACCCTCAGTTTCCCCGCTACATTAAAGCAAAGAAATTGACGTCACGTGACCCATACAGAAATTAAATTTTCTCGCTATATTTATAGGGAAACTTGATAACGCGTGACCAAGAGCTCTAAGTTGGACACTCAGTGAGAAAGTCGACAATCTCGCCGACTTACTGGCGGAGTTGTCGCGGGCAGTCAAATTTCTCTCTAAATTTAGCAGGGAAATGTAATTGGTGTACAGGTCCCGTGAGATCAATTTCCCCGCTAAATTTTCCGGGGAAGCTGAATTGGTGTATGAGATTTGGGACGTCAGGCCACGTGGCTTACATATTTGTGCTAAACTCGGAGGAAAAAATTAATTCGTGGTTGGGTTACGTGACATCAATTTTAATCCTCATATCTTTATTTCCGTGCACATGAAAAAATTGCTTGTAATGTGGCAGAACGTTATAGATTATAAATTGTGCGTAAATAAATAAAATACCCATACATATAATATATCGCAACATTTTGTGTGGAGACTGAATCGCTGCATAGGTCACGTTATGTCGGGTCATGTGACGTCAATAGCCCGAAATGAACGAACGGACGAGCGGAAAACGTTTTGAGATTGGGGGTTCTGTTAAAAACATTTCATTCTTCAAAATGGTTTAATTCACTATGTTTAAGGTGTTGGTCTAAGTCTCAGCCAACATTCGCGGGTACTATATAGGCGAAGAGCCATTTTACGCAAAGGGGTATGTGATTTCCTACCTGCGATGCAGAAAACCACTTACCTTTATTCCCTTCATAATATGGCAGAGCTCAAGGACGCTTTTGGTGCCTTCTACGTTGACCTTCAGGGCGCTTCTGCGAGAAAAGTATTCGTAAGTACATTGACCTTGTATTTAAGCAATTACGTGCCTTCTAAAAAAGATTTCGCTTACGTGGTCTCCCGCCTTTAAAATCACGATGAACAAAAACCAAGCGACAAGATTTTGACTGCGAATAGGCTGTAATTATTAACCACAGAATTCTTCGATTTAGTTTTAGAAAAAAGCTTAATTATGAGAGTTCGGTCCGTTTCACTCTAATGAGGAGTCATTCTTTTAAACGCGGTTTAATAAAAAAGAAGCTATAGACGCTTTAGACACGCGCCTGATTCAGACGCCATTGCCGACCCTCTCTCGTCTTTCCGAGATGCCGAGGCACCGAAGCGGGCGCTGACGAGCCTCCACAAAGGCCTATGCTAGGGAGAAGGGCACAGTAGCACCTAAAGTGACAACCTGTCCCGCTCTGCGGTAACGATAAAGTGAAGCGAACGGAATAAGAGAAAACAAAAACTGAAGCTAGGTGATCGCGGCGCGCACGCTTCAGTTGACTGAAAACGCCTATACTCCGTTTCACTTTAAGCCCGACTGCATCCGACAAGACGATACGGCGGAGCAAATCAAGCATGGCGGAAAATGCATCGTCACGGCGTCATCCACTCTGTGCTCTTGCTACAGCCGACTGAACTACTCACGCACGATGAACGCGCTGCGATCCTGCGCTTTTCCCTATGCGTGATTTGGTCTAGCCATAGCATGCTATATACTGACGAAGCCTGGCAGATCGCCACGAGAAGTGGCCGCCGAAATGGAAAAGGTAGAGCGGCAGACAACGGATCAGAGAAGAGAGCCACGTGGCTGGCGCCCCGCTGCGGCGAGACGACGAAATACACTTCTTCCGAGCGAACAAGTGTGTTTCGGGTCCTCGCCGCTGCAAAAGCTGTGCACTGACGTCCAGGTTCCCCGAGAAATGGCTCTTTGATGCTCTGTGCTACCAGCTCCTTGCGCTCCAAATCTGCGACCGGGCACTCTTTGGCTCCGTCGTCGAAGTGCCAGGCTTTGTGAGTATGGAGAAGGCAATAATATAACATGTCAAGCGAGAGCAATGGGAACGCGAGTTGCTCAACCTTGTAGGCGTTGTTATCAGTATGTGACATTTTAATGGGGTTAAAGGGATACTACAACGAAATATCGGCGTTTATGTTTTGGTCTATATGTGTTCAAAGGAGCAGTATCACATCGGACACACCAATATCCTGTTAACAAAGACACAAAAAAGAATTTTAAAACGAAGTTAAACGATTAGCAAAGAGCACCTGGTGGATGTCGCTAACGTCTCGTTTGTAATGACCGTCTAGGTTGCAAACAATTCCCACAAATTCTCCTCTGTAGCACGACATACGGTAGCACAAACAATATACAGTGTCGGCTTACGACTGAAAAGCTGAAAGCCGACCGCGGTGCTACCATGAGGTCAGCCATCCTAGAAGTATCCGAGCACAATATCAGACGTCAGGCGGCGTCCGTTTACTTGCGTGCGTGGCGTCATTATGGCGCAGCTGCTGCAGCGATATCTGACGTTCTGGATTCACCCATAGAATCCGGCCTACGTCGCCATCTTGCACAAACAACAACATTCCTTTTGGTTACCTCTCATGACGTAGGGTTAATATCCATAAAACTCAGAATTTCGAAAAGAAAAAAAAAAACTGTTCACAGCCTTTTTGTAAAATGCAGGACGTGCTGAGTTTGAAGGGTATTATTACTGCTCGTTAGTCAATGAGATTGCTGCATAAGCCGATAAGAAGGGACAGGAAAAAAAAAACAAGGGACCATAAGCAAAAACATAATAAGCCCTGGGTTTCTTAAATTCCCACGCCCGTATTCACCAGACGTGACTGGCGTCTGTCTAACCGCTAACTACATCATCGTTTAAAATGATCACGTGTCAGGTGATAATCACAGTTAAGTAAGCACTCAGTATTCACCGAACATGTTTAGAGCTTAGTTGCCCCGAGCGACTTTCGAAGGCGACTGCAAAATCTTGTTCAGCCAGTACGGCTAGTTTAGCTGGTGTTTAGCGGGCGATTAGCGGCTCAGCGCCATGGCCGACTCCTATCACAGTTGACCACCAGCGCTAACGAAGAGTTTACTGTCTCGGAACGCTGGGGGACGCATCTATAAAGAATTGGAGCAGCAAATATCGTGAAATAGATATGTTTAGAGGTCAGAGATACCGCTAAATTGAGATAAGCAGGGCGCTCAACGACGAGAGAGCCTGCATTTAGGGGCTCTTCCATATTTGTTTATGTCGCTGGCAATGCGGCTTCCGTGTTTTCCCCCCTTGCATTTGAAAAAAAAAAAAATTCTTTATATAACTCTGTTCCGGACTCAGTCTCTCATTATAAGATTGTATTCTCATAAGGTAAATTTAAATATCAGTTTTTACATAACAAAATCGCCACTAACGCAGTGGCGTTTAAATGGACACTGACATTCCCCAAAATTTATTTTTAATTTTTTGCCAGGTGATTCAATATTGTGTCAGAAAACTACCCAGTCCATATGTTGCTACAGCGTCACATATATTTTTAATAAAGTAAAAAAATGCAACTGCTGGAAACCGAAACCGAAACCGGACTGGAGAGGAAGAAGAAATACAGAGGGGGAAAGAGTTGGCGGAAGTCACGTGGCTGTGCAGATTTTTTTCTCTTCAGTCAACGTATTTGCAGCTTTTTAGAAGCTACAAAAATGTTTATTATACTTCGTTTATATTCTTAATATTGTGTGTGTGCCTTCCATTATCAATGACTTTGATTACATTTGGTGGTTGTGTTTAAACCATAGAAAACGGCTCGTGACCACGGAGAAGAGAGTGAGCGTGGCTCAAACCGGCCAGTTATCAATCGGCGGTTCTCGAGCGAAAAAAAAAAAAAAAACGAATTTGGAGTTGCGAATAGTTTTTTTGGGTAATTGGGCTCTAATATGTCATGTTAAATAAAAACCTTGGCGGGCATAAATGCCCTGTCAGTGCCAATGTTGTGAAAGGCCCCCCAATCTGGCCTTCCCATGTCGCAAACGGCAGCAAAGCCTAATTGTCACATTGGGCCCCGGCGCGCGCCAACGGCGCAAAACAGTCACGTTCAGATTCACGAGACCGACCCTTGAGTCATCGGGCCGCTGGTGGCTTTCGAGGAGGGCTCCAAACACAAAAAGAACGTCTTCCGGAGGCCACGAGACCATCTGGGATCGCCGGCCCTCGCAAGGAGAAACACTGGCGTGCGTGTGCGTGCCTGTGTGTGTGTGTGTGTATGGGTCTGTCGGTGTTGGGTTTCAGCAAGGGCGTCGACTCCTTGCATCAGCCACCGAAGCGGGGCAAGAACGTGGAGGGATTGCATCATCGGCCCTTGGCGAAAGAACACCCGGAAATTGCATCAGCCTTCCCGAACTTCGAACACCACGTGAACACTCGAACGCCCCCCGGGGAAGGCTCCTCTCTCGCTCCGCGGGCCTTCTCGCCCTCGGAGGGTTATATAACTTGGGCTCAGAGAGCCCAAAGACTGCCGACTGCAGACTGCCGACTGTCGATTAACCAGTTGACCATGCTACTTGTATCGTTCCTGTACATAAACTGTACATAAAAGTTCTACTTCAGTAACCCCCACTCCAAGCCTGTTTCCTCGGGGCCATGCTAGCAGCGAGCCACAGCCCCAACTCTTGGTTCCGCGCCTGACATCGTCACCCTCCCGAACGCAACACCCTTTAAGTACGTGCATGCGTGATTTATTTTTGTGTCAATGCTATTCGTTAACTACTCCTGACTAGAGAGTCACCCGTGCACTTCGCGCTCGTGAATACCGCACGGTCTAGTCACTCCTTAGCCGCCGGCTCTTCGCTTATCTCGTGACTACTTAGACGCGCTACTAACTTTAAAACAGCACTCGTTAATCACGGCTGCTGAATACGGCTGTGAGTCACTACAGTACGAAACAGTGGTGAACTGCGGACCTTAACGTGTTGTTGAATCTGGTAGTGGCAGCGCAGTGAAATACAACAGACACCTCCGAAGCCAAGCGCTGGTAGTCGCCGAAATTTAAGCCCAAGTTTTCTTCCGCTAGGTCGCCGTCGACGACCGCCAGCTTGTTCAAGCTAGCCGGACATTCTTGTCGCAACCGCTGGAAGCACTGGATGGGGAGATGAGGCAAACATTTAGTCGCTCATGGCGAGCGCCTTAGGGGCTTTCGAGCACGTTCCTTCGGCGCCGTACACGCAGAGACTGCCCACACTGCCGAGGCAGTCAAGTCTGGTTGGACACGCGGTGCCATGCCATCAAATACTGAATAGTAGCAACTGCGAGACGGCCAACTGCCCCAATCATTGGATCCGTCCTCGAGCTCAAAATTCCGATCGCCCTAGCCAACTCTGACGAGCTATCCCAATCGTTCGCGTAGCGTCGTTTTCTCAAAGTTGCCTTTTTTTTATTTGGCCACCTACCGCCCTGACTGTACTCCGTTTCCCATTAAGCCCTATACCGCGCAGTCGACGCTACGACGCGATAGATGCCGTCAAGCGGCACGAAAGGTGCATCGTCATAACGCTCGTCGTCTTTTTGCGTTTGCTGGAACACTTAAAGGGATACTGAACCGAAATTTGAATTTCGCAAAATAAGGCCGCAGAAGCGTTGAACGGGACGCTACGAACTCCAAAACATCAGTCATACATCGATATCTCAAACGGATGGCCGCACTTGTGAAAAAGAAGGGCGCGATGAAGCGAGGTCTCTGACGTCACTGTCCTCCGGGAGAATTGGAGAATGAGGGGAAGCGGCCTCGGTTCTCTCTTCCTCGCTTCGGTTCACCAGCTCGACGGGATGAAGCGAGGAGGAGAGGGAATGGGAATCGTGACGTGCCTTGTCTCGTCGGCCTCGTCGGCCGTGTTCAATCGCAAACTTCTTTTCCAAAAATACGGCGATCCGTTGGAGATATCGCTGTAGGAGTGATGGCTTTGGGTTTTGCAGCGTCCCGCCTATCTATTCAGCCCTGTTTTGTGAGCTCGAAATTTCAGTTCAGTATCCCTTTAAGACTGTTTACGTGTTCCTAGACGCAGCGTTCCTAGACGCAGCGCATTCCTACAAGCAGCGCATTCCTACAAGCAGCGCGCCACGTCTTCCAATCGCACACGGCGCTCCGGCGGTGACACCACACTCCCTAATGGCGCGTTCACACTGGAAGCGGATCCGCAAACGCGAAGCGGATCCGCGCGTTCTCAACCGCAAAGCGGCTAGGATCGAGCGGTTGGAGCGCGTTTTTGCCAACCGCTTCGGGACCGATTTCTCCCAACCGCTTTCACAAACCGCAAAGCGGCAACCAATCACAACGCGACGCTGACGTGACGTCAGCGACTTTCGAAACAAGATGGCACCTTTCGCTGGTGAGGCGTCCAAGGCGCGGTAGTCCTAGCGTTACAGCAGACTAATCAACGGAGAAACGTGATGTTCACGTCCGTCACTTGAATCCGCCGCGAAAAGAATTGACTCGTAATTGTAACGGGCTTCGCACCGGTGATTTGTTTCGGGTAAGCGTTTGTTTATTATTCCGGGCGCCACAGCCCGAAGCTTGCTGCTTTGTCAGTCTCTGCCCGTAGAACGTCGGAACCCGCCCCTGATCGACCGAAATGTCAGCTTTTTTACCCACCAACGCAGTGGCGTGAACAATTGAAAGCTTTCGACATCGTGCATGACCACCACGAAGGCCGATAGAGACGTCGTGAGCCTGATTGCGTAGCCAACGCACTGCCGCGTAGCGGGCAGGGTACCTGCGCGAGCTCGACCTGTAAAGTTTACTACTATCAAAACAAATAAAGGGAACCTACTCAAGGAATAAAGTGTACGTACCAGACGTTGCAAAGGTAATCCATACGGCGTTTATTTGAGCTTAATGTCAAACAAACAGTAGACTCGATCGACGTGCGAGTGACGAGAGTAGAGTCCGCCACCAATGAAGCCACGACCGGCTAGCACCGAACACATTCCCCCGCACCACGGTCCACTCCACTGCTCACAACTTCGAAAATGATAAGAGCGAACGATGGGGGGAAACTGGCCCTCTATCCCGAAAACAAGGTCAGCTATTCATGCGGGAAGGGTCCACTTCGAAGAAAAGGTCGGGGGCATCCTGTTCTGAGTCAGCAAGGCGCGCCTAGTTGGGCTTTGCTTGTGGGCGAACTCGAGGGAGTAACAGGCGAGTTTGGAGGGTCCATGCTACTTTTTTCGCTGCCTGAACTCGTGATGCGTGCGAACATCCCGGAGAAAAATCTTCAGTGCCAAAATGGCAAAATTTTGGCTTTGGATCGTCGATCAAAGTGGATTTTGGATTTTAAAACAGAGTTGCCAACCGCAAGTCTCGAAAGATCACGCGTGATCGCCGAGAAACCGCCAACCGCCTCTCGGTGTGTCTGAACGGGGTCGCTCGCGAACCGCATCCGCAATCGCTTCGCGAACGCGGATCCGCTTCCAGTGTGAATGCGCCATTACTGCGCAGGCGCGGCGAACCCCGCCGGCTCCACGGCTTTTGTGACGATGCATTTGCGTTGCTGCGCTCTTCTTTGCGTTTTATTTCTGAGATGCGTCCGCTTTGACCTTGAGCGGCCCCGCCGGCTTCTGTGACGAAGCAGCTTTTGACCAATGGGAATTCAAGTGCCGTTTAGCTGGGACAGTTCATGCATTCGCATAACAAAAGCCCAGGTTCAGCCGGTACTACCTAGCGAGCGCATGAAGACAACAAGCGCCGTGACGAGGCACTTTTGGGGCCGCTCGATTGCCTCCGTCAGATAGCAGCGTCGGTTGCGGTGTTACTTCATGCCGGCGGAACGGACTTTAGCTGCCGAGCGAGGCGTCTCCTGCTCTGTGAGACCATGACGGCACGAGTACGTTTTGCAGCACGGTGTGTCCAACCGGAGATGTTTGCATTTATATTTCCACGAATGCCTCCCGGTGACTCTTTTACAGCGCAGCTCTTAGGCGCCCGTTTCCGGCTTGAGCGGCGTCGGCGTAACCATGAGGTCACGTGACCCCCCCCCCAGGGGGGTCACGTGACCTCATGGAGCTTACCTGGAGGTCACGTGACTCCCCAGGTAAGGTGATCCCGCCCCCCCCCCGAGGTCACGTGACCCCCAGGTCAGGTGACCCCCCCCCCCCCGAGGTCACGTGACTTCGGGAGAGGGGGGTCACCTGAGGTGAAGAGGAAAGGTGAAGAGGAGGAAGGAGGAGTATACCATCCCCTCAGTACCCTTCCCTCCTCCTCCTCAAGAGCTGCGCTCGAATTCGGTGTTACAGGGAGTTGTAAACGGCTTTCATTTTTTTTATTGCTTCATACCAGCCTCTAACATGTTCTTTTTTGGGGGGAATAGGGGTTGGTATTTAATACAAATATGCTTCTTTCTTATTCACCGAAAAAAAAAATATTGCGATTTATTTTCAGCTTTAGTATTTATGTAATACAAAAATGTCCCCACTAAAAAAAAAAATACTGTGAAATTTTTTTGGGACACCCTGTATATTTTATAATTCCGAACCAATGTGTTAATTAGGAACGCCACTAAATAGTATAGCGGCGTTTTAAAGTACAGATAAGCTAAAATAAGCACCCTCATGTGTTCCCTGGTAGGTTCCAAATTGTTTAAACTAAAGAAACATCGCTTTAGAGAAGTCAAACCTCTTACCTCTGACTTTAAGAGGAGTGCCAATCTTTCTGTTGAATTTGACTCTTTTTTTCGTCGGATCAACAAGTAAATTTTCTCGATGCCTTGGCACGACCGCAGCAATTTCTCGACAAGAACCTAGAAACAACATGTGACGAAAGTAAGATACGGAACCAAATGAATTCCAAGACTTACCCGCAAAAAAAAAGACAGAGCAGCTTTCCAAAAAGACACTCAATAAACTTTGGTAAACAAGGCAGTGAAGAGCACGAAAAAGAATGAGCAAAGGAGCCAGAAAGTCGGAGCTAGAGGTTCCGTGTGTTATGGTATTTCACCCCAAGGAGTAAACCCCGAGTCGGTTTTGTGAACGTCGCGAATCGAATCTCTCGTTGAACAAGAAAAAATACTAGTTTCACAAGGGAAACCGTTACCCACAGATTTATTTTTCTTTGGTCCGGAACACAGCTTCCAGTGAACTGCAGGCGAGGCCAATTCCTTTTTCGGTTAATAGAACCCTCGTTTCGTTTTTTTTTTCCTCATGGGTATCGGTAGGTTTTCCTAGTATTGGGGTCAGGCGCACGTTCCTTCGAGGTTGGGGAATCCCATAGCAGTCTCTGTTATCTTCGACATAGGCCCCGATAAATGGCGATTTTTTTTGAAAACTAGGAACGGAAGCAAAAAAAACAACAACAAAAAACATAACATTGGAGAAAAAAAAAGAAAAAAAGGTAGCTACTTGCTGGCAATTGTGTTACACGTGAAACACTCCAGCATCGCTCCTGTATGTTACCGAGCCGGGTGCCGACGCTCAAGGCGCTCATCAGATAACTGAACACGTGGCACAGAAACTTGATAACAGTTACTGGAATAAAGATACTTGCGCTAGATGCTTTTTTATTGTTTTCTGTTTCTTTGTTTTCATTTTTTGCTCCCCCTCGCCTACTTCTTTGATCACGTGACCTCCCCCCATCATCCAATCAGCATCGAGTTTCGCGGCTTCATCTTTATCCCGGCTTCAGTTTTGAGCTTCATAGAAATTTGAACACCCGCCTGACTAGCCAAAGAATGTTCCACATTGAAAAAACCTTGAGATTTATAAAAAAAAAAAGAGGAAAATGCAGTACTCCCTTAAAAACCTTTAAAACGGTTATGTGTGTTCCTTTTTTTTTGTCTCTAGTCTCAAGGTTTTGTTTTCTCACTATGATCGTTCGCCGGGTCGCCTGCGCAGTGACCCTTATATTGTCACGAATGACAATTGATGAGGCGAAAATAACTGAAGAAACTAAACGTTTAATGGGGCGAACTTGTGCCCAGAAATAAAATGAAAAACGATAACAACAGAAGAGAACAGAGCGTCGCAGGCGCCCAGGTCGGCGTGACAGCAGAGTCGAACGCTGGGGCGAAAACTGACTCCGGTTCGCCACGCGGAGCCCCTTATGTACATGCGTAAGCTTCTGGAATAATCAGCGTAGAATGTTCGACGCGTAGAGCATTCGGACCTCGAACAAAACAAAATTCTAGAATTTAGCAGAAAACTAGATTGCAGGAATAACAAAAGATGCGTCGCTCCCAGGGATCGAACCCTGGCTTTTCGCGTGGGAGGCATGCACGATAACCGTTAGGCCACGCGCGCGCTGCCTCCTTGGCCAGCTGCGCGCGCGGCATTACTCCCCCTTTTAAAAAGTGCATCGCCCCGATGCAAAACAGAACAAAACAAAGCAAATAAAAAGAACGGTAAACTAAAGAGTCATTTGTAACACTTAAGGTCCACAGTCCTATCGAGCGTAGTACGGTTTCAGGCGTACGACGTGGACGACTTCAGGTCGTGGTGGGCGGCGTGATGATGTCCTTGTTCCGTCGGGCATGACCTCGTAGTTCAGATCTCCAAGTCGACGAAGTACCTTGTAGGGTCCGAAATACCGTTTCAGGAGTTTCTCGCTGAGACCACGGCGGCGAATCGGTGTCCAGACCCATACCCGGTCTCCGGGCTGGAAGTGGACGTCCCGACGACGAAGGTTGTACCGGGTAGCGTCGACACGTTGTTGATCTTCAATTCGGAGTCGGGCGAGCTGGCGAACTTCTTCGGCTCGTTTAGCAACCACTTGGGCGTCGGGGCTTCCATCGTCAGCTGGTTCGTGGGGTAGCATCGCGTCGAGCATGGTCGTTACTTTCCTGCCATGCACCAGCTGAAAGGGTGTCACCCCGGTGGTCTCTTGCACGGCCGTGTTGTAGGCAAATGTGACGTACGGCAACACCTCGTCCCATGTCTTGTGCTCCACGTCGACGTACATGGAGATCATGTCGGCGATGGTCTTGTTGAGTCTTTCCGTCAGCCCGTTGGTCTGCGGGTGGTACGCCGTGGTGCGACGATGGCTGGTGTGGCTGAGACGAAGGACTTCCTGTGTCAGCTGGGCCATGAACGAGGATCCACGGTCTGAGATCAAGACTTCGGGGGCGCCGTGCCGGAGGACAATGGACTCGATGAAAAACTTGGCGACTTCAACAGCCGTTCCTGATGGAAGGGCTTTTGTCTCGGCGTACCGTGTGAGATAATCGGTTGCGACGATTATCCATCGGTTCCCTTGCGTCGATGGTGGGAATGGCCCAAGTAAGTCCATTCCAATTTGCTGAAACGGGGCAGATGGCGGCGCAATTGGCTGAAGAAGTCCTGCCGGTCTCGTCGGTGGTTTTTTTCGTCGTTGACACTCGTGGCAAGATCGGGTGTAGTGGTGCACTGTCTTCGCGAGCTTGGGCCAGTAGTATTTTTCGCGTATCCTGGCGAGAGTTCTGCTGTAGCCAAGATGTCCCGCCGTCGGGTCATCGTGGCAGGCTTGAAATATTTCTTCTCGAAGACTGGAAGGGACCACCAACAGCCACGCCGTGTTGTTGTCGCTGAAGTTCTCCCTGTAGAGCACACCTCGTCGGAGGGAGAAGGTTGGCAGTGTTCGTACAAAACTGCGGGGAACGGCACTTCCTTGTCCCTCTAGGTGCTCGATGAGTGCTCGCAGCTCAGGGTCATCTCGTTGAAGTGCTGCCATGTCGCTGACATCGAGAGCGCCGAGGAAACACTCATCGTCGTCCTCTTTGGTGCAGGCAGGAGCGGCCTCGACTGGGGCCCTTGACAGGCAGTCGGCGTCATTGTGCTTCCGGCCGGACTTGTACACCACGGTCATGTCGAACTCCTGCAGTCGTAGGCTCCACCGGGCGAGGCGTCCGGAGGGGTCCTTCAGATTCGCCAGCCAGCAGAGCGAGTGGTGGTCTGTGACCACGCGAAAAGGACTTCCATACAAATATGGGCGAAACTTTGTTATTGCCCAGACGACAGCGAGGCACTCCTTTTCAGTAGTTGTATAGTTCCTCTCCGCGTTAGACAGCGTCCTACTTGCGTATGCGATGACTCGCTCTGCGCCGTCCTGCATTTGGACTAGTACCGCACCCAGTCCGGTGTTACTGGCGTCGTTGTGGATCTCGGTTTCAGCAAACTGGTCGAAATGGCCAAGAATCGGGGGCGTCTGGAGTCTTCGTTTGAGCTCGTCAAATGACCTCTGGTGTTCTTCTGTCCACTCGAACTTTACGGCGTCCTTCGTGAGGTGTGTCAGCGGTGCGGACAGCTTGGCGAAGTCTCGAACAAAGCGCCTGTAGTAGGCACAGAGTCCGAGAAATCTTCTCACGGCCTTCTTGTCAGCCGGCGGCGTAAATGCAGCTACGGCGCGGGTCTTCTCGGGGTCAGGTAAAACGCCTTTGTTGTTCACGACGTGGCCAAGGAACTTTAGTTCCCCATAGGCGAACCGACACTTTGTTGGCTTGAGTGACAGGCCGGCGGTCTTGATGGCTTGAAGCACGGCTCGAAGTCGTCTGAGGTGTTCGTCGAAATCTCGTGAGAATACCACGACATCGTCCAGGTAGACGAGGCAGCTCTGCCATTTCAGACCTGCCAGCACGGTGTCCATGACGCGCTGGAAGGTGGCTGGTGCTGTACAAAGTCCGAACGGCATCACTTTGAATTCGTACAGTCCGTCGGGCGTGACGAAGGCAGTTTTCTCCCGGTCACGTTCGTCGACTTCAATCTGCCAGTAACCGCTCTTCAAGTCCATTGACGAAAAATATCGGGAGTGGCGCAATCGGTCTAACGTATCGTCGATGCGGGGGAGCGGATAGACGTCCTTCTTCGTCACAGCGTTCAGTCGACGACAGTCCACGCAGAACCGCAGGGTTCCGTCCTTCTTCTTTACAAGTACGACCGGGGACGCCCATGGACTTCTTGAGGGCTGAATGATGTCGTCGTCGAGCATCTCCTGGACTTGATCTTGAATCACTTTTCTTTCCTTTAAGGAGACTCGATACGGCGACTGGTGGACAGGAAGTGCGTCGTCGTCGGTAATTATGCGATGTTTCGCCATTGGTGTTTGGCGAACTTTCGATGTCGTGGCAAAACAGTCACTGTATTCGGCGAGGAGATCAACCAGTTGCCGGCGCTTCGGAGCTGGGAGCTCGGGGTCGATGTCGAGCGGCGGCGTTGTCGTGCTCTTCTGCTGTGACGACGAGGTTTCTTCGGAGATTGCGGTGACCACGGCTGGCGCCTGAAGCTCCTCGACGTAGCCCACGGTGGTGCCCTTCGTTAGGTGCTGCGGCTCCTCTCGAAAGTTTGTCACGAGAACAGTTGCACGTCCTTCTTGGAGATCTGTTACGCCTCGTGCGACGCCGATTCCTTTCTCAAGAAGCAGTTGGACGCTGCCTTCCAGAAGAGCTTCACCGTGCATGGCTGCGTCGGTTATGACGGTGACGAAAACACTTGACCGCGGCGGCAGATTCACATGGTCGGCTAAAACTCGGATCGCGGATGACGTCGTGTTGGCATCCACCGGTGGCAGAACAGGCTTTCGCAGCGTCAACTGGTTTGCCCCGAGGTCGATGACGGCGCCATACTCGCAGAGGAAGTCCATTCCGAGGATAACGTCCCTCGAACAGTCTTGCAGAACGACGAACTTCACAGGGCACGTCTCACCGTGGATCTCAACGCGAGCAGTGCATCTCCCGACTGGTGTGATGAGGTGCCCTCCGGCGGTTCGTATTTGAGGTCCATCCCACGGCGTCGTGACTTTTCGAAGGCGGCGGGAGAGCCTCCCACTCAGAACGGAGTAGTCTGCTCCCGTGTCGACGAGTGCCGTCGCGTCGTGGCCGTCGATGGTAACGTTGAGGTTGTTGGACACCGAAGCAGGAGCGTCGTTGCGATGCGCAGCGTCGGGAGAGTGGGATCGCTCCGTCGTTCTTGGAGGCTCTTTACTTCGGTCGTCTTCGGCAACGCCACCTCCAGGCGTTGCCGCGCCTAGTTTTCCCGGCGACGCAGGGGAGACAGGCTTTCTCGACGGGGTCGTGGCGCTGGGGACGCTGAACGTCTGGGCGACGGTGAGCGGGATTCACGGCGGAGAGGCAGCGCTGAGGATGGCGAACTTCGGAGGTACTCCTCGATGTCGCGAGGGCGTTCGTCGTACCTTGGGCGTGGGTCGTTTGGGTGGAACCCGCGCAGCCCCAGTTGTCTGTAACGACGGTAAATGTGGCCGGCTTCACCGCAGTGATAGCACAACGGCCGTCGATCGGCCGTACGCCACACGTCGGTCTTTCGCGGTGCAGCTTGTTCTGGGCGGACGTGCGCCCGATCTTCTTGGCGTCGGGAATACTGCGGCGCTGGAGGCTCACGTCGGGGTGGCGCCGTATACTGGTGAGCTGGGGGCGGTGATCGTCGAGTAGCTGCGGCGTAACTCAGCGTCGGCGGTTCGGGAGTGGCGCCGACGAGAACTTCTGGCTGCAGCGCCTGATGAACTTCTTCCCGGACAACCTTGGCGATGGAGAGCGAGGCCGGGCGTGCGGCAGCGGGCAGCAGCTTCTTCATTTCCTCCTGGACGACTTCACGTATAATGTCACGGATGCCGGGGAGGGTGGTGCCCAGGTCGGATCCAGATGTCGCCAGAGTAGTTACGCCAGGGTGTCGTTGGTAGTGTCTGGCGCGGGCTAGCAGGGCCCGTTCCATATTTGTCGCCTCCGTGACGAACTCGTCGACTGTTGTCGGTGGATTCCGGATGAGACCGCCGAAAATCTCGCTTTTCACACCCCTCATCAGGTGGTGCAGCTTCTTCTCCTCGGTAGCCTGAGGATCGGCGCGGGCGCTCAGGCGGAGAACATCCTCGACGAAGCTGGTGATGCTCTCATTTAGGCCTTGGGTTCTTGTTCGCAGGAGATCTTCGGCCCTCTCACGTCGGTGTTGGCAGGCAAACGTCTTCTTCAGTTCTTGCTTGCACAGCTCCCACGACGTCAAAGAAGCCTCGTGGTTTTCCAGCCAGTGCCTAGCAGTTCCTTCCAGCGAAAAGTAAAGGTTCTGCAAGCAGTGCTCAGCTGACCACCCGTTATGTCGGGCCACACGTTCATAATGTTGCAGCCAGTCCTCGATGTCCTCGTGGGCGTCTCCGTGGTAAGGCGTCGGAGTTTTGGGTGCGACTGGCAGGTATACGACGGTGGCGGTGGACGGGTTCTGCGACGACTGGCTGTCCATCGTTGGCCTCGTTGGCTGCTTAGTCTTGGGCGGCAGAGGTCCAAATTCCGGGTGTAGGCCTTGGGTACGACGACTGAACCGGATCTCGGAAGTGGTTTCGTTGGTTCTTCGTGGGCTTGGCGTCGGACTTGCACTGCGGGCCCTCGGAGGGGTACGCGGCAGGGGCATGCGGTACCCCGCACCTCCACCAAAATGTCACGAATGACAATTGATGAGGCGAAAATAACTGAAGAAACTAAACGTTTAATGGGGCGAACTTGTGCCCAGAAATAAAATGAAAAACGATAACAACAGAAGAGAACAGAGCGTCGCAGGCGTCCAGGTCGGCGTGACAGCAGAGTCGAACGCTGGAGCGAAAACTGACTCCGGTTCGCCACGCGGAGCCCCTTATGTACATGCGTAAGCTTCTGGAATAATCAGCGTAGAATGTTCGACGCGTAGAGCATTCGGACCTCGAACACGCAACAGGATTCTCGAATTTACCAGAAAACTAGATTGCAGGAATAACAAAAGATGCGTCGCTCCCAGGGATCGAACCCTGGCTTTTCGCGTGGGAGGCATGCACGATAACCGTTACGCCACGCGCGCGCTGCCTCCTTGGCCAGCTGCGCGCGCGGCAATATCAGCAACTTTTTAAGAATGCTTCAGTACGGGTTATGTTCGACTATTTCTTCTCAGTGCTGGAACCCCTCCAACGCTCAAGTGCGACATATGAAAAATACCGCTAAGCACAAAAGGACCTCTCGAAACGCCTCCCGCTATATTTTTTTTTTTCTTCATAGAGACATTATACGAAGGCTGGCGATCATCTCCGGATCTATATATTATGCATATACATGTTTAAATAATTTTTTTTAAAGATAATATTTCGCACACATTACCCTTTTTAACGGTACAAATCGTTTCATCAACGACAAGGTTTTTTTTTGTTTTCAAAAACTTTAAAGAAAAGAAAAAAAAAAGCGTTCCTTAGGATAACGTTTTGGACCGCGGCGGAGGGCAGGGTACAAATGAAAAGAGAAATGTGATATTTGGCAATATAATTATCTACTTCCACTAAATACATTTTCAAATATTCACTTGTGTTGGCATTTTGTAATTAAAAATTGTTACCGTCTTTCTTATATGCTATAACAGTTGTTAAAAGTAAAAAAAAAAAAAAAAACGCAATTCTTCTGCGCTATCTTTAATGCGAAACTAGGCTTTCTAAAGTCCACCGCACCAAAAGGAAGAGAAAAATTGTCAGGAATCGACATCCCCTAAGTATTATAATGTATGAAATGCAGTATGGACTCCGTGAGTGTGACGTCAGCGCTCCAAGAAAACTATTGCTAGGGGCGTTGTTAGGGACGAGTACATGGGACTGGATTTTGCTCCGAAGAACGATCGTTAAAAAATCGGACGTTAAATTTAAACGTCTAAACCAAAAAGATACAAGAAGCTTAGATCCCACAATTACCGCGACAGGAGTTTGCCGAGAATCGGCTGTTTCTGAAATGTTTGCGATGGCAACTTCCGGTCATTGAGACGTCTAGAGGTGCCTGCACTACAGCCTCTGCAGCATACAACGCACGCCTGCGGAATGGCTGAAATATGCCGTCTGCAACAGTAGAAATGTTTTGCATAATGATATGATTTTAATCGCGTACTTTTTGGTAATATGGCAGGTCCTAGAAAACTCATCAGCTTTGTATTGGTCCCAGGGGTCCAAGTGCAAGGGCCTAACAGTTGGTCCTCGAGGTGCAATTGAAACGGTGTAACAGTTAGTCCCAACGGTGCTAGTGCGAGAGACTAATGGAGGGGCGCAACTGTTACTCCCCTTCCCGTTAGTCCCCGAGGGGACTAATGGTAGTGTCAACGCTCTTGCTCCCTTTGGGGACTAAGTCGCGCTCCCCTTTTTCTTAGAGTGTACGACGAGGGAAGCATCCATTATATCAAAGCAACGTCAGATTCGTTTTTATTTTGCGGTTGGCGTGCGCTGTAATGAAGGAGCCATTATCTTTACCTTAACATGATCGGTTCGAGACCCCAAATTTCGTTTGCAGGCTCGCAATATGGGAGTGTGTTTCATACCTACTTCTAATCATCACAGTGAGAAGAAATTTGGTTGATTCTCCCATTTCCAGCAAAACCCGAATTATCGAGAGGAACTGGGTAAGGACATCAGGTAACATTAATGTTACGGACAGTTTGTTCGATAACACAAATGTGCACTGAAGCAACTTCTCTGCTGGCATAAATTTTTGAAACGCGTGCTGACCTGTTCTTCGACTTTGATATATATACACTTCACGTCTACCTCGTAACTTATCGCCATTATGTGAT
This sequence comes from Ixodes persulcatus, assembly GCA_013358835.2. NCBI lineage: Eukaryota > Metazoa > Arthropoda > Arachnida > Ixodida > Ixodidae > Ixodes > Ixodes persulcatus. Next base: position 128,649 of record JABSTQ010009145.1, read on the forward strand.
TCGGCTTCGCAGTGTTTTGGCCCTCTCGAAAATTGCAGAAGCATCTACGAACAGGCGTTCGCGCGCTCGCGCACCTCGAGCGTCGATCAAAGCTGTGTACGGGCACTCTTCGCTTCCGAAATCCCGCAAACGGAATGACTCCGAGAATAGAAGTTTCGTCGCTCGTCTCCAAATTTATTCAACCTGGTCATGTGCTCCACCAGAGAGGACCACTGGACCAAATTTGACCTGCAAAGCCATCGTGTCTGCTAGCAGGGGAAAGCCGGTTGTAACACTTTATTACGGATGTTTATCATTTCGCTCTATGGCACTGGGACGCGAGCCAAACGCGTCCCGCAACTCGACTTGGTTGTCTGCGTCGGTGCCCGCCGTTTGCCCTGGCAATTGTTTTTGGACCCTATTTTTTAGAGAAGAGGAGCTTCGCTTTGTTATTTTACGAGAAAAAACCAACTTGTGAAATACGCCTTTGACGAAAAGTTCAGATTGCTACGTGCAGGCGTCGATTTTTACGGTCCATTTGAGATCGAGCCTGGTGACTTGGGGCACCCTATAGATGTCCGAAGCGTTATTCCAGCGATGATATATTTCAATGACGAGCAACAAATCAATAATTGGAATATTCGAGCCAAATCGTAAGGTCATGAAGGTAATTCGTGGAGTTCAGGTATGGAATTCTTAATTTTTCATTTGAATTTCTATCGTTTGTGGAACACCCTGAATGTGATAGCATTTAGTGCTCGCAGCAAGGTCGTTTATAATGGGGCAGGACCCGGCTTGACGGCCTGCCCAGAGACGCCGAAAAAAAAGGAAAAGAAATCCCAGGCTGTCTTGCGCACAGACGCGCTCCCATCCAAGTTCTCGTCGTCTACTAACCGCTCGGTAGGCTACGTTAGGCTTATGCTAAGTCTGCTCTGTGCCGGCGATGTGCTTCGTCTGCCCGCTGTCGCGGCTGGTTTTCAATACGAGCGGCGCACCAAAAGAAGTTTCAATGTGCACGCGCATTCTCATCACGACGGAAGGCAACTAACGCGTGCTGGAAGCGGGGCTTGTACGGCTTTCGCAACCCGGTGCCATTCTGAGCCTTCGTGCTTACTATGCAAAGCCGCGCGCGCTTTGACGACTCGCTTTAGACGACGCTCCCGGCGCGGTGTCGCGAGCGTCCGCCACACGCCCACTTCCTACTGGGGCCCTAAATTTGGGCACTTGGCGAAAAAGTCGGCGAGAAATCCGGCGGCAATGATTGGCCGGCTCTAAGGTCAAATGCGGCGTTGTCCAATGGACCTTTTCCGAGAAGCGTTCTGCGCACGCGCGAGCGCCCGATGCCAAGCGGCGGAAGTCGGTACCAGAAATCGAGGAAATTCGGAAGGACGCTGTGAATCAACGAGTAGAACAAGTAATTTTAGCATACATATAATTGCGTTACACAAAAAAGAAAGTGGACGGAAAGCAAAACACGACGTCTGGATGGACGCCACGGATGCCCCTCTTTAAAGTCGCGTTGGGCACTCGCCGCTGCTCAGAGAGCGAAGAAACTGGTAGCGTAGCTCCCATTATCGATTGGTAGCGCAGGTAGGTCACTTCCTCGATTTTTAGTTCGTGCAGCCACCGCCTGGTGCCGTCGGTATGTGGAAAAGGTCCATTACGGCCGCCCTGATTTCTCGCCGAGTTTTTTGCCAATTGTCCAGATTAGGGTCCTTGGAGAGGAAAGTTTTGGGCTCCAAATCTCACTTGCTCGACACCGATTCAGTGGACACCGCCATAAGAATATGGGGCAAACAACCGCGTTAATTGTCACGGCAGTGCCATGGCAACGTAGTTGTTTGCCCCCAAAGAAGTTACAATAGAGTTTACTAATCTCAATTAAAATTACCAGATACTGGGATAAAAAATGGAGAACTTAGTAGAAGAAAAAAGACGCAGGAAAAAGATCGTCTTACTGGTCGAAAGATTGAGGGACATTTGGTAACCACGCCTACTGCCGTCACACTTCGCTCCATATATGGAGAATACGGACGCCACCTCCCGCCCATCATAACGCAGGACGTCATGTAAACTTCTCGAGCACATTATCTATTTCCACCTCGTGACCTTCTTAGAAACAAATATTCTTTTCACCGCAGCGCAACACGGATTTCGTAAATCATTGTTATGTGAAACTCAGCTTCTAACCTTCACCCGTTACATTCACTCTAAGCGTTGATCGTGACTCCCAGGTAGACTGCATTTTCCTAGACTTCGCCAATGCATTCGATAAGATGTGACAAGAGCTTCTGCTACTAAAGGTGGGTAACCTCCACCTCGAACCTAACGTTCTCGCATGGATTATATTTATATATTAACGACTTGCTTATCAATGTGTCTTCATCTATCTGTCTCTTTGCCGATGATTATGTAAGTTTACCGTGACATTCAAGATATTTCTGATTCGTTTGCGTTTCAATCCGACAGTAACGTTATCTCTCTTTGGCGTGAGTCGTGGCTAATGAAACTAAACACTAATGAATGTAAACACATGAGAGTGTCCCGTAGACCTAATGATTGTCCTTGCTATTACCTCGATGGCAACGTTTTGGAACAAGTAAAATGATACAAAAAAGTCGGAAGAGACCTAAGCAGAATTCTTATGAGTTGTGAATGCGAAAGCATGAATGTCCAATGGAACGCCGCGGAGTGATCCGCGGAGTTTTGTGGCTGTCTTGCAAGACACGCAAATGGTTTTGTGGCACGAGTAATATTTTCGAGTTGTGGCAGAAGCGGCGGCGACGATGTGGATGCTAGACGCGGCGCCATGTTCGTCAACGGCGATACGAGCAGAAGCACCGCCGACGATGTAGATGAGGGAGGCGACGGCATGTTGGTCGGCGGCGAGACGAGTAGAAACCTCCGAGCGCGCGCCAACGTGTCTGTTTTAACCGGCGCAGGGCCCCTAGTGGCATGGGGTTGCGGCGGTTAGTTTTATCGGCGCGCTGGTGGCACTAGAGTAACTGCATATTCTCCGCTTGCGGAGCGGAGTATCGCAATGGTGCTCCCAGGGCGGCCATTCTGGATCCGAGGCCGCACTGCGTGAGTCGACCGTAGCTTCTTCAGGAGCTCCGTCCGCACTGCGTGAGTCGCACTGCGTGAGTCGACCGTAGCTTCTTCAGGAGCTCCGTCCGGAGGCGCGGCTAACGTGGCAGTGAAGTAGCCGACGGAAACGTCGTCTCTTTGAAAACTGTAGCTACGCGTTGATGTCTGGTCCAAAGTGCCCGAGTGTGCCGGTCGCGTATCACTCCGCGAGCAACGCGATCGTCCTTCGTGTCGTCTGCTCCCCGGACCTTTGGAAACTTGTTTAAAACGTCACTCGCGTTATAAAACAACGCGATTATACTGCGCCCAGTGGCTACACAGAATGTTCAATGGCCAAGGAACCTTCCAGTTCATTCTATTTTTGTGTAGGATGCATATTTCGCAAACGCAAAGCGAGAAACATGCTCCGGCCGAGACTCGGCGCCTGCAAGTTCTCTTTCCCGCATGAAGGTCGGATCCAGCTCGGCGTGCGTGACCGCTTCTCCGCGAATACGGAGTTGGCGGCATAAGGAAAAGGAACGCCCCTTACAGAAAAATGAAACGAGTTTCAATTGAAAGTCATTCAACTGAATAGAAACTCAATTGAAACTCATTGATCATTTTTGTAAGGGGCGGTACTCTGGCTCTGCAAGCAGAGCCTATACAGTTACTCTAGGTGGCACGAACACGCAGCGCCATCGCGCGGCTGTCGTTGAAACTGACGCGCGCAGCGGCCAATGGGATCCTCGTCGCCGCGCGCCAGTCAATGGGACCTTTGGGATCAGGGAAACTAGGTGCTGTTTTCGCGCTTCAAACTGATGACGTCGGCTCGTTCCATGGGAGAGTTATTGCTTTCGTATTAATATCTCGGTGTTCACTTCACTTCTAACCTTTCAGGGTAACCCCACATTCAGCATACCACTTCTGGTGCTACATGCATGCTGGGCTACATAAAACGTAAGTTTTCATTGGCACCCGTGTCACTTGAATTGGTTTTGTATAAAACATTAATCAGACCAAAGCTGAAATATGCAGCCTCTATCTGGGATCCGGGTCGCGATACCCTCGCTATGTCACTAGAGTATATCCAAAATTGCTCAGATCGTTTCATTCTATCGAACTATCATCGCACTGCTAATGTCACCTCAATGAAAATTAGTTTATCTCTACAATCTCTCTCTCTCTCTCTCTGCGCCGTAAAATTTCACGTTTATGTTTATTTCACAAAATTAATTGGCATAATCCCATCTTACACGATCTAATGATAACTCTCCCCTTTTACGTTCTGCCTAGCTGTATTGATCATCAGCATAAAGTTGGAGTCCCAAGCTAACTAACAACTGCATTTCAGTTATCATTTCTTCCTCGCACAGCACATGAATGGATCAACATCCCCGGTTTAATTGCTACCCTCACTGACCCTAATTTATTTCGAAATGCTATCACTAACCATTGTTTCCAATGATTGACGGCCTGTTTGATAGTTTGTTTGTTATATTATTACTATGGATACTTTGTTACAGCTTTTTTGCTATCTTTTTATATCTGCTCTCCCCTTCTACAAAGCCCTCGGGCTCTGAAGGTATATTCAATAAATAAATAAATAAATAAATAACCTGCTTGCTTCTCAGGCATTCGTTTTACTCAAAAACATATGACCTGTAACTCCACAACACCCAATGATATTTTAACCCTTCATGCCACATCCAACGATCCTTTTGTTATCATGTTAGAAGAATATACCTTCTTACTTGTACATCTTTTGCTCTTATTTTTCTCCATAAAATTAGGCATTTATTAGGCCTTTACACGGATGGAAAATTGTCACTAGTGACATACAGGGTGTTTCACCTACCTTTCCCCTAGACTTAAAAAAAGCTGGTGTACGCTACGCATACCGATTCATTGAAGAATTGTTCACTCTCCCGTTAACTCCTATTGCTATCAACGAACGATTGTGTAAATGAAATCTACTCAAATGAACTAACTTTTAAAACATTTTTGTGCACAAAACCACCTATACAAATGTTGTAAAGACCTTTAAGAAACATTTCATCGTGTCACTTCTATCTAGGTAGCCTTCATTAGTCCACTGCTTTTAAACTTTAAACAAAGCGCGCGAAATTAAAAGAGAAACGATCCCAGGCGATTAAGGGCGCAAGATAGTCATGTTATTTTTTTTAATCTTGAGTGAGATTTTGAATTTATATTAAAGCTCAAAAGCATTAGACACGCAAAGGGTTTACATTTATAGAAACGACACGATAGAGGGGGGGGGGGGGGGGGGGGGGGGCCCGGATCGGTGGCCGAGTGTGTTTGCAGGGGTGGAGATTTGTCCCACCCCTGCCTCCCGTCCTCTCCTCGTCCCGTGTTTTTATTGTGCGCTTGTTGTCGAAGTGGAGATTCATCCTGGTTTCAATCTCCACCCCTGTCCACTTCCATATGGATGAGCATGGTACCGGCATGCGGTCGTGTATCACTACTGCGTTAACACTTGGGTTTGGGCTAGTTGGTCCATTACTGAATAAAAGGTTAAAAAGCGCGAACAAACGAGGACAAAAAGAAACACGGATGACAGGACAGGCGCTTCTCCTGTCGTCCGTGTTTCTTTTTGTCCTCGTTTGTTCGCGCTTTTTAACCTTTTATTCACTACTGCGTGATGCACGTTAAAGACCCCAGGCTAGCAGTGGCACAGCTCTGGCTAAATTTATCATATACAACGTCAAGCAGTATCGGCGCTCTTCAGAGGCAGACCTACCCTACGCTGTATGAACACGAACGTCATTTTGTTGATTTTGACACGCTATGATGTTTCTCAATATGCTCTACAACTTATGTATTGGAGGGTTAATATTTAAATAAAAATATATATTTATATTTATAATGTTCTATTTATGAAAATTGATATTTATATAATATTTAGAACATATATCTAAAACTAATTCGGAATTAAAAACAGCGCGAAAAGACGAGGACCAGACAAAGAAGTGACTACAACTTTAGCATCGTTCATTACTAAAACTAATATTAAAAAAAATTGGAAGTCGCTTACAGCCGCCTGTAACACCGAATTAAAGTGCAGCTCTTGAGGAGGAGGAGAGAAGGGTACTGAGGGGAGCGTATACCCCTCCTCCCTCCTCTTCACCACCTAATCCTGCGTACTACTCCTCCCTCCGACCGGCGTCGGCGTCGCCGTCGGCGTACCCGTGAGGTCACGTGATCCCCGTGAGTCACGTGACGTCACCAGTGGTGCCGTCGTCAGTGACGCCACTGATGACGTCACAGTGGCGTCATCGTGATGATGACGATGACGATGAGGATGACGTCATTGTGATGACATCATCACGAGGACGTCACGGATGACGTCATCAGTGACGTCACTGATGACGTCACCAGTGACGCCATTGTGATGACGACGATGACGATGAGGATGGCGTCATCGTGGTGACGTCACTGATGACGTCATCGTGAGGATTATGATGACGATAAGAATGATGTCATCGTGATGACGATGACGTCATTGATGATGTCATCAATGAAGTCACCAGTGACGTCACGCGTCCCATAATGCACCGCACGGTTACGCCGACGGCGACGGCGACGGGGATGCCGCTCAAGCCGGAAACGGGCGCCTAAGAGCTGCGCTCTAAAACTTTGCTAATTAGTTTTCGCTCACTAGCCAGTTTGACAAATCTAAAAATATCTTCGCCTGCTATAGGACTGTGAACAATACTGCACTGGTTCAACCCGCGTAGCGTGTACGATCTTTTTTTCTTAAGTCTTGGCACAATTTAGCTGAACCACTCGGTATATTACACCAACTTTTATTATTGCTTAGACAACATTTCACTGGTTTATTACCACAGCTTAGCAGCGTTTTGTAACGAGCATCACTTAAATTGTTCACACAACACATCTCGACATGATGCCCGCCAAAGCCAAAATTTCAGCTGTTGGAATCGGTCTTATAACGAATTTACGAGTCATCATTCTATGCTCTTGTAGTCTCGATGCTGCAACACCATGGCCGATTTGCTTTGATCCGTGACCGCACGTGTCGGCTCATGGCACCGGACTAGAGATCCTAAATTTAAGGTAGGGATATTGAAACCAATGGAAGCGTTTGCAATTGAATGGCGGACGACTCCTACTCAGATTGGTCGCCACTGTACATGGTTACATCATCGCCTGGTGAGAGAGAAAGTGGGCGGCGATGTCGGCAGACGATCAAGTCTCGTGATCTCCTCGCCGCTCATGTTGCAAGCGCAACGTGCAAGCAACGTTACTCCGATCGAGTCGATGGAAACACTCCGCAACTCATGTCCGCGACTACACCCAACGTGGGCCTTGTACTTACTCTCGGCGTCGCGTTCAGAAAGCAAACAAATGAATAAAACCAAGACTTCTTTTTTGTATTTGTAAAGTCCGAGCACATTTTTCATAGTCACACTGTCCTCTGGACTACACATACCTCGAACAGTGGGTAAAAGGTATTCGGCTGTGATACACTTATTTTGATTTACTGAGCAGGGGGGTTAATGCAATTAAAAGACAAAATGCATGTTATAATAGATTATTAGTGGTTTAATTGTACGCGTCGAGGTACCTGTGCCGAAAAATTATCAATATATATTTTTGGTATTTCAGATAGAACAAAAGAAAAGTCACCTTCCCAAGGAATCCAGTGGGCACCTGAATAAAAATTACTGCGCCTTGCATAGAAACGCTGTACCTCCGAATACCCGTCTTCTGGTGGCACTGAAACGGTACGCAAGAATACAAGGTTTTTTCTTGTTTGGCAACTGAGCGATATTGGGTTCTTTGTTAAGTCTGAGCGCAACACAAATACAAATGCACAGGCTAGAAACGCAATGGACAAATTATTTCCTCTTGTTGGATCAGGTGGTGGTGGTATCGCGCACACAGAGACGTAAAAAATGCTTTGATCGAGTCCTTTCTATAAAACTTGATTGATCCGATTGGGCCTTAGCGTTGATAGCTCTCGGACTTAAGCTGCCGCCGTATGCACCTCAAATGAGGTGAGTTGTGTGCAGTGAAAGAAACCGGAATGAATACGACAATGCGCCATTTTATTTCATCATATACTATCAATCCCTCTGTACATATTCACTCGCGATGATTCGACAATATCTGAGTGGGGGTGACACACACGGGATGATTAGGCACCAGCATGGGGATACTAAGTGATTGGGAACCTTCTTTGCTGAAACAAAGAACCGTAAAATTCCTCCCCCCTTCCCATCCTCTTTTCCCGAAAGTTCGAGAGCTCACATTTTTCAACTTTGATTCTCATCACCGTGTGAGTGGAAAACATTTGAATTTTATGATATTCCTTCAAATTTTATTACTCGGTCATTGTTTACTCCAGCTTTTTAAAGGCGGCGGAAGTGCTGAATTGCAAAGAAAAAGAGATCAAGTTAATTATGTGGGGCTGTTGAAAATATGAATCAATCTTAATTAACCCTTCTTCATAAGTTGCAACGACGTAATGCAAAATTACTTACCCCGTATCAAACCTGGCGGTATCATAGCTTATGCGTTGATAAGCCTACTTTTCTCCCGAACTTGTTCAGTCGCAGTCGCACTGTGACCCGTAAATCAAACAGGAAAGAATGAGGACAAAGACGTTTTGAAGTTCTACGTTTTATAGCGTGTCAGAGCTCGGGAACGTCGACAACATGACTGGTTTGTTACTGCAGTGATGACAAACTATTATGACGATACAAACATTATGACCTCATTGATTGTCATATGTTGCACGTAGCGGTCTGGGATAGTAGGAAGGCAGGAGCAGAAGGTAAATGTCTATTACTGCGCACGGCTGACGTTGTTAGGCGGTGTGATGATTGTCTGTGTACTAAGAAAGGCACTTTATCCTTGAAGTATGCGGAAAAATATGTGTACAATGAGTTAGGTGCCAAAAATACTCGATATGCCGAGAAAATTAATAAAATGTTAGGTATTATTTTAATTTTCATTATCCAAGAGAACGTGTGGTCACCCCTAAAGGCGATCGCGGTCATCGTTGTCGCAGCTCGAGTGGATGGATTGAGCTCCAGCACATTCGTTCTTCTGCGAGCTGGTAACCCCTGGAAGCAAGCCAGGCCTCATCAGTTTGGAATAGCGTAATAAAGAGTTAAATAGTAATCACATCACAAAAGTACTGGATTGTCGAAAAGGGTAGACCACAGCGGACTGAATGGGAGTACTGAAAGCCCAGGCAGCGAGGATCGTTGAATATTTGACCCACCGCTTCTACGGTGCCGGGACATTCGGCTCTGACATGGAGGAGAGGAAGCTGCATTGGATAAGGTTCAGTCAAGCTTGTCTTGATGTCACTAAAGCTACGGTGGATGCGAACAGGAGCTTATTGATCGCTTCAGTTGGTCCCGAGACATTCGAGCTACTGTACGAACCAAGGATCTTTTCAGATACACCGTAGCAGGAGTTATTAAAGATATTCAAAGAACACTTCGCTTCTAACAATTTTATGAAATTCAAATGGCGAAGATGCTTTCGGCTCGAAAGGAAGAAAACAAACAAGTTCATAGCAACGCTTAGAACAGCAATCACCAACTGGGAGCATGAATATGAATCTGTTGCCCAAAGTTTTTCACCTCTGACAGAATTCACCGTCGGTTTCCAAAACACACGCGTCCGTACAAGCCTGGCCTTCGAGAAGGACCTCATTCTTGACGTCGCAGTTTGCTTGGTTGAGTCCTGTCTCACCGCCGAAGTGGAGTCAGGACGTTTAGACCTAGGAGATCACGTTGCGCTGCTCGTCGAAAACGTCAAGCGGTCTTCTCCTGCACCTGTCAAGTGCTTCCGATGTTGCAACATCAGCCACTCCGAGAGCGCCTGCTGCTTTCTACCTGAGTCATGCAATGGTGGTGGAAAACGACGCTACATTGCAAAGGTCTGTCGATCACGTGACCATCAGAAGACAGCCGCAAAATAGAAAAATAAAAGAAAAGGATCACCAATATTTTCGTGCCTTGAAAACTAGGTCGAAAATTTGTCAGCGGCAAAATCCGAAGTACACTCGTTGCATTGGAGGTTGACTCAGGCTTCAAGCTTACATCTCTCGACACCGAGACATGGGATAATGTAGATTACTTCTAAAAATCTCCGCATGTAACACTGCGCCCGTTGCCTTATAAAACCAGGTCGGCCGTGTTGGGGAGTGGCATGGTTGCAGTTTCGTTTGCCCAGATGACGAAGCAGTCCAGTATGCAGTACGAGCACTATACTGCATAAAAATAAAGGCAGCGCTCCCTTCCATTGCACCGATTCATTTCCGTGAAAACCCCGATAGAAACACGGACCTCCATCGGCCGTAAAGACCTGCCTAGACTAAGCGAGGAATAGTAATTCCGCAAGTAAGGCATCTTACGCGGCCGGCCCGGCCGCGTAAGATGCCTTACTTGCGGCATGGATACCATTCTAAACAGCAGCATGACCCTCCTGGCTCTCGGGTTATTTAAGAAGCCTAAGACATTCAGGAGACAATGCAAATCGATTACTTGCCCAGTATACTTCCTTTATTATATGTTATCGTTGACGTTAACCCCAAGCTCAGTGCCATAGAGTGAAGACTGCTCAAAACCCTCCACGGCGAATTTAGCGACTGCTTTGCGACGACGTCGAAAGTGCGCCAGACAACAGTTGGGAAACATCGCACTGTTACCAACGGCGATGCTTCCCTGTGCATCGGACGCCGTACAGGGTCTTTCCAAAGGAAAGAGAGGCCATTCACGAACAAGTGCTAAAAATGCTTGACGACAACATCAACCATCCTTCAAGGAGCCCGGGGGCCTCTCCGATCGTACTGGCGAAAAAAAGGAATGAAACGATTCGATTTGCGTAAATTACCGGCGGCACAACCCGGTGAGGAAGAAAGACGTGCATCCGCTCCCCCGCATCGACGACACATTGGACCGGCTGCGCCACTCCCGGTACCTTTCGTGGATGGGCCTGAAGAGTGGCTACTGGCAGATCGAAGTCGACGAACGGGACAGAGAGAAAACTGCCTTCGTCACGCCTGATGGACTCTACGAGTTCAAGGTGATGCCCTTCGGACTGTGCACAACGTCGGCAGCGTTCCAGCGTGTCAAGGACAACGTACTGGCATCCCTAAAATGGCAGATCAGTTTCGTTTACCTTGACGACGTTGTGGTATTCTCGGCAAACTTCAACGAGCACCTGCGACGCCTTCGGTCCGTTCTTTAGGCAATCAAGACCGCCGGACTTACCCTCAAGCCGACGAAGTGCCGGCTTGCCTAGAGCAAACTGAAGTTCCTCGGCCACGCTGTAAGCAACGAAGGTGTTCGCCCTGATCCTGAAAAAACTCGGGCCGTAGCTGAATTTTTACCACCCACGGACGAGAAGGCCGTTCGAAGATCCCTGGGACTTTGCGCGTACTACAGGTGCTCTGTTTGGGATTTCGCCAAGCTTTCTGGGCCACTCTTCCTTACTACTTTTATTATTCACTCACCTCACGAAAGACACCATGAACTTCGAATGCGGAGAAGAACAACAACAGGCAGTCGACGAGCTGAAGCGACGACTTTAGTCGCTACCTATTCCTAGCCACTTCGACGAGTCAGCCGAAACAGGAGCTCACACGGACACCAGCAATACAGGACTTGGCGCGGTACTGGTCCGACGACAAGAGGGTACTGAGAAAGTGAACGCCTATGCTAGTCGGACGTTGTCAAACACGGAAGAAAAATTACTCAACGACCGAGAAGGAATGTCTTGCCGTCGTCAGGGCCATCACAAAGTTTCGCAGGTACTTATGCGGGAGCCCTTTTCAAGTGATCACCGACCACCACTCGCTATGCTGGTTAGCGAGCCTGGAGGACCTATCGAGACGCCTCGCTCGACGGAGCCTACGACTGCAAGAGTACGACGTGACAGTGGTCTACAAATCAGGCCAAAAGCACAGCGACGCCGACTGCCTGTCCAGAGCCCCTGGCGGGTCAGCTACCGGGTGCGCCAATGACGACAACGACGACGATGATCGCTTTCTTGGCGCAGTGAGCGTTAACGGCATGACAGCGCTCCAGCGGGATGATCCTGAGCTGCGGGCACTGATCGATCACTTGGAGGTAAGAGAGGGTACGATTCCTCGAGCCTTCTCACGTGCCCTGCCAAGACTCGCCGTCCGGACCGGTATTTTCTGCAAAGAGAGCTTCGGGTACAGCAACTCGATGCGGCTCCTGGTAATTTCTGCATGTCTTCAAGAAGAGATATTTTAAGCCGGCCAAGATGACCCGACATCTGGTCACGGGACTCCCGCGAGGATTCGAGAGTACTACTGACCCAGGCTTCCGAAGACTGCCCACTTATACACACGACTGTGCCAGGAGTGCCTGCGACAGAAGAAATTGCCGACGAACTCGGCAGGCCTCCTGCAGCCTATCGCGCCTCCGGCTGCACCATTCCAGCAGGTTGGAATGGATTTACTTTGTCCTTTCCTGCCGTCGACGGAGGGAAACCGTTGGATAATCGTGGCAACTAATTATCTTACCAGGCACGCCGAGACAGAAGCACTTCCGTCAGGAACCGCTGTAGAAGTAGCCAAGTTCTTCGTTGAGTCTATCACCCTCCGACACGGGGCTCCTCAAGTTTTGATTACGGACCGGGGCTCGTCGTTCATGGCGCAACTGACACAAGAGATACTCTGCCTGAGCCACACCGACCACCGCCGAACCTCGGCATACCACCCGCAGACGAACGGGCTGACGGAGTGATTAAACAAAACCATCGCCAACATGATATCGATGTACGCAGAAGTGGAACACAAGACGAGAAATGAGGTGTTGCCCTACATCACGTTTGCATACAACGCGGCAGTTAAAGAGACAACTGGGAGTACACCTTTTCAGCTGGTACACTACAGAAAGGTGACGACGATGCTCGGCGCCACGCTGCCCCACGACCCGACGGACGACGGCCCCGACTACGCCTAGCTGGTCAGCCATCCGGGCAGAAGAAGTACGCCAGCTAATCTGCTTTTGGATAAAGGACCAGCAGCGTGTCCACGCTGGCCGGTACAGGCTTCGTCGCCGCGACGTGAAGTTCCAGCCCAGGAGACAGTGTGGCTGTGGACGCCCATTGGCTGCCGCGGCCTCAGCGAGAAGCTATTGAAACGCTACTTTGGACCCTACAAGTTTATTCGCCGCCTTGGGGACTTGAACTACGAGGTTCTCCCAGACGGTACTCAACCATCAGGACGCCGCCAGTCACGACTCACGACCCGAACTGGTCCACGTCGTTCGACGTAAGCCGTTTTACGCGCGTTGAGACTACATGTGACGCTTTATGTTTATTTCGTCTCACCGTATTTTCTTAACCACATTTGTTTTCCTTTCGCGTCTTATTGGGACGATGCGCATTTAAAGGGGAGATAATGCCACGCTCGGGGCCGAGCAAACAACACTCGGTTGCAGACTTCTAGAAGGTTCGTGTTTATACTCACTCGGGACGTGACGTTTAACATTTCGTCCTACTTTCTTGTTCTCAAAAGTGCCTGTTAGTTCTCACTCTTGGCGCTCAACGCTCGAATCTTCTGGGCGAAATTTTCGAGAGGATAACGCACGTTAGATAAGAAGCCGCGCGGCACTTTGTCGGGTCACTCAACCTCCCGCTTGTGTTATGCCGCCCAATCGCCACCCTCTTCTCTGGTGTCCCTCGACGTTTCTTCATATTGTTCGCCCAATTAAACTTTCAGTTTTAAACGGGATTTTCGACGCTTCTGCTTTTGTCATTTGTGAGACTATTTACAGCCCTGGGAAGGCCCTTTCGCCAGTTTGCTTGCTCGTAGGGCTGTTAATGCGCCACTTGGAGGGTGTTGATTCGAGCGTTTTTGGTCTTTTATTTTTAACATCGCTATAAGCTGCCGCAGAGAGCAAGCGCCAAAGCTGTAAATACTGTTGCGTCGCGGCCTCTGGAAACGCGGTTAGCTTAGAAGGCGTGAGGTTCCTTAGAAGCATGAGAATCCTCGGGTTCCCGTCGAGGCAGTGGGAAATCATACGTCGTCAAATATTATTAAGTGCCGTAACGCGTGTAAAAAAAAAAAAAAAAAAAAAAAAAAAAAAAAAAAAACATTTCGTTTACATTACTTGGCTTGAGATGGATTTTAAATGTGCTGATTCACTCGATATTTGGAATTAATCTGCTCGAAGCGCGACGTTGTCTTTAGGTTCGATGAGATGGCACCCAATATAGTCAGATCAGTCACTTGACATCTTTACTGCTCCCTGCTTCGAGGACACATCTTGTTGGAACGGCGTTTTGCGGACATTTGCGGGGCTAAAGCGTAACTACCGGTGTGAGCGTTTTCTCTGCTTGGCCGGTCGCAGAGCAGGCTGTCGTCTGCGTATATAGTGTGATCGTGTAGCTGCCCAAGATGGCTGCTCTATTTGAATTTGTGTGTGTACGGTTCTACCTTCGTCCCCGTTGCGAGAAAACGGTCTACTATATAAATAAAAAAAGTACATACCCCACGACAAAAGGTTATCTATGCCGCGTTTTTTTTGTGTTTTATGAAAAAAGAAAAGAGCACAATTCATCGACGAGAACGAGGATTGCCTTGCGATTAGCAACTGCTTACCACATTGTCCAAACAACCAGCTTGCACGAAAAAACATTCCTCGGACACTAGACGTTTTCAACACAACTACGAGGGGACGAGAAACAAGCTGATCTCTAAAATGAGGTCAGCTGTCCATGCGGAAGGAGTTTACTTTTAAAGAAAGAGCAGTAGCCAGTGGCGTACCAACTTGTTTTTGAGCGGGGGGGGGGGGCAAACCAGACTCCCCCCCCCCCCCCCCCCCCCAAGGCCGGGGGGTGGTGCCCTTGGTATCCCTTGGGCGCCGCCGGACAGTGTTTGCACTCCCCAGTGGCGGCTGTTTCGGGGGGGGGGGGGGGGGCAAAACACATGCCTTGCCCCCCCACTCTGAGAAATGGGGGGGGCAGGCGCCCCCCTTGGCCCCCGGTTGGTACGCCCATGGTAGTAGCACCATTGAGGGTAAAGGAGGGCACTTTTGGTTCCGCTTTTGTATAGGTGGTAAGCTCGACAAAGTCCTCGCTTTTGTGATTTTAAGGCGCGCGCAAACTAAAACAAAAATTTAACAAATAAACTGCCCTTGTCTACGGGTTTCATTGAAATTTGGCCCTAATATTTGAAAATTCAATTCTGTTCTGCTACTTCCCGTTTAGGGGTGTCTGAACCTATCGAGGAACTCACCTACTAAAACTTTGTAATGGCAAGACCACACAACCGCACACGAATACACATTAATGCAATTAGCATTCGATACATTTTGAAAGCAGTGGTTAGTGTAGTGCGAAAACACATCACTTGGAGCTGCTAATAAATACGTAATCTTTCAAGCGTATGCCGGCTGCACCACCGATTTTAGCCTTCACAGTCTTGCCTTATTTGGCCATGGCGGCGTCGGTGATCAACATGGTGGCGTGGTCTGGAACCTTGACCAGTGAAGATTACTTGGCAGGTTTTATCTTCGTAGCACCATGGAGGTTGGCAGACAGCAGCCATACCGAAGCAAACCGCCAAGCATCACACTAAAGGCCCTGTCACAATGAGGCAACACGACGGCAACAGCAACAAAACACGTTGTGCAACAGTTAAGCAACTTGTTGCTCGCTCTCTGTGTTGTTCGACCAACCTGTCACATTGCGGCAACAGCAGCACAACATGGACGACGGTATATTATCGTTCGGCAACCAAACCACCAGCAACTTGCGTTGTACAACGTGGGTTGCCCTGATCGCTGACTGAGCGAATTTCGGGCCGGCAACACGAAAACACAGATAACTTTGATGGCAGAGCTAGTTCCCTATCAATAACGACTTACTCAAATAAAGGCTCGGAAAACATCGTTTAACAGTAATTAAGGCCGGCGTGCGGCTAAAATAATTTGATGAATGTTTTTACTGCTTAACTTGTGGGAACCGCTCCGCGTTCCCCACGGCCCTCTCCCGTCCTCCCTCCCACGCCGCGCGGAATCCCCCTCTCTGCCACGACACGGCCTTGGGGCAAGTTGCAAAGCGGACGCCCGAGTTGGCGACGGTGGCGCTGGGGAGAGAGGAGGGTCAGGACAAGGCGCGGACGGGGCAGGTTTAGGGGGGGATTTGGGATTCGGAAAAGTGCGGGGGACCAGGGTTGCCAGGTTGGGCTATTAATAGTCAAATTGGGCTATTTTGTCATGCATTTGGCGTCGAAATTTGGCGGTTGGCTATGTGGCTATTTTAGGGCTATTTCAAATCCCAACGCGGCACTTTTTTTTTTGCTTGGTTTATAGTAGTTGTACAAAAGACACTTCAGCATTTTCACAAAGCGACAGTCCACCCTTTCTGGATTTCCGCTTTCAGGGATTTTCTGCGTGAAGATTCGTGGGCGTGATGCCAGAACCTATTAGCTCAAGTGGGCTACTGTGACCTAGATTCAACTCCGACGACATCGCTTTTTTAGTAATTGTGGCTTATTTTATGCTCCCAAGTTCTTTCTGCTTCCTACTGACGTCTTTTATTTCCTTGAGTTTCCCACCATCCTCCTACAGGAAGCACATCATCCGAGGGAAAATGATACTAAAGGCAACTCAAGAGATCCTGCAGAATTTGATGTCGCCCGATAACGCGTGCTGTACCGGATATAACAATGCATATTCCGAACAAGGTCAAGATCAATGCGCAGGAGCAGCCCTGTTTCCGTTGGTATCCGAGCTTGCCATCGCGCTTTCGACACTGCCCATGTCGAATGCCGCCGTAGAGAGAGTATTCAGTCACGTGTCCCTCACAAAGTCTGTCCTAAGTCGAATGCCGCAATGGAGAGAGTATTCAGTCACATGTCCCTCACAAAGTCTGTCCTAAGTCGAATGCCGCCATGGAGAGAGTATTCAGTCACATGTCCCTCCCAACTCTTCAAAACGTCCTCTTTGTAAAGTTTGCTTTCCTTGGGAAGAACGAGCTTTGTAAAGACATCAACCCTACTGAGGAAGTTTTTGCCCGTTTTAACACGGAAATCATGTATGAGGCGGGTAAGCCGGGCACGAGCGTGTGCTTTAAACTATGCGACTGCAAAAACGCGTGTGGAAAAGTTTTGTTTTTTTTTGCTTGAAATAAAACGTTCAATACATTTCAAGATGTCGTAGATATTGCAAGCTGCTCCTAAACCCTAGATATGCAGACGCAGCGCCTTCGAATTGAGCTCGCACTTTCGAGCGCACAATTGTTTGGGCTATGCAGAATGTGGCGACTTTTCGGCTACATAAATCTCTTGCATTTGGCTAATTTTGGGCTACACCGCCCGGCATCTGGCGGTTTGAGCTACAAACTACTTGGCAACCCTGCGGGGGACTCTGGAAGGACTGGGTGATAGGCGGCCCCGCTGACGCCGGTAACGCCGGCGCTGCCGGCCGCGCTCTTGGGGCCCGGCTCCCGACGTCCCGGATCGGGTGAGAGGCCACGGGGACGATCGAATGACGCCTCTCCTGGGCGGACGGATCACCGGAGCCATGGTGGAGCATGGCCGGCCGCGTGGGCATCGGCGGCGCGGACCACCACCAGCGGCCCTACAGACCAGCCCGGGTGCGACGACATCGGGGCAAGCTAACGGCGGCCTCAGCTCGGCGATTGACAGCATCCCCCGCATGGACGTGAGACGCAAATAAACAGTTGCACCGAGAGTTGCGTTGCGTGGTCCATTCGGAGACAGACGGCCGGGAATGGGAAATAACCCTACAAACTATACGGAAAGCGATTGTCGAAATGGTCAAAGCTATGGTCCTAAACGTTCAGACTGGTGTTGAAATTGGAACTGTCTAGTGACCAGCTCAGATTATTACTTGTGAAATAAAAAGGCATGCCTACTCACCTGATAAAGTATAATTAAAATAATCCAGACAAGCAAGAATAAAAGAATCAAAGCATTAAAACCACCACTCTGATCATGATTGTTGATGCCTGGAACTTGGAAACAGTTGCTACCAGACACCTGATTTGTTTCAAAAATACCCAGGACGTTTTAGTTGGGAATGAAGCGATCACATAGCAGGCGGTAGGGAAATAGCGTTGAAAAATTTTTATTCCACCGATTGTTATGAAGGCCGAGCGTTTCGGTGTCGCAGTTTTGAATCGATCACTGTCAGTTCAGCTCAACACCACACTACAAAAGACGCTTTGGGGTACTGCCGGTGCTAACTCAATTTTACAGTAGAAACAGGAATTGCATGAAAGAATCAACCGGACAGAAACACATCATATGGTGGCATAGATCCCGAACATTTATCAGCGATCTCACTTTCCTCGATTAGGGCTATCTTCTTTGTCAGCGAATGAAGAACATTTTCATAAAATAAGGGTGGAAAATGCTCCACGTGTCAAGTTTTCTAAGCACAGTCACTGGTTGATGTCGTCCGGTGGTGATTGCCGGCCCTAGCACTTTGTAGAGTCACTGTGATGAAGTGACTCACTGTGCAAAAGAGAAGGGTGGGTCAACCCATGGATTGGCTCGGAGGGACAAGGGAAGACGACGAAGAAGAGAAGAGAGGGGGGTGCGTGCACGGAGAGCGTGCGAAGGACTAGCCGGAGAACGTGCTTCGTCGGAAAGACACCATCGGCCAGAGCAATCGGCTGCTCGCTCCTGCTGTCTCACCAGCATGTCTTGTCCCAGCGAGGGCAGCGCATAGAAATCGACGCTGCCCGGTTTCCTACTGCGAGAGCACATGGTACGGCGACTCTTGGGTCATCGACGGAGCCAACCGCTCCCGCTCCTGACTGCCAGCCACAACCGTGGCCCGACAACGACAGCTCCAGACACGAGACCCGCTGCTGCGCATGGTTGTTGTAAGACATGGTGACTGTTGCTTTCCCCTTTCTTTCATTTCTTTACTTAAGTTTTCTTTTTTCTTTTAGTATAAGTATATGAACTCTTGATCTCGTTTGTAAATACATGTTTTAAGAAAAACGAAGGACATGTGTATCTTGTCTATATTTAACCCTAAAGAACCTTGCTACAGTCACATTTCCAAAGACGCCGCACCGCAGATGAACGAAGGTAAACCATCAAAATGGCGGAGTGTTCCCTATGTTGGCCCCGCCGTCAGCGCGGTGTGACAGGGTGGTCGGACAACAAATCGGCCAACACGGTTGCCGGGTGGCAGCAACTTGTTGCCCGACTGTTGTTGCCGCGATGTGACAGAGTCGCCGGCAACACGATTTCCTCGTGTTGCCGGATAGAGTTGTCCAACTGTTGCGTCAGTATGACAGGACCTTTACAGTTTCAATATTGTAGTAAAATCAAAACACAAAATGTGCCAAAAACTTTCTGCCTTTTTGGTCTGCCGAAACACTCCCGAAATTGAGAAGTAGCAACGGACGGGCAAATATCACTCTGAATAAATTCGCGGTAACGAAGCGGCACTCGCGTCGATTTTACTGTTTTGGTCATCGACCACTTTGCTCATATATTTTTTTTTTTTAATGTCGACTATATTACTTACAAAATACAAAAACACATGAATTACAAAAAGAACTTCTTAAAGTTATTATCTTTATCGAAAGCGAATAGATATTTCCCAAAACGTACAGCGCAATCCGCGGCGCCGAAAGAAATACCGGGAACTGTAGCTACAACCAATTGTGGCAGATGAAAGAGGCGACAGCGAGTGGGTCAGGGCAGGAGAGAAACTGCGCTACATTCTCACTCTCTTCAGCGTCACATGGGGCATGCCACGGGGGAAAGGAGTAGCGTACTGCACTTAGCGCACGGCCTTTACGGATTTTCGCAGAAGGTCTATTGAGAACTGCGGGCTCAAAAATATAAAAAAAATACAATAATAGCCGCTGTTATCCTAACATGGCATATTGGACCTAAAGGGATACTTCAACGAAATTTGAAATATTCCCGTCGTGTTCAAAAATAAGTTGAATATGATCCACAATATCCGTAAATGACACTCGCACGTTTGCATTTTGGTCCTGGTGACTGTATTTTTCGTTATAAACGGCCCACTCTGGCAAGCGCTCGGAGAAGGCCCAGCTTAGAGCACGTGACATCCAACGCAATCGTGACGTAGGTCGTCTCAAGACGAGCAAAGCTACGGCGAGGCTGACGTCGAGAGGATGGCCTAGTCGTTCCAGCCACCGAAGCGGCTGCTTTTGTACGAATTTTGAGTGACAGGTTAATCTTCTATAATCTTGTAGGGGGACAATAGCGACTTCTGCGACACACAAAAGGGATTCTCGGGAAGAGGGGAGTTCCTCCTTCCCCCCTTCTCTCGTCGTGGCCGGAGGCGAGACAACCTCCGTCACTAGCTGTCAAGGTTCATAGACGAGCATTACAAAAGAGGCGTTAGCGACATCCACCAGGTGCTCTTTGCTAATCGTTTAATTCGTTTTAAAATTCCTTTTCGAGACTTTTTTCACAAGATATTGGTATGTTCCATGTGATACTGCTCTTTTGAACAGATATATACCAAAAAATGAGCGCCGAAATTTCGTTGTAGTATCCCTTTAAACGTCGCAGTAATTACCATATCAAGCAGCGTGTTGCTGCCGGGCAGGTTGTTAAAGCACCAACTAGACTTGTAGTATGCGTCAGCTGCAACGCCGACTAGGTGGAGACCGAGGAAGAACAAACAATCGTATTTACTCGGCTAGAGCGAGAACGATTGTAATGCGAGAAACGACTTTTCATTATGCCCCGTGAAAAAAAAAAATTAAAACCACGATTTTAAGGCGAGATTGACGGAGAAGTAAAATACAACCTTTATTTTAAGAAGACGGTGGCCAACACTAGCGAATTTGGGGGATATGATTTCTCCGTCACTCGTCGTCACAGTCCCCGTCGCCGTCGGAGGAAGAGCTCTCCTTTTGCCTGTCCTCTCCCCAGATGATGACTTCCTCCGCACCGTTGAGGTCATTCCATATCGAACACTTCTTAAACGCAGGAAGAACCATGTCATGCGGGAGGCTCTACCAGATGGCAGACGCTCATTCTGCGATTTTCGATGCACATGGTGGATGGATGCTTTCCGAAGGCGTGAAGGCACAATCTTAGTCAGCGACAAACTCCGGAACTTTATTTGTTTGCAAATCCCAATAAAGGTTACGCCGAGGTTTACGGAAGATTTTTCGGTCTGGTTCCCATTTGAAAAGCGCAGCCCGCTGGCGCCCCTATCCGTGTATTCCTTCACATGCAGCCGCCGAGCAGCGGCGGAGTTTCCAAGCTCTTCGACCATAAAACTGATTATTTCTTGAATGTGGCATCGCACTGTGCACATCGCCCTGCCATCAGTGGGGTGCAAAAATGTCTTACTCTGGAGAAGCTCTATACACGGCTCTGGGGGCGGCGATAGTCGTCCACGCGGATGTATATAGAAAGAAACAAGAAAGACAAGTTGCCGTTCTCCATTTTCAAATTCCACCTCTCTTCTCTCGTCGCGATGGGGAGGCCGCGTACAGTCCGGACTCCCGAAGAGCAACGCGCCTACGAAGAGCAACGGCGGGAACGGCAACGGGAATGTCAGCGGCGGCGGCGGGCGGCACGTGTGTGTCCGTACCTTTCGTCACAAAGGCCACCGATCAAGACAATAAATGTGTTCATACCTTTGTTCAAAAATTGTGTGCCACGTCTGTGTCGTGTGCTAAACAGCTTCGCAGGTCATCCACCTTCACAGAGTGCAGTGGCTTCCAATTTTTTGGACAAGGGGACTGACGGATGTAGGTATATTGATGACCATGGTGTTTTTCGCTCTATATTAAATGACCTTCCTGAATCACAGTGTTGCCTGCCGTTTGGGGTCTGCCTTGCGCCATATTGGCGACTTTCGAGCCTGTCTGGTGACGAAGAATCAAGATTTGATCCCTGGCCTACTTTTGGGTTTAAATGCAACTACGGCTACCAAATGCTTCGTCAACAGTTCGACCCTGCAACCATAAAGGCCCACGCACGACGTACGAAGAAAGCCCTCGCGACGTCGAGAATACCTTCGACGACCTCAGTCTCCCCCGGCTTCTCATCGTCATAACAATATTATGCGGTTCCAAAAATACGACACTACTGTTCAAATAATGTAACTCACTGTTACGTATAAACTATAGTCAAAAATTTGTAAACTACAATTATGGTCGGATCCTGGCAGTGTGAAGCAAAGCAAACAAAATTTTATTTGCAGCCAATTTATAAACCTACCACTCATAGCGTCAGCAGTACACTATAAAAAAGTGTAAATTTTTATGTTTTTACGAAAAACTCAGAGAAGAAATCACTGAGACCAAAGAATTAAAAAAAAGCAAAACGATAAGATACTAAACAATTTTTCACGCGGTCATAAATGACACTTAAAAAAATTTTTTTTCGGTCATTGAGTTTTTTGCGGTGAATGTAAAGCCTCGGACAATTCACTCTATATCAGAAAAAAATAAGGTCGCGGGTTGGGCTCATATGGAAATATCAGAACAAAGGAATTAAAATCACGCATTTACACGCTTTACATTAGGAAATTGATAGTTTCGGCAATGCAATTTACACACGAGCAACACGATACTTACGAGAAACATCGAGGTTTAAAAATTACCTACTCCCCCAATTTAACGTATCGAATGGTTGCTTTTACTCTAAAAATATCGAGCAAACAATTGTCTGCAGCAGCTCCATTATGAAGAAAAGCTTATATCCTAAGCATTTAATCCTCTCGGTAGCCATAAGTTTACTCGTACTTTAACAATATCGAGAAAACAATTGTCTGCGGAAGCTGCCGCGAGCGCAGCTAGCCAAGCAAGCAGCGCGCTTGGCTCCGACGCATGTGGCCGGGGCATAGAGAAATATAGTACTACGTAAAGAGCGGACACTTCCATAGGCCCCAGCGGCCCAATTCAGCGTCAGCGAGCGGACCCAGCGGCCAGTATAGTCCCTAGTTGAGTGTTTAATGGATGGATACACGCAGTAACCGCTGGCCAGATGAATGAATGGATTCAAGGCGAATTCTGGCGGTATTTTTGCATCGGGCAGTAGCATGCGCCCTCTAGTTTAACGAGTCAGTGTTATTGTAACTAGCATGTTTTTTTGTTTAAAATAGAATTGTTTTATAAGCATACCTTAATTGTACTGCAGAAGAAAAGTCATCTAGCGCTACATATATTTCAAACTGACCACACACCGAAAAGGATATTTTCACATTTGTGCTAACTCTTTTGAAGGGACGACACCAGGGATTGACACACAAAAGTATTTATTTTTGGAACTATGACAAGCAAAATAAACATCAACTCTGAAGGCAAGTAGTGATGTATGTTATCCATACATTACAAAAATAACAATACACATGCAAAATCTATGAATAACGCGTCTACAGTGGTACACTTGAAAAACGTAATGTATTACATTGAGACTAACAGCGACAAATGCAATACGATGGAGGGCATTTAAAAAAGTTACCGTCCAAGTTCCATGAAAGGCGCTTGCACATATGACCATGTGCTGAAAGGCGCTTGCACATATGACTGGCCCAGTCGCTTCTAAATTCAGTGACCGAATGCAAATGTCCGTCAACAAAGAAACTACAGTCACAATACTTCTTACATATACCGTATACCCTGACCGCAACGGAAGAATGACTAGAAACTCGCACGAGACAACAAGCCGCGGAACCAACTCAACCCACACAACGAGGCAAGAGACACAGACCAAGCAGCCGAAGTATCCGCCCTCCGTCGAGTCCACGACTCCGAAGCCAACCCAAGGTATATGTACATTGGCCAACCGTCGTGCCGCAGCCATAGCCACAGCCGTTGAAGTCGTTTTTGAAAGTTTTCAAAGTTCGTAATAATTTTAAAAGTTTGCTCTATACAATGAAGTTATTTATTAATATTATATATCTGACAAATGTTCAAAATAAGTGGCACTGTTGCGCCTACTAACGGCCAGTAGAGTCCCTAACTCCTGGGCCGCGAAACGGCTTGAGTGGCCACTCTTTACGTAGTACTATATTTCTCTATGGCCGGGGTTCGAATACCGCCACCGCTTGTCGTTTTTTCTTTCTTTATGTAAGTAGAAGATTCTAGTACGTCGGAGAGCAGTGTAGCTTGTTTATTATGCTCAGAATGTATACTTCCAGAGCGCACGAGGTAGAATGTTCTAGGCTCTCATGGAAAACTCAAAAGAAACCGCGCCGCGCCGTACAGAGTCAGTCTCGCCACAGCGTTCGATCGTGCGGTTACGCCGCCGTCGACGCTAGCCATCTATTTGGTTTTGGACACACGTTCGCCCCATCAAACGATTTTAGTCTTTCTTAGTCATTCATCGCCTCATCAATTGTCATTCGTGACTTTTTTTGGTGGAGGTGCGGGGTACCGCATTCCATTCCCGTGATACGTACTCCTCAGAAGATCTGTCGGGCTAAATCTTTTTCGAGTCCCAGAAAGCTAATCCCCGTCGACTATGTCCTAGCAGAACCCGGCCGCTCCCCCTTCGTTCACCTGCCCATCGCCCCTCGTACGCCGACGCCTATTCCACGGCTAGATCCATGGGGACGTCGAGGATTGAGTACAACACTACGAGCGCGTGGCATTCTACAAAAGATGGACTGCTGAGCAGTACCTGCAGAACCTCTTATTTCGCTGGAGGGTACTGCGAGTAACTGGCTTGAAAACCACAAGGCTTCACTTACGTCATGGGACATCTGCGTGAGCGAGTTGAAGCGGACCTTTACGAGCCAACACCGACGGCAGCAGACGGAGGATCTGCTTCAAACACGGACTTAAGCCCCTAACGAAAGCGCAACCAGCTTCGTTGAAGATATGTTACGTCTAAGTGTACGCGCTGACCCGCAAGCCAATGAAGAAAACAAGTTGCGCTTCTTCACGAGAGGCGTGAAGAGTGAAATTTTCGGAGGACTGGTTTGCAATCCCCTCACGACCGCCGACGGTTTTGTGACCGAAGCAACAAACATCGAGCGCGCACTGCCGGCCCAAGCAAGTCGTTATCACCGACTCGCCGGCGCGCCTACTGCTCCAACCGTCGCATCTTCCCGACTGGACTTGAACACCACCGGTGTCGACAGTCATCGAGAGATTGTTCGCGTCATCGTCCGGCAAGAGCTACGAAGATGCTACCCACTGCTGATCATCCGTTCTCACCATCGCTCGCCGAGGTCGTCCAAGAGGATGTTCACCGAGCCTTCCAACCTGAGGCTCCCGTCACCGCAGCGGCACCGGAGGAACCCGCTCTAAGAATTACGCTGCAATTGTCGCGACGACCTTTAGCAGCCTCGCGTTCGTACATGGCGGCCCCCGAACGTGAACCGCTCGGGCCGCTGTACTCCCACGCCAGGATGAACAAGCCCAGTGCGTCCACCCGGAACGACCCTGGCCGAGAAAGACCGGCTCGTGGAGAACGGCCGACCGACGCCCGCTCTGCTACCATTGCAGGGAAGCCGACCCCATCTACCG
Source organism: Ixodes persulcatus (assembly GCA_013358835.2). NCBI lineage: Eukaryota > Metazoa > Arthropoda > Arachnida > Ixodida > Ixodidae > Ixodes > Ixodes persulcatus. The sequence continues at coordinate 154,194 of JABSTQ010009145.1, forward strand.
TGGATCTACCACATCTACAGACATTTACCGTGGATCTACCACTCCTACCACATCTACCGACCACATGTACCGACGACTTGGACTTCGTGGGTTCCACCCGAACGACCCACGCCCGAGGTATGGAGAACGCACTCGCGACATTGAAGAGTACCTTCGAGGACCTCAGTCTTCCCAGCCAGCACATTGCCGCGGATCCTGGTCGCCGTCACCACGACGTCCGGCTTCGCCAATGCATCGATCCCGTCGAGCGAGCCTGTCTCCCTTGTGGCGCCGAGAAAACAACGCGCATTAACCCCGGGGGGTGGATTTGCCATAGACCGGCGACATAAAGAGCCTCCTAAAACGCCGGAAACCTCCGACTCGACCGGCGCCATACATCGGAGCGAGGCTCCTGCAGCGGTGCCCAACATCCTCAACGTGACCATCGACGGCCACGACGCGTCGGCAGTCGTAGACATTGGAGCAGACTACTCCATCTTGATGGGAAGGCTTTCGCGCTATCTTTGGAAAGTGACGACTTACTGGGATGGCCCTCAAATGCAACCCACCGGAGGCCACCTAATAACGTCGACTGGAATGTGCACTGCACAAACTGAGATTCATGGTGAGACCTGCCCCTTGAAGTTCGTTGTTCTGCAAGACTGTGTGAGGGACATTATCCTCGGAATGGATTCCCTATGCGAGTAAGGCGCCGCCGTCATCGATCTGGGAGAAAACCGGTTGAAGCTACAAAAGCCTGTCCTACCACCGGAGGAACCGAACGCGATGTCATTCGCGGTCCGAGTCCTCGCAAACCACGTTAACTTACCGTCGCAGTCAAGAGTTTTCGTACCCGTCGGGACCGATGAAATTACCTGCGACGAATTTCTGCTGGAGGGAAGCATCGAGTTGCTTCTGGAAAGTGGAATTGGTGAGGTAAGAGGGATAACAAAACTTCAAGACGGGCGTGCGATGGTCCTGGTTACAAATTTCCGACAAGAGCCGCAACACCTTACGAAAGGTATCGCAGTGGGTCACGTCGACGAACACCGGAATTCAGCCGAAATAGCTGCGCGTTTGGAAGAGCCGACTTCATCGTAGCACGAGAGAACGCTATACTCGGAAGTTGACATTGACCCGAAGCTTGCGGCTACTAATATTGGGTGGCGGCTTGACCTTTTGAGCGAGTTTGGCGAGTGTTTTGCCACAGCATCAAGGGTACCACAAACAATTGTAGCGAAGCACCGCATCGTTACTGACGACGACGCAACCCCCTGTCCAACAGTCGCCATACCGGGTCTCCTGGAAGGAAATGGAGGTGATTCAAGATGAAGTCCAGGACATGCTCGACGATGATGTCATTTAGCCTTCAAGAAGTCCGTGGACGTCCCCAATCGTTCTTATAAAGAATAAGGACGGGACCCTGAGGTTCTGGGTGGACTATCATCGACTGAAAGCTTTTAATAAAAAGGACGTCTAGCCACTCCCCAGTATAGGCGGTACGTTAGACCGGTTGCGCCAGTCCCTTTATTTTTCGTCAATGGATCTGAAGAGTGGCTACTGCAGATTGAAGTCGACGAACGCGACCGCGAGAAAACTGCCTTCATCACCACCACCTTCCAGCGTGTCATAGACACCGTGCTCGCAGGTCTGAAATAGCAGAGCTGCCTCGTCTACCTTGGCGATGTCGTAGTATTTGTGCACGATTTTGACGAACACCTGAGACTAATTCAAGCCGCGCTTCAAGTCATCAAGACCGCCGGCCTGTCGCTCAAGCTTACAAAGTGTCAGTTCGCCTATGGTGAACTAATGGTTCTTGGCCACGTCGTGAGCAACGAAGGTGTTCGCCCTGACCCTGAGAAAACGCCCGCCGTAGCCGAATGTACGCCGCCATCTGACAAGAAGGCCGTAAGAATATTTTTAGGACTCTGTGCCTACTACAGGCGGTTTGTTCGAGACTTCGCAAAGTTGTCCGCACCGCTGACGTACCTAACAAAGGACGTCGTGAAGTTTGGGTGAACGGAAAATCATCAGCAATCATTCGATGAGCTCAAACGAAGACTTCAGACGCCTCCGATTCTTGGCCATTTCGACCAGTTCGCTGAAACAAAGATTCACACGGACGGTAACACCGAACTTGGCGTGGTACTGACGAAAGGCAGGAGGGCTCAGAGCGCGTAATCGCCTACGCAAGTCGGACGCTGTTTAAGGTGGAAAGGAACTACTTAACGACTGAAAAGGATTGGCTTGCTGTCGTCTTGGTAGTAACAAAGTTCTGCCCGTATTTGTATGTGAGTCCTTTCCGCCTGGTCACAGAGCACCACTCGCTCTGCTGGCTCGCAAATCTGGAGGAGCCTTCGGACGCCTCGCCCGGTGGAGCCTATGACTGCAGGAGTTTGACATGACCGTGGTGTACAAGTCCGGCCGGAAGTACGATGACACAGATTGCCTGTCAAAAGCTCTTGTCTAATTCGGTCCTGCCTGCACCTTAGACGACGACGATGAGTGTTTCCTTGGCGCTCTGGGTGTCAGCGACATGGCGGCACTCCAACGAGATGACCCTGAACTGTGTGCACTCATCGAGCACCGAGAGAGACAAGGGAGTACGGTTGCCCGTGCCTTTTTACGAATCCTGCCTACCTTCGCCATTTGACAAGGGGTGCTGTCCAAGGAGAACTTCAGCGACCACAACACAGCGTGACTGTTGGTTATCCCTTCGAGCCTTCGAGAAGAAGTCTTCTATGAATTCCACGACGACCTGACGGCTGGGCATTTCGTCTAGAGCAAGACACTTGCCAGAATTCGTGAAAAGGGCTACTGGCCCAAGCTTCCGAAGACCGTCCAACTCTACACCCGATCGTGCCGCGCATGACAAAGGCGCAATAAACCGCCCACGAGACCACCAGGACTTCTTCAGCCGATTTCGCTCCAACTTGCTCGTTTCAACGGATCGGAATGGACTTGCTTGGACCGTTGCACCATTGACGCGAGAGCCGGTGGATAATCGTCGCCACGGATTATCTCAGACGATACGCCGAAACCAAAGCCCTTCCGTTAGGAACTGCGTTTGAAGTTCTGAGGTTTTTCATCGAGTCCATCGTTCTTTGACACGGCGCTCCCGAGCTTTTAATTACGGATCGCGAGTCGTCGTTTACGGCGCAGCTGACGCAAGAAATTCTTCGTCTCAACCACACCAGCCATCGTCGCAACGCGGTGTACTACCCGCAGACCAACGGCTGACGGAGCGACTCAACAAGGCCATCGCCGGCATGATCTCTATGTACGCCGACATGGAGCACAAGAAGTGGGACGAGGTGTTACCCTACGTCACGTTTGCCTACAACACGGCGGTTCAAGAGACCACTGAAGTTACACCTTTTCAGCTGGCACATGCTCGGAAGGTAACGACCCTGCTCGACGCGATGCTGCGGCACGAGCCAGCTGACGATAGGAGCGACGACGCCCAGGTGGTTGCTTAACGGGCCAAAGAAGTCCGTGAGCTCGCCCTACTCCGGATTCTAAACCAGCACCGTGTCGACGCTGGCCGCTACAACATTCGTCGTTGGGACGCTCACTTCAGCTGCAGCCGGGAGACAAGGTGTGTGTGTGTGGACACCCATTCGTTGCAGCGGTGTCAGCGAGAATCGGTACTTCGGACCGTACAAGGTACTTCGTCGCCCCGGGGTGCTCAACTATGTGGTGCCCGGCGGAATGGAAAAATAATCACGACGCCGACCACGACCCGAGGTGGTTCACGTCGTTCGATTCAAGCCGTTCTACGCTCAGTGGGACTGTGGAATTTTTGTGTTTGAGACCACGTTTTAGTTTACTGTTTTGTGTTGCATCGGGGCGATGCGGTTTTAAAAGGGCGAGTAATGCCGCGTGCGCAGCTAGACAAGTAGGCGGTGCGCTTGGCTCCCATGCAGATGAATGGGGTTCAAATCCGGCCACCGCTTCTCGTCTTTTCTTTCTTTAAGATTTTAGAACATTGTAGAGTCCTGTAGCTTGTATATGCTCAGAGTGTATACTTACAGAACGGACGAGGTAGAATATTCTTGGCTCCCATAGTAGGCTCAAAAGAAGCCGCGCCGCGCCGCACGGAATCAGTTTCGCCCTTATGCTAGATCCTGCTGTTACGCCACCATCGACGCCTGCGACGCTAGCCTTATTTTATTTTGTTTTGGGAACACGTTCAACCCATTAAACGTTTTGTTTCCTTCTATCATTCGTCACCTTATCTGTTGTCATTCGCGACAATATTGAGCAAACAATCTTCTGCAGAAGCTCCATTATGAATAAAAGTTGATAATCTAAGCGTTTTATGCTCTCGGTAGTCAAACATTTTTCTTAAGTCTAATTTATTGGAGCTAAAAATTCTCTGCATATCTCTTTTGAAAATAAAGAATAAAAATGAAAACCGTTTACAACTCCCTGTAACGACGAATTAGAGCGCAGCTCTTGAGGAGGAGGGGAAGGCATGGAGGGGGGGGGGTCACGTGATTTGGGGAGAGGGTCACGTGACCTCGGGAGGGGGGTCACGTGACCTGGGGGGGGGGGGGTGACGTGACCTCAGGGGGTCACTTGACCAGGGGCCACGTGACCTCGGGGGGTCACGTGGCCTGGGGGGTCACGTGACCTCGGGGGGGGGGGGTCACGTGACTTTAGGTCTTCCCGAAGAAACCCGAGGTCCTCCTGAAGGAACCCGAGGTCCTCCCGAAGGAACCCGAGGTCCTTCGGGAGCACCTCGGGTCCCTTCGGGAAACTTTACCCATAATGCACCGCGCGGTTACGCCGACGGCGACGGCGACGGCGACAGCAACGCCGCTCAAGCCGGAAATGGGCGCCTAAGAGCTGCGCTCTAAAAAAACATTTAAAAATGGGCAGGGGTCCGCCATTTTAATATACGGAAAACGTAACCCTTTGTATAATATTGTAGACTACTGAAATGTGTATATAAACAATCAACACGACGAAGATGATTATCAGTGTGCAGTTTAAGTCGCTTACCTGTAAACCGCGAAAGGCAGCCTCGGGCGCCGAATAAAAAATTTGAAACTGAGTGTTTAGGCAACCTGTGTATTTAAAAAGCGCAGATATCTCGTTCTCGTTTAGCAACATCTACGTTGCTCCGAACCATCAGGAAACTTCCGCCACCTGGGTTGAACATTCCATGGGCAAGAGATTTATGTGCCGGTGCGCTGCATTTGAGCCATTGAAGCCAACGAACTTCACGAACGTACAAAAATCAAACAGCCTAGTGCTTTTAGCCTAGCACAAAATCAAATGACTTCGTACTTTTAGACTAGTACAAAAATAAAATAACCTAGTGCTTTTCAATCCTCTTGGCAGTGTTGGTGATGTCTCTCCAAATCTGAATTTAAAACCATTTTTAAATCTGGAACCATTTTTAAATCTGGGATAATATACCAATGCACATTTTTAATTTTTAAAGTTTGTCTGCTATATAAAAAGAACATTTGAGCACAATATATGTACTGTTATATTTTTGTAGTGGAACCATAATGGTCTAAAAAAAAGTGGTATTAGGGATCTTTTAGCCCAGGTGGCTACGTTGGTGTCCTGAAGGGCTACTAGAAATGAGGCGAAATTCGTTAGTTAGTGACCTAACTCACTCAAATTTTTCAGTTTACTTCAAATACTTTCTTTTAGGGTGCATAATGTAGTTGACAAATTCACGATCCAACACGCTGCAGTCAAACCGTGCCGCGAAATGTGGAGAACGAAAATTGGTAGTGGGCGCTACGGGGCGAGAAATGTCATTCCTGTATCCGGCACCGCAACAAACCAGTCAAGTGCACCCGTTCCTCTATTCATCCGCTCTGCACTAGCGTCGCACTGATCACATTACCTGAGGCGCGGCCATGTCGGTTGCAGAGCAGGCTCATGACAGAAGGATCGACGACGCTGGTGCGCTTCGCTGGTCATTTCTGGTTCTGAAGCCGGGTAGAGGGACGATATTTCTCGCCTCGTAGCGCCCACTTCGATATTGGTGCAGATGAATTATGTGGCCAAGGGGACATCCATTTGTGAACAAAAGATATATTTCGGTTAACGAGGCAAACTTTTTTAAAATATTAAAATACATGCATATATAAATTGCGATGCAACACTATATTAAACTATATAATAGTATAAATCAGTTTTGTCTGAAATATGAATAAAATTATGTTTTTAATAAACTTTTCTCTTTTTTTTTTTTGTAAAAACGGGAACGACAGCGCAAAGGATCGAACATTGTCGATAATCCGACTTCTGCGAAAAAGGACGCCATATTGAACCATATCTCTAGATATGAACTTTAGCTAATCAATACTTCGTAGGGAAGCCCTCAACATTGATCGCGGCATGGCACCCATAAGCCACGAAATCTGGAAAATTGTTGATGACCATCTGGTCCAGGTTCGGCCATTCTTGCTGCAGTTGGTCAAACTTCTGGTCAATGCTGCTAGCTTTTGTTTTTTTTTCGTCAGATTTCGCTTTGACCTTTTTTTAAAGATTCTCGATTAGATTAAGATCAGGGGAATGACCTGGCCACTCGATCAGGTGCACCTCTCTTTTCTGAACCAATTTCTCCAAACCCTGGATGAGTGCTTGGAGTCATTGTCCTGCTGGAGTACGTAGCCATGACTGAAATCCCTCAGTGCCCGGTGAAGCATGACGTCCTCGAGAATTCTCTCACACACCCCCTTCGTCACTGCTTTATGAACTCGTTGAAGTACAACCAGCCGAAAAAAGAAAATTAATTTTAGATAGACAAATAGTTTAACACAACTGAACACGATCAGGGAAACAGCCCCATACTATGACGCTCCCTCCAGCATGCTTAAGGGCCCGTTCACACACTTGCACTTGACTCGGATCAACTGAGACAAGAGCGGTTTTAAGCCTTTTGGGATGGCTTGCTACCGGCTGTAATGTTGCGCATCCGGTCGTAAGCCGTCCGAAGAGGCTTAAAAACCGGTCTCGTCTCAGTAGGTCTGAGTCAAACGCAAGTGCGTGAATGGGCCTTTACTTTAGGCAGCAAATAGCGGAGATGTAATCTAACGCTTTCTGGACGACGCATGCACAGTGATAGAAATGCTCCAGGTGACGTAACACTGCGCCTTCTCCGAAGAGCCGTCATGACAATCGAATCTCTCTCCTGCCGCCAGGGCGCCCCACCAACGCTCGAGGCTTGAACGCTGAGCCGCTTCCGCGGTTTTTGTTTTGTTTCTGGCCAGTTTCGGCTTCCAGAAGTTACCGGCAATGAGGAATAAGTGCTTCGTGCCATGGTGCAACGCGGGATACAAAACGTGAATGGAGAAGCTGTCCCTTTTTTGATACTCCCAAAGACGACCGCCTAAGGTATGGCCTGACGCGGCCCCGTGCAAAGACCGCCAGCTGCAGCCGACACACTTCGCTTGCGAGAGACATTTTGAGGAAGGTTTCTGAGCAAATAATGGAAAGCCGTCTACAGAGACCATGCACTCGTTAGTGCCCCACGGTAAGCTGCTGTGGAGAAAGATGCAGTGCCTACGAAGTTTCCGGGCTACCCCTGCTACCTGACGATAACGAGAAAAAAAGAAAAAGACCCGCCGACCGTCAGCGCCTTCCTTTCGGGGAACAGCACTTTTTTTTAAACACATTAGGCTGTACTTTTCCAGGAAGTGCAAGGGTAGTGAACCATTACTTTTTGTTCGTCAAATGTTGCGTGTCTCTAGAGTAAAGCTTGTAACTTTCTGGACTATTTTAACAAATTAGTTCTCTGTTCATTAAACAAGATATATAGATCGAAACATGTTTATGCCGTGTCTCTGCCTCGTTGCCTTTGTGCACCGGAACTAACGTTCAATGATTCCTCTCAGCAGGTCAATTTCATTAGAAAGTTTAAGTAGACATTGGAAATTAATGACGCGATACAAAAAAAGTAGCACGCCACCCGAAAAAGAGCACAATTCAGGCATTTGTGTGTAAAGCGTGGTTCATAAATATACGGGTGTGTTCAAATAAGCTCAGCCATAGGGCGTCATGCCTATTTTTTCAATTACATATATACCAGGTACAAAAACGTGTCCACGGAACGGAACGGACGCTGCATGCTTATGCAAAAAAACCTTTCCTTTTTTTCTTAAAAAAAAAAAAACAATTCGTGTCCTAGAGGAGGTGGAACAACGACTATTTCAATTGCGCGTAGACGCTTGTTTGCGGGCCACAGAAAAAACAAAAAAACAAAACCTTTCTACAAGGAAAAATGTTTAATGTATAAAGCACACCTGCTTGCATTCTGGAAGTAGATACATTTAGTTTATTTAGGCATATATTTTAAGTAAAATAAAATGACAAACTCAGTTTCTTGCTCAACTCTTTTATATTTAGGCATTTTCGGCATTTTCGTAACGGGCACAACACTGATTTTTAACACAATTAGAATTCGTCACTTCATTAAAAATAAGTGTTCTCTTTTTTGTAATATTTTTGAAGTTCATTGGACATATTTACTAATTCTTCTGAAATTAGTAATCAACCATTCTGTATATGAATGACGCCGCAAGTATAAAATCAGAACATCAGAAACCCGTAAAAAGACAACAATTAATTGACAGCTTGACAGTGTGGCGTCGGTAGCTCTGTCAGAGAAAGAGGTTTTTTTTAGTTTTTTTTTTAGCTAATATGAATAGCGGTGTGTGAACCGTTTCAGCTCCGAAGATTCTGTGGTGCCTGATCGATAAGTAGGTGCTCGTTCTTGTATTTATTGTCGGCTACGTTGTTTTGTTTCTGCTGTTTTCACTAATAAATATTTAGTTGCGAGAACAGCTTCGTCCTGACGTGTAAGTTGTCTTCACTCCGTCTTCGTCGTTTGAGCGGTTTTCATCATGTATCACGTTTAGCAGCTCGCCCCATTCGCAACCTTACAGAAGACTAGTTCTTTTATAAATAACGAGTAACAACGGTGACAATGTGTAGCTTTGAAGATCATGGGTGGCTCGCCGTAGAAGGGCACTATCACACAAAGGCAACGTCTGAAAGCACCAGCACGAATGGCTAGAAAACATGCATGTCCGTGGAAGAAAGAAACCTCGATATCCTACTGACCGTTCTATCCTGTTTTGAAAGGTTAACAAAAGCTTCGACGAGATTTTCGGGCAACACGTTGTTGCGCATGCACTTCAGGATTTTCGGCATTTACAGTTTTGCTTTTTAGCTTTTAGGCAGACATTATTAAGTTTTCCAACTTTTTCCTGTTCTTCAACTTCATAAAGTTTTCAGTTAGGCTTTCGTTGCCTGCAGAGTAAACCACAGAAAACGCTCGCCCGCAATTATTATTTCAGAAGCGATATACCCAATAAGCTTAACAAATATTACAAAAAGGATGTTTTCTTTTTTACAAAGCTGACGAATTTTAATGATAATAAATTGATATATGCTACGCACGATCCAACAACCTCCATATGAAAAGAAGAAAAAAAAAATCGGTGAGCTTTTCTCCGCATATGATCAATGGCCGGTGAGCTTTTCTCCGCATCCGCCGATTTTGCGGTGAGCTTTTCTCCGGTGAGGTTTACTCTGGTGAGCTTTTCACCGGGGTTCGTTTATTTCTTCAGTTATTTGCCGCCTCCTCACCTGTCATTCGTGACAATATTTTAGCGGTAAGTGGTTGTCGCATTTAGATTTACAGGATGGAAAATTGACCTCTAACTCATTCTTAACCTATCAAAGTAGTCCGTCAGTCCTTTTTGTCGATCATACGGGTTCCGGAGGCTATCAATGACTGCTAGTAATTATTACTGGCTGCTTCAAATATTTGGGTGCTTTCAATAAAACACGGGTTGTACGTCGCTGTTGGTGACAACTGGATCGATGCTATAGTCAGAATTTCCAGGTTTTTGAGTGTTAGTTATTAAGTTGGGGTAGTGTTTGGCAACATATTCTGGACTTGTGTTAGGTCACTTTCTGCATTACATCCCATTATTCAATATACTTGTGAACCACAAACAACTTCGGGAACAGAAGTGTTCGCATTCTAGGATACATTTGGCTTATTTTTTTCAGGATTATTTTTTACATCTTTTGATACATCGGGGCTTTGCCCAGATACATAACAGGCCCCAGCGATATTGACACGAATTACAAATGATTAGGCGGTGACTTAACTGGAGAAACTGAACTTGTCCCCCCCCCAAAAAAAAAAAAAAAAAAATAGAAGAAGGCTAGCGTCGCAGTCGTCGATGGCGGCTAAACAGCAGGGTCGAACGCTGGGGCGAGACTGACCCCGGCTGGCCACGCGGAGCCCCTTATGTAGACACGTGGGCTTCTGGAACAATCGGTGTAGAAAGTTCGGCGCCTCGAACGTTCTAACCTCGTATAAGCAACAGGGTTCTCGAATTTACCAGAACGCGACATTACAGAAACAACAAAAAGGTGTATCGGCGGCCAGGCATCGAACGTCGGCTTTTCGCGTGGGAGACAAGCATGATAACGCTTGACCTAACGCTTGGCCAGCTGCGCGCGCGGCAATATGTGCTGCTAGCTGGCGTTTTACTCTGACCTTGACAGAGATCCCCCAAACGTGGCCTTTGTCTCCCTTTGCCGCGAAGTTGATACAAAAGAGATTCCTAAGCATATGACTGAGTTAAAGAATAGTATTGTTCTGGGGTTTAACCTCAGCGGTGTTCGTGGAAAATGATAACATGGGAATGTTGCAAATAAGCCTTCTTTTGATTTGGGCCCGCGGCACTGCGACGGTTCCTTTAAGTTGAAAGGTTGGTGACCTCGAGGGCGCGTAGTTTTGGGGGGTGTCCCCGGAATTTTCCTTTTCTTGCCCTTTGTCCGTATCAGTTCGTGTTCAGGAAAGGAGGCATTGCCTCATCTTTTTTTGTGTTCGTAATGGTTACGGGGCATAGAGTAAAGGTCGGTTCAGCGTTAGAAAGTGCTTTGTCCGCTTGCATTTTTTGTAAAAGGATTATTATAATCCCCTTACATTGGTAACTTGCGCCATCTCGAGTGATTATTTTTTTCTCATAAAACCTACAGCGCATAAAAGGAAATGAATACACGAACAGAAAAGAGACACATGAAATGACAAGGGCGGCGCTGATTTTTTTTTGTCCCCCTTGCGATATATGCCCTTAAAGTGGTACGGAAACAAAAATTGAAATATTCAAATTTGTTTCGGAAATGAGTGAAGCATGACGGATAATAACCGTAAATCATAATCGTACGTTTGTATTTTGAACGAATTGCAATATTTTTTGTTCCTAACGGTGCACTCGAGAAGGCGGTCGAAGAGGAGAGAACGGAGACCGCGATGCGTCATGGGATATCCGGCGCAAACAGAAACAGAAAGAAAAGTTTCCCCGCATTCGTGACGTAGCAAGGCTGGCGTGGTTATGAGCTTTGCCGTTGATGGCGTTGTCAGCGTTGTGGTAGCCCCGAGAGCGAACACAAGCGTCGCTGCGATCGCCAGGCCCTGATTGGGTGAGGTGTACCGTGACGTCAGGGGAAGGACTCCGCTTCGCTATCTCGCATCCGTTTCGTTTCCCTGCTCCGGTTTACTGGTTTGGCCGTTGTGTAATGCAAGCACTTTGAGGAGCAGGACCTCGTCTACCCGGTTTACAAGACGCTGGGTTAGGCAGATACCGACTTGCTTCCGTACATTTTATAAGCGTGCTTGCAACATTTACCTTTATAATTGGGTTACAAATCCCCAAAGCTATCAGCGGAGACAATTCCGCCGTCGTGTGGACCTGTTGGTCCACTAGACACAAGTGGATCGTGCGAGGAGTCGGTGAAGCGGCGGCGTAAGTGTTTCAGACGCTGGAATTCTGTTCCTAGCATGCATGTTCGTGATTTCGGAGAATATTACATCCCGCTTTGCAGGCATTGGAAATGTCATTTATATAAAAGGCCTTTGGGCGGCCGGAAAAATAGCTCGGGACCCCGACTCTGCGCGCGCCCCTCAACATGCTCTGGTTCGCCGATGTTTTAAAGGCTCTGGGTCTGAAGGCCTTCCTCGGGGAACAGGGTTGTTTTACCTAAACTTTTAACTGTCCTTTCTTTCTTTTCTTTATTATTCCTTTGTTATTCTATTTAAATGCACAATCGTTGCTTGGACCCATAGCCGTGAAGGCTAGTCGCGGGTCCAACATTAGAAATAACCTTTACAATGCGGCAGGCAAACAAAGCAAATGTATGCACATATCAAAGTATTCACGAAACAATATCAATACTAATTGAAAAGTATAGACACGACATATGAAATTGAACTTATTCACTGGCTTGCAAGTTAGATACTTTTTTAAGCATGGCAACAAAATTGGGTTTACATTTGATGTCGGTAGGGATATCATTCTATACAAGGGCACCGTTGAATTCCCCAATAAGGCTTTCTCCATAAACATTTCTAAAAGGTGGCAAATTAAACAGATTATTTGTTGCAGCCCTCGTACCCGTAATGGTGGTTTAAATAGATGTAGTTGAAGTGGGTCGCTAGTTTTTAATATTTTAAAGACTGTTTCAGCTATTTTTAATTTGTATAGGAAATCTAGTGGCAGCACGCCAACTGATCGAAATAGAAAACTACTTGGTTCAGTATATCTAGAATAAGTGATGCGTATCAGAGCCCTTCGTGAATTATTCGTGAATTAATGATGTAGTTCATACACGTTTGCAGGCGTCTTTTATTTTTTAGACGATGCACAATTACTTGAAATTAGTTTGTATAGTAGCAGGAGAAACGGTCCAAGTGCCCTCAGTTGCCTGAATGAGATGTATTGAACTGCACAAAATATGCGCAGCAATAGTATCGAAATTTGGAATGTTTATACTTTTTTCAGATATTGTTTCTTGATTCCAGCCTTGGGTATTCGGAAAATACACCGTTTATTTTGAATTGTTATTTCCAATTAAAAGAGACACTGCTGCAAGTCCCCAAAAGCTTTCTCAGCCTCCAAACTCCTTATATCTGGGCTTTCTGACAACAGAGGAAAACAGGAGGAACTGCAAGCATTCGAACGGCTGTCAAGTGATAGGTGCTGCACTAGTAGCAGAAAATGTGGAACCTGTGAAGGGTGATAGTTTGCGTGAGAAAATCTTCTGTTATTTTAACTTCAGGACAACTTGATTTAGCTAAATTCTAAATTTTTGAGCATAAGGAACTAATAACGGTCTAGACACCTTCGCTTATGTTTGTTGTACATTACTTGAGGGATGATATAAACAAGTCCACGGATACCACCATTGGAGTCCATCGAAATACTTTCCGAATCCAGCAAAGAACAAATGCGAGCAATGTATATGAATGTTCTTTCTTTACTTGGCCCCTGTACTTGGACTGTCTCACATGTGATTCTGGCTCCATGACCGAGTCTATATTTAACATGTTACTCGAACAGGATACAGCTTTGCTGCGTCGACGTTTTTGTTTAAAAACAGCGATACAAACAAAAAGAAACGAAATAGTATACATAACTTGCCAATATCCAGATCATCAGCAGCATTGACTGTGTGTGATGTAAATATATAATGATGCTCCTGTAATTGTGGTAATATTTCTTTATTTTCCTAAACCAACTGCAATTCGTGCGTTGCCTGCCCTGTCAACCATGCCTGAAATGTTGGTTGAAGTTTCGCCTGCAGCTATGGCCCATACCTCAATAAAGCCACTATACACCAACTCTTGTTTACAAACAAACTGGAGCGCCCCTAGCGGACACCACCGAGGCCGCGCATGCGCGATGGGGGTGTGGGCAAGACGCTCGCCGTTGCCCATAAACAAACCTTTGGAATGGGATGTTTTCGGCGTCAGTGTGAGTCTCCGAACTTTTTTTCGCGTTGCAATTGTTGATTCTACGTCTTCCTGGCAATGTCTGACTACTTGAGCGGCCTCAGCGAAATTAACGAGTCTCCTTACACCGCAAAACTCGACGTGAATAATGTAACATGCGGCGATTCATTCCGCGTGGACGCCGCAGAATGGACGCTAATGCCTGGTTCACATGGTGAGGTTCTGCTCGCTATTTTCAGTCATGAAGTCGCTCGGGCTGCAAAAGCCTGAACCGTAGCTGAGATGTCGTCGTCGATACTGAAAATTGCAAGCAGAATCGGACCGAGTGAATCAGGCATAACAAGTCGGTGACGGCCACTGGTAACAATTATCAACATCTCGTTATATCTACTGTTTACAACAAGCCTACTTACCGGAAGCAACCTTCAAACTTAATCGCCTTTTGAGGTCTGCACTTCTTATCGCAATTACCGGGTCAACGTTTGGTCTATGGGCCAGTGTCGTCAGAAAGAGCAGTCGATAAGCTGAAACGTTTCAGAGAGCAGACGACAGGTCGAACGATGAGGCGACCGTTTGAACGTGATGACGCACTGCACTTAGTTCGTAGGTGGTCCGTGCAACTTGACGGTTTTCCCGCGTTCATATTGGAACAAAACAAATAAATCTGACGACCACAAGTATCTGTGAATTCAATCCAAAGTGCTTTCCGCCAAAGCAATCGTGGTCCGACGGCGTCTGTTTTTCCTTTTTCACGGCCCCTGTTCACGTCCTCGGACGAACCGAGTGGGCAGAAAACGCATGAAAACTGACCTTCAAACCTTCAAACGTCCGGAGGCTTCCTGGCTCGTGACGACGACCATTCCCCGAAGTGAAGAACCCAGGGGTCCAGTGGAAGTGGGAGAATTGGTAACGTAACGAACGGTTTAATTACATGGTAGCGATACAGTCGTCAAATCCTAGAGAACAACTGAGCAGCCTCACGCCCCGCCTTATATAGGGGTCCGTTTTCTCCCTCACTCTCCGCCAGGGCAGCAGGTGCGACCGCCAAGTGCGTTGCAGCCAAGTCCGCCGCGTCGTAGCCAGAAGTGCGTCGTAGCCATGGTTCTCCGCAGTTAGGCCAGGCCTCTCTCCCCTTCCGGAGCGCACGAACCCACACGCACACACACACACGTCCCGTTGACGTCACGGACGCGTTGAGACTCGTTTTGGGCAGGCATCGACAGGTGGGCGACCGTCCAGAACACGTCGGGACTCGTTTCGGGACTCGTTTCCGCAGCGTTGAAACTCGGAAGAAGGTTGCCGAAGGTTCCATTCTTAACAGCCCCTCCGGGGCCAGGGAAACCTCGAATGGCCGGTGGTACAATCGCTGGCCTGAAGAGGTGGGCTTGGAGTAGGCCTTGAGAAGACGCTGCAAGCACCAAACAAACTCCCAAACCTCTCACAGCGGAGGCATCAGCGGAAACGTCCCCCACAACACCACGCCACACCGCAGTCAAACGCTCGGAATCCGCCAGAGACCCGCCAGGCTGGACTACGGATTACCAAAATTTGGTACAATTCCGGGTATCGAGACTCCCTGTCGCAAAAAAAAACTCATCTTTCCAAAGAGGTCACTAAGAACAAAATACAAAAGACAAAAACTCTTCGCAATTTGTGAGGTCCTTTTTGGGTTTTAACGAAGTGCCCCCACTTAGATCCTCATTCCCGTGGATGACGAAGACCTCTGAGATCATCCCTACCATTTTTCGTGATGTCAGAAAAATCTGCTCAACCCATCGGCATTGCGGTTAAATTTGCCTTTCCTTTTTCTTACGCTGAAGTCATAGTGATCGATTTTCACGTGATTTCTAGACGTGAAAATGCGGTCCTTATAGCGCCGATAAAACAATCCGCCTCTTTCATGCCCCGTCACATTGGTCTTAGCAATCTCCTGAGCTGTACCGCGAAACCCTGACACACTAGGGTCGCTCTTCTGCTCGACTGTCAAAGACACTCTGTCTACTCGTAACAGACGATCCAAATTACGTGACGTCGGAGCTACGAGAGATCCTTTAATGATCCCGTCTTCCTCCGCCTTTTTCGCGGGCTCGTTGGGACGGCGTACGCTTTCTAGCGCTGCGAGGTCAGGCTGTTCTACAACCTGGTCCCTCTCATCCCGGTTTTCTGCCTCCAACTCTGGGAGTGCTTGCTCCCCGTCAGCTGCCTCTGGCTGTGGATCACTCGTCGACAAAGGGGCGACCTGACGCGATTTGGACCTCGTACACGACTGAACTAGCCCTTCTCCCAGTTGTTGACCCCTTTCGCGCAGCAGGAAATCTGACCGGTTAGAAAACAAATAATGATATTCCAACGGGACTGTTTGCGAGACAGCCGCCTCTGTCACTAGCTCTCCGAACGGGCCAGTTACCCTCACTGTCGCCATAGGCAGACAGACACTGTGCTTTTCAAGCAGCTGCTTGATCCAAACTACCTTTCCAGTAAAATCGGATGGCGTTACATACGACGGATGAACAACGTCCATCGTCGCTGCACTGTCACGAAGCACCCTGCACGGCTTTCCGTTTACCTGGAGCTCGTGAAGATAGGGACGAAGAAGCTTCAGGTCCTTGTCACTACCGTTCACGTACGAGAACACAACCCGCGGTTTCTTACATCTGGCCGCTGTGTGTCCCGGCTCCTGACAGTTGTAGCACAGGAACGGCTTCCTTGCCTCGAACTGCCCTGTTGGGCTTTTCCGCGCCTCGTCTCCGTTCGAGTGTTCTGCGCTCTTTTCTGGGACCTTTTGTCCTGCTTCGGGCTTCTCGGGCCCGTTTTCTCGCGAGCCGTTACCCTGTCGGAAGGTCTTGAGCTGATCGCTTCGGCCGGATTCGCTTTCCTCTCCGCTCAGCTTTCTACGCGTTGCGTACTCTTCGGCTAGCTCAGCGGCCCTTTCGACAGAGTCGACTCCCACCCTGTCCTGCACCCAGAGCTTGACTGACTGCGGAGTGCTACGAAAGAACTGTTCGAGGCACACACACTCGACTACCTTGTCTCGGCTTTCGTACACTTCCTCGCTCTTCAACCATTCTATCAGGTTGGTTTTAAGCCCGTACGCGAATTCCGAGTAGCCCTCGCTGCTCTTTTTGGATGCGTTTCTAAACCTTTGACGGAACGCTTCGGCAGAAAGGCGGTACCGCTTAAAAAAAGGCTGGACTTCACCTTGTCGTAGTCGTCCGCGTCTCCAGCACTAAGGCGCGCGACAACCTCTGCAGCCTCACAGGGCAACAGAGTCAAAAGCCGTTGCGGCCACGTTTCTGGGGCGAAGCTCAACTTCTCACATGTCCTCTCAAAGTTAACTAAGAATAGGCACACGTCTTCCCCAACTTTAAACGGCTGCATGAGCTTCTTCATTTGATACGACTCGGTCTCACTTGCTCGTACCGGAGCCCCAACTCTACTGGTCTGCGAGTTTAATCGCTGTTGTTCAATTTCGAGCTCTAGCCTTTTCAGCGCTCGCTCCTCTGTCGCTGCAGCCTGCGCTCGTTCCTCTCTCGCTGCAGCCTGTTCCTCTTTCGCTGCAGCCTGTTCCTCTCTTGCTGCAGCTTCACTCTTAGCATTCTGAAGCAGTTCCCACGCAATTTGAATTTCCTCTGCTTCCGCGCTCTCTGAAATCGCTTTACTGATCTCAGATTTCTTCATCTTTTGCTCCACCTCCACACCCAATTCTTCACATAAACAGAGTAAATCTGTTCTCAGTAACCTCATCAGATCCATGATCGCTGCTCTTTAGCTTTGGCTTTGCAATAAAACTTGTCGCGAGGTTGTACACAAACCTAGCGCACGAGTCAAACACTAAGGATTCCCAGCAGTTCAAAATTAATTACCCATAATCTGAAGCCAGGCGAATCTCAAAGCAAAGTCCAAACGCTCACCCACAGATGTAGCACGATGTCGCATGGTCCGATCCCAACCGCTGCCACCAGTTGTTCGAGGCGGGGCTTAGGCCGCACGTCCGGAGGCTTCCTGGCTCGTGACGACGACCATTCCCCGAAGTGAAGAACCCAGGGGTCCAGTGGAAGTGGGAGAATTGGTAACGTAACGAACGGTTTAATTACATGGTAGCGATACAGTCGTCAAATCCTAGAGAACAACTGAGCAGCCTCACGCCCCGCCTTATATAGGGGTCCGTTTTCTCCCTCACTCTCCGCCAGGGCAGCAGGTGCGACCGCCAAGTGCGTTGCAGCCAAGTCCGCCGCGTCGTAGCCAGAAGTGCGTCGTAGCCATGGTTCTCCGCAGTTAAGCGCGAAACACACGTACGACGAAAGCGTCCGATCCGACGTCCGATCGCGCAATACGACGGTCGGAGGCGAGGGTTTTCAACGCTCTCCGGTGCTACGAAAACCCTCGCCTCCGACCGTCGTATTGCGCGATCGGACGTCGGATCGGACGCTTTCGTCGTACGTGTGTTTCGCGCTTTAGGCCAGGCCTCTCTCCCCTTCCGGAGCGCACGAACCCACACGCACACACACACACGTCCCGTTGACGTCACGGACGCGTTGAGACTCGTTTTGGGCTGGCATCGACAGGTGGGCGACCGTCCAGAACACGTCGGGACTCGTTTCGGGACTCGTTTCCGCAGCGTTGAAACTCGGAAGAAGGTTGCCGAAGGTTCCATTCTTAACAATATATATAATGAAAAGACTGTTTCGTAGGACGACGAAAAGTGCATAAGAGAGTAAACGTACTTCAAAGCTTTTAGTGGAGTTTTATCACATATTGGTCGACGTTTCGGCCCGAGTCAAGCCTTCATCAGGACTGGTTACAAAACATTCTGGTCTCGAGGCCCCCGAGCCCCGTCGCGTGTCACGTGGTGTAGATAGCTCATTGAAAGCACAATAACAGGTGGCCCGTTATTTTGGGTGAGAGGTCAGGAGTAAGTGGCTCGCAGCTAATCTCACCACAAGGTCAAAGGGGGGAGGCTCCTGCGCAGGGTTCAGCCGGAAACACACCCATAGAAACGTAAACAAATCCCTGAAGAAATAGGGGAAGAAAAAAAGAGAGGTGGTACGACCTATAACTTATAGCACTGACACTCAACAAAAGGCAAAAATAAACCAAAACCGCACGTTACACAGACAATGAGTCGTACCGCGTACAGGTCAAAGCAGCTGGACGGCCATCGCCTCATCGACGAAGAGCGCACGGTGTCCGCGGAACAAAATACTCTTATGGCTACCAGGTTCTGAATTATTAAAATAACATAAGCGAGTGCGAAACACCGTGGAAATAAAGCTTGAAGAGCCACAGTTGCAAAATGTTCGGACTTTACACGTCTGTCCGAGCAAGCAGGCAAAACACGGCGATTGCCCTTAAAAAAATGAAAGACGTTTACAAATCTCTGTGATGCGAAACTAGAGCGCAGCTCTTTAGTAGGAGGAGGGGAGGGAAGGGTATGCCCCTCCTCCACTTCCTCCTCTTCCCTCGTCCTCCTCCCCTTCTTCTCCTCCTCCTCCTTTCCTCCTTCTCTCCTCCTGCCGCTGAATTTGTTCATGGGTAGGGTTCCGTGTTTTTGGATAAATCCGAAAAAACTTGGAAAAACACCCGCCGGTAAAATTTTGGTCCATTCAGATTTATCCGCTAAACTCCGAATTTTGATGTGCCGATGCCCCCTTCCCCCTCTCCTAAATAAACTAAATAAAGACGATATTTTACAGTCAAGCTTGATCAGTGCACAGCGTCAATGGTCCTAGGGAAAATGCCACCACAGTTATCTTTCAAATCTCTGATCATTAACAAAAGGGGTCTTACCGCATATCTCGTCAAGGGTCAGGACCGACATGTCATTGTACTTTCTGGTCACGGCAAAAGCCCCTGTATTGGTGTCCAGTTTGGTCCATACTATGTTTGTGTAAAGAGGAAGGAGAGATTGTGTTTTTGTAACAGTTAAAGGTAGGGGCCATAGGGATTGCATAATATTGGAAGAGGGGCAGTTGAAACTTCCCTGTTACATCCTTTACCACTCCACCTCGCGTGGCCGCGGTGTAGCATGAAATATGATGGGATGAATACGTGCCTCTGAGCGACAACCTCCAGGAGTTTATTGTTAAGGTATCGACGTTTATCGAGGCAACATTTGTGTGACTTTTGCCGTGGGACAAACTACTATTGTCAGTGGCAATGGCACCAACACCAAATCCAGCTGAAGAATTATTAATTGATCTAAGCGCGTTTTATTTTCTTTATCTAGCATACGTTTACACCCGGATAATATTCATTTGCTTTTCATAGGAAACGCTGCGAAATGAAGCTCCGAATTTTGGAGATTTTGGAATCAAACAAAAATAAACTTCTCTAAACTCCAAATTTCCGAAAAAAAAAAAAAAAAAAAACTCCGAAAAACACTCTCCGAATTTCACGAAAACTAAACTCCGAAAACACGGAATCCTGTTCAAGGGTGACGTGACACGAAGTCGTGCCGTCATTTTTCTCGCTAAATTTAGCGAACAAACTTCCCACTAAATTTAGAGCGAAAATTTCCCTGCTAACTTTAGCGGGGAAAAGTCCCATAATGCAACGCGCGCCGTTACGCCGACGCCACTCAACCCGGAAACGGGCGCCTAAGAGCTGCGCTCTAAAAATCTTCACGTAATAATCTTCAAGCCGGAAAGACGAGGGGTGATTGTGGTGGTTTAGACCTATATGACTGCTTAAGACGTGTTTATTGTGTGCATAAATGTCACTATACAAGGGTGTTAACTGATCCCAGCTTTAATAGTGTTGAACTTGCAAAGCGTTCGAGTTTGCAGCTGTTGTGCTCCCCAACAAACAAGATGGCGACCACGAGGGGTGGTCCTGTCATCGCTGCGGCGACGCGCACCAGCCTGTTCCAGCAAGCCTTGTGCCATTTTGTGGTGCTCCAGGGCACATTGCTCGCTTGTGTCGGGCGAAGAGGGGGCAGTCCAGAGCCCCGACGCACGTGGAAGGGACGGCCCCAGATCGCGGCCGAGGCAACTGCAGGAATACAGCCCTTTTACACACAAAAGGGCTAAGCTCAGCCTGCAGGAGGGCTGTTTGCTCTGGGGATTCAGGGTAATGATATCTCGGGTTCTACGTCTCTAGGTTCTTCAACTGCTGCATGCAGGCCTTCCTGGGGTGGAAAAACAAAGATGATGGCCGGGTCTCACGTCTGGTGGCCAGGTGTGAACAAAGACATTGCTCGCCGCGTGCAGCGATGCCACTTCTGCCAGGAATACCAGCGAGCGCCGTGACACATCGAGATCACCCCTTGGCCTTTTCACGAGAGGACATGGTTCAACCTGCGTTTGGACTTCGGTGGACCATTAAAGGGGCGATATTTTCTAGTAGTCGTCAACGCCTACTCAAAGTGGGTGGAAGTGCTCCCCGTCACGACTCCACCAACAGTGGCGACCATTTCTGCATTGCAACAAGTTTTTGCCGCCCAAGCGCTCCCAGACATGATAGTCTCGGACAACGGCCTAGCTTTTGCCAGTGCCGAATACGTGGAGTTCATGACCGAGAACAGAATCCGTCGGATGATGGTTCCTCCGTACCACCCAACTTCCAATGGAGGCGCCGAACGAGTGGTACAAACTGTCAAGGCGAAGGTCAAGAAATTCTAGGACGGGGATTTCGGCACGTAAGTGTCCCGGGTTATGTTTCACTACCGGACCACGCCGCACAAAGTCACTGGCCGTGCCCCTGTGAGCTGCTTATGGGCGGCATAATCAAGACACGTTGGACGTTATGCGTCCAACGATATCTTGACGCCGTTAGACGCATTATGCGTTCAACGGTGTGAGCGCTGTAGACCTGCGGTCTACAGAGCTGCTGAAGCAGCTCAAGCAAAAGCTTTACGCCGACAGTGGTTGTCGCCCCGGTTCTTTGCCGGAAGTTGGAGCACCAATGTATGCCAGGAACTTCCGACCTAATGCCACTTGGACTGCCGGATATGTGGCCTCTGCGGTAGGCGCTTCGTCTCTGAATGTGCGCCTGCCGAATGGGACCACGTAGCATCAGCATGGGGACCACCTTAGGCCTCGCTACGAGACCTCTGCGGCGCCCACGGCCGTCACTTCAGTGCCCCCTCCTGTGTTTCCAGACATCAACAGCAGGACAGCGACGCCCGGTTCTCCAAACGGCAACCGCAGCATGGACACAACGCCCTCGCCAAGTTAGCCCAACAGTCATTCGACATACACTGCGTCTTCCAGCGAGTGACCCATGGGTTCCAACGAGTTCTGCGACCGGCGTTTCTCAACCAAACCCAAGAACCCAGGTCGCCGTCACGCTAGCGTGGAAAAGTATCAGACCAGACCCCCACGTCGGTACTCCCCCAGTTGACGTGTGCGCACGTTCTGTGTTGTTTATTTTTACTAGGGGCGTAGGAGTGTGACAAGCCGTAGCGACATCAGACGGCCGTAGCCATATCAGGCGGCAAACGACGGCATGCTATGAATAAACGAACGAGCCGACCGTGGCTCGGAGATAATTTGACCCCGGTATGTGAGTCCCGATTTTTTCGGACCTTGAGCCCGACGGACGACAGATCACTTTGACTTTACGGGGGAACAAATAGCACAGAGGAAGGCATCCCGGGGGAATTGCGTGGGCATGACCAACTTGGGCTACCCATATAAATCTCACGTGGGTCCCAACTCGGCTTAGCGAGGGCAGAGTTAGCTTAGAAGCTGACTCCACTGGGGCGTGCCCATGCATTGCCCCCATGCAATGCCCCCATGCAATGACCCCATGAAGGAAGGGGGGGGGGGGGGGAGGGAAGAGAGACTTTCGTGTTTGGTTGTCACTAGAGAGTTTCAGCTCATGTTGTTTAAGTCATTACACACTTTCATGCTCTTCAGATATGCACTCTGAGTTGTTTCATTCCTCTCTAGTATAAAACATTGACTGCTTGATTCATTCGAAATTTGTGACCAACAACTTCGAGCCTAACTGCACAAACATGTATTAAAAGCACAAACGATAGACAGATAGATAGATAGATTGATTGATATATTAAATGCGATAGCATTTTAGGGTCACCATGCATACTGTGAAATTGCGTCCGTCAGTCCAATGGTTGAAACCTGGCCGGAGGAGGTGAGTAGACGGAGCGAGTGAAGGCTGGCCCCGACGGTCGTCTGATGAGCGCATTAAGCTCCAAGCGGTGGCCATTTTGAAGACAAATAATGCCCGGCGAACCGCTCATAAAATGCGAGTACATTTAGAGCATCTCCCACGTAGCGGGTTTTCTCCTTCCTCGAGGGATTGGGAAGCAGAACCGGATTTTCCAGTGGAATTCGCCATTTGCATGATCCTCCGCCAAAAATGAGCAAACGGTGGTCACTCGACGTCCTCAGTCGGACGGCGGTATCATGACGTCATCAGCACGACATGGTCACGTGGCAAAACAATGTGACCACTCCACGTGATATCATTGACGCCACCTTGCAACCCTGCGGCGTCGTGTGAAACCGACTGGATGACAACCACGTGACTCCAACTCCGTGACCACGCCCAGTGACGTCAGGACATGCAGCCCCACAGTTTTATGCTGTGGCATCAGTAACGTCCCGTGACCGCATGACGTGGCACTGTGAATGTCATGTGTCACGTGTTCCTGTGACGCCATGTGACACTGTGTACGTAATGTGACGTGACAGCCCGACGCGAAACGGTGACGTCACATGACCACGTGACGCCAGCGTGTCCCGTGACCTACGTCTCGTGAACACGTGGTCACCGTGCGTGACCGACCTATTTTGGTCCCAGTGCATTGGGAACAGCTTTAGAAAAGACGCAGCTTTTTAGTAGATGAGCGTAGACGTTCTTCACATTTTATTTTGTCTGCAATTGCTATATAACTAATATTTCTTATCTTTGTTATTGCCGATGTAGATATTTTGAGCACATATAGCGTCAGTATCCTGATTGAACCGTTCTGTTTTTTTTTCGCAGTGCAACATACTTTTTTATTGTTCTCTGTGAATATTGTTTCTTTGTTATTACACGGCGAAGCACACTAACACAAAGTGCAAATGTCTCCAAGACTCAAAATACGAATACTATTTTCACTCTTATTTGTTACATAATCATCTGAGCTTCACAAGGAATCGTGAACAAGAAACCTTCCTTGCATGTCGTATTTCCATTTTGGTCGAAGCGGCGTCGCCCTCGTGGCCTAACGGATAAGGCATCGGTCTCCTAAACCGGGGATTGCGGGTTCGAATCCCGCCGAGGGTAATCTTCTTTTACCAGAAAATTGTTTTGCACATAACAAATATTCAAAATGATTTGTTTGTTTCATTGTTTGTTCTTTTTTGAACATTATACGTCTTTGGAGAACAAGGCAAAAGGCGGAAACATTTTGCACGAGGAAGCCAAGTCTCCCTAACAGATTGCCTCAGCTAGCATTGAAAAACGAAACACAAGCAAAAAATTAAAAAAAAAAAATCTGTGGCAAAAACCAAATGCCCAATAATGATATTATTATAACATTCACGAAGAAAAGTACACGTCATATTTGTACAGTGGCTACAATGAAGGAAGGCACTAAACAGACAATGATGTCTCCTATATAGCTGAAAAATATTCAGTGGCGGTTATTAAGTTATTTTACTTAGTACGTGTTCATCAGTGACTTCATAGCCATTAGAATATTTTGCGTTTTGTAAATTAAGATAAACCTTATGCACGCATTTTTTTTATGATCTCAAAGGTGAACATGTTGAGGTGACAAACGAGTCGAACTCGTATTGTATCTAGAGCGAATTCTTTATATGAAAAATATTAGAGAAGCGGAGGACATCCTGGTATAAATTAGCTTGCTTTTTATGCAAATAATATTTTTAATTTCTAAATTTGTAATATTTGATCTGAGCATTTCAGGGTCGGCTTTCTGACAATGCATCCAAGAACCGTCTGCTGAATATAGTGTCATACCACGAGGACTTCGGTGATAAAGCCCACTGGTAGATATATTTTTCCTTTTAAAACACGCGTGTTATTTTTTTAACATGCTGATTTTCCAGAGAAAGCCTTACTTAAGCGAAAGCTCTGTGCAAGGACCACGGAGAGAAATGTCTGGGCTCTAAGTTGGACACTCGGCGAGAAAGTCGGCAAGCCTCGTTACCGCCACGATTGGCCAGCGCCTCGTTTTACCTTGGCGTTGGCCAATCACGAAGGTCAGAAATCTCCTGGACTTCCTTTCCGATTGTCAAACTTAAAAATCCAGGCCTAAAATTAGCAGCTAACGTTGAGGCATTCGAAAGAACGCATCTAGCAAATTAATAGTAGTCTCATAGCAAGACCTGAGTTGAACCTTAGTGTGCTCAGGACAGTTTTTGTTTCAGAAAACTGAAATTGTCCTTGAAACAAAATGTGAATTATGTTTTGGCAACACTAAAAACACAATTTTTTTGCTCGAGAACAGAGCAAAGATTTATTTAGGACAAATAAATAGATCGTCAGATAGCACCTAGTGGATGCTCCCAAAGCCACTTCGAATGGGGTTACGTCGATATTCATACGAAAGTAACGTGGCCTTGCGGAAGTACGGCGGCAAGCACGACCGCGTGCTCCGTGTCGGATCTGACGGAACCGGATTTCCCTTCTCTCCCGCGCAACTGCTGCGGGGAGAGGCGATGATACTAAGAGGAGGAGGGGGTTTGTTTTCGCTATTAGAATATACCAAAAAGGCAGAAGTGTCAAATTTTCTCCCTCCGCCGGTGTTGCCCAATTAGTCCTCAGGCATCTCAAACGGCTGGGCTGTAACGCGTTGACACAGCGAGGAGGTGAATCCCATACCCAGGCCAGCCTCGGCGTATCGCTACACGTGCTGGGAAGTTTGAATGGCAGGATTGCACCGAGTGTCCCGCGAGTCATCAAGCTCACCGATGGGTGCTCTTTGAGCACTCGCTACAATAGACCGATTTCACTAAGCGTTCGACGCATGCGTGACGACGCCATAACTTTAGTTCACAGGAGGCAGACGACAGTGCATGCGAGAGCTCGTGCCCTCTCGTGCCCCACGCGTGCAGAGCTCCAGCAGGTTTGTCCCACGTGCAGAAAGACTAAAGTTCCCTCGATGCATTGCGGCAGCAGCGGCGTAGTTAAACTGGCTGGTGAGATCGGTCTATTGTCCTTTTAGAACGAAAAACATTGTCATCCGCTCAAAATACAGACATGCAACATTCATTCGCAAACGTTGACCATCATTAACTTATTTCTGAACATGAGAGGTATATTTTCATTTTAATTTCCCTATCCTAAGGGGGTCATTTATGTTCTTATTTTAGATCCGACAGACTGGCTAATTTCGTGTCACTTGAAGCGATTGCATTTCGCCCCTGATGTTATTCGTGCGGTGCCGCACGGTCACTTTTAGTGCCACTCAGCGAAGAACGCAGTCGACATCGAGTGTGTTCCGTGACCTCACCACTCGATCCTGGAGGGGGGGGCAGACATTAAATTTGCGGTGGCAGCCATTCTAAAAATAACTTTTTATTTGAAAAAAATAAGAAAGAAAAGAATTAACACTGCCCGGAAAAAAAAATGCCCTTAAAAAAATAAAAGAATCAGGCACATTATTTTATATAGCAGTTCTGAACTTCATGGTTCCGAGTGTCACAGTCGGTGATGTACTAATCACAAAAAGGTGATTTGAGAGTTCTGTTTTGTATTTAAACGACTAAGGGTTTAAAAAAAAATGGCCATACCAGTTCGTCAGTGAGCATATTTAAAAATACAGATTGATAGTAAGTTACCTGTAGACTAAATACAGTTAACGCGCGCATCCGAACAGTCTAGTGTTTGAAAAGCGGAGCGTCTGATGTCAGATGAGAAATTCAGTCAGCGCAGTACGGCCAATAAAAGCATTGAGGCCGTCGGGCTTTGGCTGCGTGCCCGCCGAAATGTAATCAAAGGCAGAAAGCTGGCGTTCGAGGCGGAGCGTCTACAGGGTTTTTAATTTGTCGCCCGACTATATGCTACATACTCCGTTCACCCCTGAGATGACAAGGCAGTGCAACGAGTTACGCGATTGCCCCACCGATCAACCGCCTCCATTTCATCATTTTCTCTCTGCGAAGGTACGGGCGAGTGCGTGACCACGTGGCAAAAGCAAAACGTACAACTGGTCCAACCAGCAAGTTGCTTCTACCGAGCTGTGAAGCTAGGGTTGAACCGAGTTTACACTACAGGCAGCAGCGGGAAGAAATTGATCGGATATGCTTCTGCGGCCAGTCACTACATTAATATTTTTTTTTTAAATTTTCCTCGTCCAATCTGATCTTTTCAAAGATGCTAGTGCTTATGGGAGGTCGTATGTACACGAAGGAACTGAGACTGACAGTAACGTTTCTTTTAACGCTCTGTGCCCCGTATCTGTGTGAGCATGCATGCAAGCATTCGTGTATGTGAAACTCTTTCGGATCGCCTCAGATCTATTCGTAGCGTTTGCCACTTTCGCCCCTGTATCGACAGACCATGGAAGAACAAACGAAAGAAATGGGTCACAATATATTTGAAGTTGGTATAAAAGAATGCGAAAATAACTGACCTTGAATTAACGAGTAAACAGACTCGCCTAGACCGGGTGCCGATAGGACCGAGCGGCTATCTGGTGGAGGGACGAACTAGAATCAGGCTGACCACTGCAGGGGCGGGACAGAACTCCAGACTCGCGTGGACGTTAGCAAGAGAAGAAAAGAGGCACTTTTTCTCCAAGCTAGATTCCCCTACCCCTCCCCCAAGACAAAAACAAGAAAGGTGGGTCGCATCGCCCGCTGCGACCCACCACCAGAAAGGTGAACAATTTTTGTTTCGAGCCGGGTGGGACTGCCGCCCCTCTGCCTGCGTGAGCCGCCGTGAATGACTGTTGTGACAACCATGATTGAAATTTCTGCAATTAAAATCATCTGAAATAACTGCACTGCGCAAGATAAGTTACGTCTTCATTTACTAAAAATAGACCTTTGCTCACAAACAAAACAAAAGAAAAAAAAAGCCTTTTGAGCAGGTGGAAGCGAACCGCGTGAGTTCCTTCAGGCCGACCGAAGCGAAGCGGCCAAAATGGAGAAGCCTAGGGTACCTCTTCTGAAGGAGTCAAAGCGCTGCAGGACGGGTAGAGTCACAGCCACCACATCAAGCTGGGGGGACGGGAGAAACAACCCCTCATTCGAGGGACGTAAAAAAGCGCGCCTGTTCGCTCTAGTCGGCCTTGGGGACGGGGGCACCCGGGACGCGATAATTAACCATTTGTACGGGCGATTTACTAAAAAACCGGCCATGAGTGGTGGTAATCACCCTCTGAAGAGGTTGGGAGGTTGTGGGGAGAAGAGAGTCGGACGTTCGGTTTTGGACTATGCAGTTCCGCGAAAACCAAATTCACACCAAGTCGTCAACAAAACCGATCCGCGCACCATAACACAGTTTCAACACCCCCCACACAGGAAAAGGGGCGCCAGAGACCGCCCAATCACTACCGGCTTTGGCTTTTCCTTCGCGCTTGACATCCCGCTCACATAATTGAGAACTCGCCACCTAATCTCCCCTTTTATTGTGTCATAGCTGGCCCACATGGATCAAGAAAATAACTAAGAATAGTAGGAACTTTTTTTTTTTCATACAGGACATTGATTACGGCAGTCCATCTAGTGGAAAGAAGAAAAGAGTAACCTCTGAATGTCTGTGTTTATTCGGGCAACTTTTGTCCCAGTCGTCATGAGCAACCTCCGGCTTTAAACATTCAGCTTACGAACGGATCCGCCCTAGACTGGTCTCTTACATATATGCCGATTTTTAAATAACGATGGACGTTTCTGGGTAAAAATTTGATCAGGTGAATGCAATCCAAAATAGAGATAGCGGGGAGAAGGCTAGAACTGATTTTTACGGAACTCCGGAATAGAGTGAACACACCGCGCATTATGTATCGAGAGCCAAGTTGCCTTTTTGAAGTTTAGGTTACGATAGCGAAAACTATCGGAGATGAAGGAATAGATAAATGGCAAAGTAGAGAAAAATAAACGGCCAAAAAGTTACTTTTACCAAAAACAGATAGAACCTGGATTTATTGTCAACGTTAATGAATCAGTAGGTAGGCGTTGATCAGTAATTGACCCCGGAAATCGATTGTGGTTGGGGTTGCAATTAGAGTTTATTTTGGGGACCTCTTGACCCGTTGGACCTCTCGACTCGCCGTGGATCTTTTGACTCGTTGGACCTCTTGACGCGTTGGACCTTTTGACCCATATTGGATCTCTTGACTCGTGCCTCGATGTGTCAAGAGGTCCAACGCCTCAAGAGATACAATATTGGATATCTTGACTCGTTGTACCTCTTCTTGTGAAATACGCACAGGCAAGGGGAGTAAAATAAGTACAGGCAAAGAAAAAAAGAAACTACGAGGGCACCTAAGCTTTCTCTTATGATGTGAGAATGCGTGAGCATTACCTTTGCCCGAGTTATGTTGCCGCAACGGATAGCGCGCTAATAACAATAATAATAATTAGGGTTGTTAGATATTTATACAGCGTGTAGTTGGTCAGCCATTTTAAATTTCTGACGAGTCACTCGCTTTAGATGAGCCATTTAGCCAGTGCAGTACAACCGCTAGTCTGGGATCTTTAACGTGCACCACGCAGTAGGAATACACGACCGCACGCCCGTTCGATGCTCATCCAGATCGAAACGGGCAGGGGTGGGGATTTAACCCGGGATTCCTGGGTTCTGCAGCGCGAGCTTTCGCTCCACGTGCTCCGAGCTGGTGTGCGCTAGCCTACTCGGCAACCGATCCCCCGGATAGCGCTGCTAGTTTCACCATCGAGAGGGCCTAGGTTCGAAACCAGGGAGGAAATGGTTTGGTGCTCACGTAACAAGAGAGGACACGTGACCAGAGATTTTTTAAAATTTGTTTTTCGGTTTGTTTATGTGACCAGTGAGGTCCCGCTACCACAGATATTTTTTTATTTTTTTGTTCGGTCACGTGACCAGAGGCTTTTTTTAAAATTAATATTGTGTTGGTCTGTGTTGGACAAGTCACGGATATTGACGACGGATTTTTTCCCACGGCTTTTTTGCTGACTGAGCCAGGTGATGCTCACGCATTAAAAAAGCAGACAACAGATGCTAACAAAATAAGGCGGAGAAGAAAAATGTCGGAAAAAGAGCAAAAAGTTAAGCTGTGAAGACTTCCAAACCGCAGGGGGAATCTCACGAACACGGCTTTGATACATCGTTTCTGGACGGTGATGTAATTAATCACGCCTCGTGTGTATGACCCGTGATTTGCTTGGTTTCTGAAGCGAAAGATACGCGCGCGCTGGGCTCTGGATTTGTAAACACCGGAAATCATTATTGTTATAGACTGTCAAGCTTATAGCAACATTGGTTTGTTGGGGACCTGCAGCCCTGCAGGGCTGTGTGCCTTCGCATTTCTACCATTGACCACAAAGTCGCAAATCTGCATCTTCCATGTTGCTGTCCCCGCGAATATCGAACACGTCTCCGGAAAGGCCTTAACATTTCACGATTTGAGATGCCTTTTTTGTTTAGGTAGTGACTACTTCGACCTCCGGGTTCAAAATAATTGTAAAACTACTTTGGACACATATTTCGTAACATACGAAAGATATGTCCATAGTTATTTGCTATTTCAACGTCTACCATCACAAAAAAAACAAAAAAAACTATTCAGGCGTTTGACGTCAGGATAACTGAAAATAGTTTTTTTTTTAAATTTCTGTGACATCATTTTCAAAAGTTGTAGTGATTGTTTTAATTTGTTCACTTCCCGTCAAAATAGATTCCTTGATATTTTGAAGTCCTTGGTCTTCGAAGAGCTTGAAGAGACAGTTTGGCCTGGTGCAGTATGGCGTGTAAAGTTAGTCATTTTTTCCACCCGCCGTGGCCTAGCACTGGAGTCTGGACACACTAGATCTATCGGCTTCAGAGATCGACGCGCTTTCCGACGCGAACAGTTCTTCAATCGACTTTCGTCTCTATAATCCAATTTTCTAAACATTATTGAGCAATTAACCCGCCATCTTACAATTCCACCCGACTAACACATCGCGTAATTTCAACTTAAAATAAATTATATCGACAGACAAGTGTTCGGTAATTCGTGTCAAGATGTCTTAATCATGGAACGTTCCGTTTGTTGGTTTATTTTACAGCATTTGCAAAAATAAGGAGTAGCAAAGGAGTTACATATCGCTAGCATAAGTATTTGTGGCTACTCCGTGCTTTTGAGAAAGTCAACGGCCCAGATTAACCCGCCGCTAGCTTGCACCGGTCATAACGTTTTAAGAGGACAATGCTCGCATTCATTTGCAACACTTCATTTGACGCCAAGCGGCGTAATTTAGGCTCGTTTAAAGACGCCCTCCAATGATATCTGAGCTTCTTCCTATGTTGTGTTATTTACCTCTTTAGTGATACTGTGAATTCAGTAAAAAAAAAACTAAAGCATAAAAAAGTAGGACATCATATTTTTAATAAAATATATGAGAACCCGGTTGAGATACATGAAAGGGAAGGCTAAACGCGAAATGCTGAAGTACATTTGTATTTTATATCTAGGAAGTTGAGAGACACTTCCGTAGAAATGACATAAATGTGTCCTAGAATAATACAATGTAGCGCAAAGACAACACAGGATACAGTGTCCTAGAACACAGAGATTGGAACACAGATACTAAGTTCTACAAGTCCAAAATATGTAGCCAGGCAATATTCATTATTTTACATTCAAATGCATTAACATTGTGGCAAATAGTACCTGTCTACTTGTCACCAATAGCTATGTAATAGTTGTGTAAAATCATTCAAATAGGTCAAACAGTCAGTAACCGTCACAAGCAGCCATCAATAGCAATATAGTTATAAACAGAGAATATAAAAAAATGAAAGCCGTTTACAACTCCCTGTAACGCCGAATTAGAGCGCAGCTCTTGAGGAGGAGGAGGGAAGGGTACTGGGGGGTCACGTGACCTCGGGGGGGGGGGGGCGGGGGGTCACTTGACCCCCGATGACGTTATCAGTGATGCTGACGATGCCGATGCCGATGACGTCACCACTGACGTCACTGATGACGTCATCAGTGATGCTGACGATGCCGATGCCGATGACGCCACCACTGACGTCACTGATGACGTCATCAGTGACGATGATGATGCGGATGCCGATAACGTCACTGATGACGTCATCAGTGATGATGACGATGACGATGCGGATGCCGATGACGTCATCAGTGATGATGACGATGACGATGCGGATGCCGATGACGTCATCAGTAACGTCACTGATGACGTCATCAGTGACGTCACGCGCCCCATAATGCACAGTGACGCACAGCTACGCCGACGGCGACGGCGACGGCGACGCCGCTCAAGCCGGAAACGGGCGCCTAAGAGCTGCGCTCTAAAAGTAATGATCGATGGACCTCTTGACGCGTTGGACCTCTTGACTCGTTGGACCTCTTGACCCGTTGGACCTCTTGACACAAATTGGACCTTTTGACTCGTTGGACCTCTTGACTCGTTAAACCTCTTGACTTGACTGTCACGTGGCTTTTGAATCATTGGACCTCTTGACCATAAGCGACAAGGAAGGGGGGGGGGGGTGTAATTTTCAGGGGGGGGGGGGGTACTTGCGCATGGTGTCCCCCTTTCATCAAACACAGGGGGGGACCGAACCCCCTGACTTTCCGGGATTTACGTCGCTGCGACAGCAGTGTTTTATTAGTAAATAAAGAACCTAGGAGAAAACAATAAAGCTGCATAAAATGAATGTATTGTTTTAGGGAAGTACTATTACACATGCACTTGTTTTATGCAAACGAGAAATAATAATCTAGCTCTCAGCCTTTTCGACGTACACATTTTATTTTGCGCAACAACGCTCGGCGCCCATTTTTGTTTTTCAAAGACGAGACGAAGAGCTGCCGCTTTAGCGCGAAACTGCGAACTTCGAGTTGTAGCATGACGTCGGCCGCAGCACCGCGAACTCCAAGTCGCCGATGGTCCGAGCGAGAGACCTTTGCTCTGATCAGACTGTGGAAAGACCAGCAGGAAGACGTCCGTAGCGCGAAGGTTTTCCAGGTCGGAATATGATATCTGCTTCGTACTTGTCTCGGTTTGTGATTTCTCAATATATGCATGAAATTAACGTAAAGATTTCTAATTAAGGTAACAATGTCTGCTGACAAGTTTTTAATAAGGATGCAAAAAAGATTAATGAGAAATCTGCGCGTATAGTTTATTAATTCGTTCGCTTTTCGCGTTATCCATCGTCATTGACGTCGTTACCGAGTGAGACTAAGTTTTGCCATGTAGCGCGAAAGCATTTAAAGTGACATTCCATGCGCTGAAGTGTAGTCTCTCGAAGGGGCCCTAATTTAGTACGTCTGACGGAGGTATTAGACTCGCGGTCGACAGTTGCTGGACCCGGTTCGAAAGTGCCACTCCACTCATTTGTGTTTGTCAATTCAAAATAAAGTCAGTTTTTGTACCGTCTACTACTAGGGTCACTGACAGCTAAAAAAAAGGCGGGGCATAGCGACTGCCTAGCATCCTACTATCGCTTCATTGCCAATGAGATTGCCTCATCAGCGGATGTATGAAATTATGAATGCGAGCATAGCCTCCTCTATACTCACAAAGCCTGGCAGTTAGACGACGGAGCCATAGAGTGCCCGGTCGTAGATTTCGAACGCGAGAATCTGGTAGCACAGAGCATCAAAGAGTCATATCTTGGGGAACCTGGACGTCCGCGCAACCTTTTGCAGCGGCGAGGACCCGAAACACACTTGTTCGCTCGGGAGAAGTCTGTTTCGGCCTCTCTCCGCACCGGGGCGCCAGTCACGTAACTCTCCTGCCATCTGCTGTCTGCCGCTCCACCTTTTCCATTTCGGCGGCCGCTTCTCGTGGCGATCTGCCAGGTTTATCAGTATAGTATAGGAGGCTATGAATATGAGAAGCGAATCACGACGCAAAGAGCGCGAACATGATTACTGTAAACGACTAAATTTTCGCGAGAACCTAATTTTCGCGAATTTCGCGAATCACCTACAATTCGCGAAAAGATACGTCCCGTGAACAATTCGGGCAATATGTGAACGCCACAGAAGCTACACTCGATTCGCGAAAATTAGAACCAGCGAATAATTTCAAATTTTCAGCTTTGAACTGTTAAGCGGCCTTGTACGTAGTAACGTACAAGGCCGCCTAACAGTTCATCTAACAGGTCATCAAACTGAGACAAGCACCGTACGTACGAAATTTGCTCTATTCAGTTCCATTTTTTTTTAGTTCGACCGCAACCGAAGTTACGCGGAGCGCAAGTTCGATTGCTTTTTGCGCAGAGGGGTTGCACTGACGTCAGAACGCCGAGCTCCGATTGGCTCTGATGGAGGGATGGTGGGTGTAGACCTCGATGATAGCTGCCTCGAGGTCTACCCACTATCCTTCCAATCGGAGCCAATCAGAGCTTGGCGTCCTGACGTCACCGCAACCCCTGCTCAAGAACCATCGCCGTAAGTGCATCGTCGGGCGTTCGTCGCCTTTGTGCTTTTGCCGTGACCGACTAAACGAATCACGCGCAATGAATGCACCGCAATCCTGCGCTTTTCTCTGTGTGTGATTGGTTTAGAAAGCCACAGATGCAACCAGCCCCGTGACGATGCACTTTTGCCTCTGCGTGATTGGCTCGATCGGCTTGTAGCGTCCACTGCGGTCGCACTTAAAAATGAAAGCCGTTTACAACTCCCTGTAATGCCGAATTAGAGCACAGCTCTTGAGGAGGAGAAGGGAAGGGTACTAAGGGGGGGGGTCATGTGACCTCGGGGGGGGTAAGGGGGGGGGGTCATGTGACCTCGGGGGGTAAGGGGGGGTCACGTGACTTCGGGGGGTCACGTGACCTCGGGGGGTCACGTGACCTCGAGGCGTCACGTGACCTCGGGGGGGGGGGGGGTCACGTGACCTCGGGGGCGTCGCCGGGTTGCATGCAACTTGGAGTGATTGCAACCTGGGTTGCACGCAACGCGCGGTTACGCCAATGCCGACGGGTTGCATGCAACGTAAGTTGCATGCAAAGTAAGTTGCATGCAACCTGAGTTGCATGCAGCGCAGGTTGCGTGCAAGCTGAGTTGCATGCAACCCTCGGTTACGCCGAAGGCGACGGCGACGCCGACGGCGACGCCGCTCAAGCCGGAAACGGGCGCCTAAGAGCTGCGCTCTAAAAGAAACGGAGTAGGGAAGAGTCCCGAATGGTCTGTTTACACATACGCCGCGCTGTATTGGCGCTCCGCCGTACGCGACCGTGCCTTTCTTTAGCGTACACACACCCAAGGCAACGCCGCCAGCTCGGTGCCGACTTTTCGTGATCCCATGGCGCTACATGCTGCCTGCGTGAACTCGTCTAAAGACAGTCGCAATGGCTAGAGGCGCGAGGACACCGAAGATTTATGGCGCCTGAGTGGATTTAGCCTATTATTACGAACGCCAAGAAAGACTACCATAGCAACGACGTTGCCCTTTTAATGCTAAAACATGAACTGTCCCATGGAGCGCAGGCGGCGTTGTCTGTAACCACGAGAAACGGCATTGGCTGAGTGTAACGGCACGTAAATGCCCATTGGCTGAGCGAAACGGTACCTGAATGCAAGTCATCAAGCACGTGCGTTCAGAAATAAAACACAAAGGAAAGCACAGCAACGCAGATACTTCGTCACGGAAGCCAACGGGGGCACTCAAGGTCAAAGCGGACGGGCCTCACAAATAACACACAAAGAAAAGCACAGCAACGCAGATGTTTCGTCACGGAAGCCGACGGGGGATCTCAAGGTCAAAGCGGACGGGCCTCAAAAATAAAACACATAGAAAAGCACACGCAGATGATTCGTCACGGAAGCAGACGGGTGCGCTAAAGGTCAAAGCGGACGGGCCTCAGAAATAAAACACAAAGAAAAGCACACCAACGCAGATATATCGTCCCCGAAGACCGTGGAGCGGCGGGAGTCGTCGCGCCTGCGCAGTGGGGGAGCCTGATATGTCACCGCCGAAGTGCCGTGTGAAAAAGGAAGACGCGGCACGCTGCTTGTAGAAATGCTCTGCGTGTAGGAATGCTTTCGCATTCCGACACGTAAGCAGTCTTAAGTGTCTCTGCCGAATTTTTATTTGACTCTGCTTCATAGACGCTGTCACCGCATGAGCGCCGGATGCGCGTTGACTTTAAGCGGCGGTCCCACGACCGCACAGATCATTTGAGCGGTGGACAGGTGCCATCGACGGCTTAAATAAACGCGGGGCGTGGGATTCCCGACCACCTTATGATTGCTCGGCAGCCAATGACCTTGTGGCAAGGGCCGATAACCGAAGAACGAACGATGATGCAGGAGGTGTTAACACGTTAAGCCACGCCCCGCATTTCTTAAGGTGTCATTGAATAGAGATATTTCCAGCGCTTATCGCCCGGACGAAAAGGTGCAGAGTCACTGGGGTCTGGGCGCATGCGCGGCGTCGTCTAGTATTTCGTGAAAGAGAGATACTGCACACGCTCAGAACGCCGTCCACTGCGTGTCACCGGCGAGGATTCTTGGGTGAGGCAGTGAGAATAAAAACTCACCGAATGATTTCTGTCGTGTCCCACTAACTGGGGACAAGCGCGTGCCATCGTCTTGTTTCCAGCTCTATATAAGCAAAATTACAGTCACTGAGTATGTTTGCTCTTCTAGCGTGGTCAATTCTTTTTGGGGCATTCTTACGGGCTCATCACGCCCTTCGATTCTTCGAAGGGCGTGAATACCCCGTTTCGATACCTCGAGAAACGGGGTATTCTTCGAATACCCCGTTTCTCGAGGTATTCGAATGTACCACGTGTCTACCCAACTCAGTTTGGTCACCTACGTTCCCCTCTTACAGAAATGACATAACCGCCCTTGCCAGTCGCTGTGAGGGTCCACGTACTACGGTGTTTGTTTTGAGAGCAGCTCTGGAGACCGATATAATTTCTAGCTTTATTATATGGGGTGTTTTTATATACAGAGCCCAAAGGGGCTTTACACATTTATCCAGAGAGCGAGTGTTTTCGATTTGGTATATGCCGAAGAAACTGCAAACTCAAAAACAACAAAACAGCAAAAAAAAGAAGACAAAATGTGTAGTATTAAAGTTGTATTCTGGGATTCGGATAGTCACGCAAAAGAATAGAAGACACTTTATGCTTCAGTGTTAAAACAACATTTAAAATAAATAAATAAGACTTACAAGACGATAAAACACAGAAAAAGAAATCTGTGCACATGAGAACGGCTCGTCAACGTGTCAGTCTTAAATAATTTCGCACCAGAAGTGATTTAGAAGTCTGAACCATTTATTTACAACTGCATCATGACACAAGTCGCAGAGAAACGAAACGAGTGTGCTTATCGCCACCAGCCATGTCCACCTCCGTATCCTCCTCCGCCACCTCCTCCGCCGCCGCCTCCGTAGCCACCTCCGTGTCCGTGGCTGATGAAGATGATGTGCTTGCCGTGGCCTCCGTAGCCACCACCACCTCCGCCTCCTCCGCCGCCTCCGCCGCCTCCGTAGCCACCGTGATGATGGTAGCCAGCGTGGGCCAGTGCCAGGGCCGTGGCCAAAAGTACGACGACAAACTACAAAGTAAAAATGAGGCTCGTGAGTGGCCAAATAACAAGCCCAGTAGACAGTTTGGCGAACGTTAAACAGGCTTATGGTTCCACAAAGACAAGCTCGAAGAAATTAACGTTCTTTTCTCCACCATAAAAGTCAAGGACTTTCCTCCAAATTTCCCTCGGTGCGTCTTAGACAATGATGTGACTTATATGTGTGCATTTGTTATATGCATAGACCTTAAAGGGGCACTCAAGCAGTTTTTGGAGAAGCTACTTTTTGGTGCGATGGCGTTAAGGAAGTGTCAGTGAATGAGTATCTTCAGTTTTAGAAGGCAGAACCGCCTATTAATCACGCAGGAATAAAATACGTGCGGACTCTTTTCTGTACTTGCGAGGACCAATGAAATTATCGTATGTTTGAAAATTTTGGCGGCCTTTGTAAAGTTTCGCTAAAGAAACAATTTTCAGTTCATTTAAATATGTTGTGCATGATAATTTCAAAAGACGTAAAATAGTTCTACTTTAGAATACGCGATACTGCAATTATCGTTTCACAAACAAGGGACTACGTTTTCTCCTTGCCTTCCTCCGCGGGGGGTGAATTTCCCGCTCCCCCGGGATGCGCGGAAGCGCACGTATCTGCGCGCGTTGCAGGCCGGTCGACCGGTCGTGTCGGTAGCGGGCCGGCCAGGCCTCGGTGGTGGTCGTCGACGTGGACGGCGTGGTGAAGCTCATCGTTCCGCGTAAAAGCGCTATCCTTGACTGTGAATTTTCGTCGTGTGTCGCTATGATAACCCAGCACGTACTAAAAGGGAAGATCCACCTACTCGTGCGGCGATGTCGTGGCGGCACTCTCAAGACAGCAGAAACGCCCGTGCCGTCGTGTTTGTTTACTTCGACTACAGTGGTGCATCCTCCTCAAACATCGCCCGGATTTCGTATTTGGCGCATTTCATGCGTGTGCTCAAGTTCAAGGTATTACTGGTGATTAGTGTTAGCAATCCTGAACGCTCACAACGTCTATCTGATCACGAAATCATATTTCTACGTTGCTATATCGCTGCTAAGATTACATTGCCTTTTATAATCGTAGAAAAGGCGTGTGGCGATATTTGTACTATTGCAATGTCGTGTATTAGAGTCGTGATCGTCCAAGACGGCGTACTGCATCTTTTTATTTTCTTTTTGTCATCCACTGTACCCTGCAAGCCTATCAAGAAAAAATAATAATAAAGCTTTATATTCGGTTACGGCATTGAGTAGCAGTGCATCCCCTTTTTAGAGGGGCCACCCGCTGCGCTTGTTGTAGTGGTTGCTGGTGTGTGTACGCTCGGCGCAGAGCGGTCGTTCCGGTCGCAACAAACGCAGTCGTAGGTACGCGCTCGTTGCACATGTCTGAACCGGCCTTTCCCCCGTCCTCCCGAGGCGAAAGGCAACGTGGCGACATCGTTTGACATCACGTACCAGAGGTAACGCTGCGATGTCAAACGTTGGTTCGGTTACGACTTGCCCCAACCGCAAATCGAAGAATGCCCGAAAAGGTCT
This sequence comes from Ixodes persulcatus, assembly GCA_013358835.2. Taxonomy (NCBI): domain Eukaryota; kingdom Metazoa; phylum Arthropoda; class Arachnida; order Ixodida; family Ixodidae; genus Ixodes; species Ixodes persulcatus. The sequence continues at coordinate 193,133 of JABSTQ010009145.1, forward strand.
GCGTTTCGCCGTCCTCGGAACCCGAACATGACTCCGAAGCGCTGCTATCGTCCACATCGCACGTCGAAGTGGCGTCATATGAAATCATCCCCAGGTCGGCTGTCCGCCGAAGAATTTCAACCTCTAACGGCGTCAGGTCCTCGAGCGTAGAGAACTCCGCCATGATCGAATGACAAAGAGGTTCGGCCGATGCGGCTACCTCGGGATCACTGCGCGACGGAACGTCGTCCAACGCCATTGGCCCGAGATCCTTTTGATAAGCGTGCGAGGACCAATGAGAGTGGTTTCGTTTTCGGGTGGATCCGAGGTTTGGCGGCCTTCAACTACATTTTTATTAAAGAAATAATCACCGTATGACTATATTTTTTGGATTTAGGGATACTTAGGGGGTCTAAATTCAGCTGTCATCATCAAAACACGACCTCAAAAACCACTTGAGTGCCCCTTTAACTGCGCAAGATGTAGGCCGCGGGAGGGGGGGGGGGGTATACTTTTCGTTAAATTCATATCGAAAGTGGCTCCCGCTTGTACGAATATTGTGATTACAAGGCACATAAGCGGGCTTAGTACCAACGCTGTTTTACCGCACCGAAAGTGAAGGGAACTTCGAATTACACGGAAATAGAGCGACTTATAGACCGGAACAAATATTTCTTAAAAACGGTCATTTATAATTGGCTGGGACATATAAAACGGTGCGACTAATGAATCGCGGAAATTATACTGGTATAAATGGACTCGGGATGTTGCAGAAATAATCGCGTGGTTAGACCGTTTTATCGTGCGTAGCGCCACTTTGAGGGCGCGAGAGAAGAGGGAAAAGGGCGACCGGCGCTTTCCCCCTTGCTGGTTGTGTAGAAAGAGTGAAATTCCCGGGTGAGAGGCTTGGCTGGTGTTGGGTGTATGCACTGCCCGAACTTCGTTCGCGCTTTCTTCTTTGTTTCAAACTCCCAAACTTAATTAGAACCATGGTCTTCGATGGCGACAGTCCCCCGGCCATTGGGACACCATTGCTGGGTGTCAGGGTGCACGAATGACGACAGAAAGTGTCGAATACTGTCCGACGACCTATGTAGCCTGCATGGAATCCGGCAAGGCGAGTGCGGCTGCAATGCTTTTAAGCTCCATCGCTTTCCGCAGGACTGGAAATGATGAACCATTTATCAATTTTTGCTTGCAGGGGGCCTAATTCAACGTAGCCGTTTTTAGCAATGAACAAGCGATACACGACACGGGAACCTCAATTAACTTTTGTAAACACCCGGATCTGCTACAGATCGTTTTGCTGCGCTGCTTTTATCTTGCGTGTCCGTAATCTTATATTTCCTTGTGGATGAACGACGAAGACGTTCTAGATGTACCTATGTCGAACCGCAGGGAGCCTCTCAGCAGCCACGAATTATTTCACTATTTGATGCAATATTTTGAGTACTCACCTCGAATTTCTATCGCTGGCACGTTCGCTGCCGCTGTTCCCCCCGTCGCCGCACTGGCGGATGCTATGACTTGAAGAAAGAAACGTGCACACTGGGCTCGAAAATGCAGATCGAAACACACGAGACGTACCCTGCAGCGACTCTTCAGCGCATCAAAGCGCCCAATCAACGGAAACAACCCACCAACTGCACTCCAAGGAGTGATTTTGCCGGCTCTCTGGTATCGCGCAGGAGATCGCGATTCAGGAAAACCGATAGAACTAACTTTTCAACAATTTCCAGCCTCATTCGGCGGCGAAAATGAGCCCTCAACTAAGTGGTGTAGATTATAAAATCGAGTCAGTCACCACTGCAAATTATCAATATTAAGATCAATTTAGTTACACAATTTTACAAGCTGAAACAGCAATTATCGGGAGAAAACTCTCACGCACCTTTTCGAGTGTACCCCATGTTCATCGGCGGTACAGTGTTCAGTGCGCGCTCTATTCACAAAATCTTTCGAGCACAGTCGAGAGGATGGCGTTGAGGAAACGTCTTTTCGGTTTACGGACGCAATCCACTGCCGCCGGTGACCGGGGTCATGTGGAAAGCGATGGAGTTTAAAGACATTGCACCCGCACTTGCCGGATTCCATGCAAGCTACATAGGTCCTCGGACAGTATTCGACGCTTTCTGTCGTGCACCCAATGACCAAGCAATGATATCCCGATGACCGGGGGACTGTCGCCATCGAAGCCCGTGGCTCTAATTAAGTTTGCGAGTTTAAAACAGAAAATAAAGCGCGAACGAAGTTCGGGTACTGCACACACCCAAGCCTCTCATCCGGGACTTTTACTCTGTCTACACAACCAGCAAGGGGGAAAGCGCCGGTAGCCCTTTCCCCTCTTCTCTCTCGCCCTCTTTCAGTAAAGCGGTCTATAAACTTAAATGAATAAAAAAATGATTCAAATTGGTTGACGCTGCTTAAGGAGCTTTTACCCGGCTGAATTTCCGCTGGAATCTTAAAGGACACGACTTATATTCTTGATAATATCGGCAGTCTAAAATATAAAAATATCCAAGGCGAAAGGTAAACAGCCTCAACGCATTATATCCGGCTAAATTACGGTACTCGGGGATTACTCACTGTGGCAAAGCAGACAAAAGTAAAGGAGCGCGTGCTTGAGCGCAGATTAAAGCTTGAAATTCACACCCCTACTCTCTTTGGAAATGCCGCAGAAACGTATCCCCGAGAAGTTTAGAAGGATTTTCAACCGTCGCACTTCTAGCGGTTCAGCTGAGAACTCAGCCCATGGGGACGTCAAGCACTAAAATTACACCCGAGGACCTTTAAAATTTCCATGTGAAAGGGGTATAAACCGCTTTAACCTCATGATGAATTAGTCCACGAAAATTTTCGAATATCTATTTTTGTGGCTTCCGGCCATTAACGAATCCCGGTACGGGAAGAAGTGTCGACAAACAAAGCTGCGCGTGATTACCGTTACTTTCATCTTGAGAAGCTGTCCGGACAGGTCTTAGTCTCACTGTTAGCGATAGATGTTGATCTGTGCCGTCGTCCTGCACTTATATACCTCCGACGGAAAGCAGTCCGAGGCTTCGATGTGGGGCATAAAGGGCAGTGGCGTGCAGCTCGGATGTGGTTGAGAAGATAACGACAAAAGGCACACTGCCCGTTCTTAACTAGCACAGTATTTCGCAAAGCCAACTAAGAGGTAGGACCGCGCTCAGGCCCCGTGAAGCAATGCCGTATATTCACGCTCCGTTTCACCTTACGATGGACCGCAGCGGACGCTACGAGCCACCCCAGCCAATGGAGTGCCGTGAACGTATCACCGATGACTTGTAACGTCCCCCGCGTTCCATCTTAGGCTGAAACGAAGCACAGAGTAGACGTGAAGAGGGCGGTTAGTCTCGTCACGGGGACGCCAGTTTCAACAAGTGTGAGCCTGGCCCACTTTTCAGAATTCGAGGACGTAACCGACCTCATCTGCACCGCTCCAGTGAGCGTCACCGGACCTTGTTATTTTTATTTCGTCTGAGAGTTCTGGATTCGAAATTGCACGCCAATCTTGATGTTGCTTCCGAAAGAAAATCGTGTGTTTGTTTGTCTTTTTCGTTTTGCTGGGTCGAGCGTGCCGGCCGGCTCGGCATCACACCTTTCGTAATCTCATCTGCTAAAAGCGTGAAAATTGTCTCGCGTAAAACTGAACTCATAGATGTAAGAAAAAGAAAAAGAAAAATGAAACACAAACATTTCTGCGAATGCGTGAAAGTACTGAGTTGGTCGTTTCTAGTGCGACTCTGCCTCATATAAACAACTGGTGTAAAAAAATGCAGGTTTCCCTTTTAAGAAGCATATACCCGTAAATATCAAAAATGTTTACACCTTAAGAGATATAAAAGTGTAAGCTTGCCTGGATCATTCAGATAAACCCGGGGAACACAGAATGTGTCGTGCGTGTATTACGCGGACGTTATGATTTGCTAAGCTATAGGTTGCGGGGAGCTTCGGGTGGTTTCAGATGCGCTGCGCACACAACCCAGCCCTGTGATCTCCGGATTCATCTGTGTTATCCAGTCAACTTCAAATTTCTTCAGAGTACAGTGTGTCACGGGTATGTTTTAATAAGAACTTTTTCGAGCCTTCTGCTTTTTTTTTTTTTCGTTGTTGAGTGTAAGAACTTGAATTTTTAGTACTTTTGGATTTTACGAGCACATAGTGACAACTGAAGTTAATGGCGAGGGGGGGATGGTTATGGCGCCCCCGACTCTATCAATTGATTTTCGTAAAGTTGAGACGTCATATACGGTAGCTGCGCCATTTCTTGGTACGTTATTCACCCCGTGATGTCGTGAGCCCACGTATGGAGCTACGCCTCGGCGTGAAACGGCTGCGCGCACCGACGGTCGCTTGCGGACTACTTTATTGTCCGTTTTACTTTAGCCGACGCTACGATTTAGTGGATCCAAGCATAACCTCCTATATACTGAAAAAGCCTGGCAGATCGCCGCGAGAAGCGGCCGCAGAAATGAAAAAGGTGGAGCGGCAGACAACGGATGAAAGGAGAGCAACGTGACTGGCGCCTCGCTGCGGCGAGACGCCGAAACACACTTTTCCCATGCGAACAAGTGTGTCTCGGTCCTCGCTGCTGCAAAAGGTCTGCGCTGACGTCCAGGCTCCCCGAAAAATGGCTCTTTGACGCTCTGTGCTACCAGATCCTCGCGCTACAATCTGCGACCGGGCAGCTCTATGGCTCCGTCGTCAAACTGCCACGATTTGTGACTATAGAGGAGGCTATGGTTTTACTTTAGCCGACGCTACGATTTAATGAATCCAATCAAGCAGTGAAAAAATGCGTAATCACGACGATAACTGTCTTTGCAAGTTTGGTATCACCGTCTTAACCTGTCACGTACAATGAAGCGCCGTGATCCTGCATTTTTTCTATGCGCATTTCCTTCGACAGGAAATATAATTAAAGAAAAAAAGAACGTGAGTTCAGCTATTACGAAGCTCAAGCCAGAGAAATTATAAATTACACAAAGTGGTCACGGGCATATGAAAAATATTGATGGTGCCTGGAATATCTTTTTGGCAATGGGGTACCGTGCATGAAGTCGGAGATTCACTCAGGATTAGAAATTCGACAAAGAAGGTGGGCAGGATGGAACTGAGAGCGTATGGGAACACACAAAAAAAAATGGTACCGGAGGACGTGGACTGGTCGTCCTTCGAGAGCAGAAAGAAAATTATTATATTGAAATAAGAACCAAGGGTAAAGTAAATGGTGGATACGCGGTAAGCACGGAAAGTGCTTAAGTAATTAAACATATAAAAATGTCAACACAAAAGGAGCGAACCGAACCCAAAGCAGACATTTAAATACTTACATACTTGTGACGGGGCTAACCAGACTAATCAAGTAGAAAAGAGAGCAAACAACCAAACAAAAAATGTGGAAGAAAAAATGCAAGACAAATCAGCTTTAGCAATGTACAGGTCACAAAAAAAGTACATAAGAAAGTAACAGGTGTTTGATAATTCATGGAGAAGGCTTTTATTGTTTGCGGCCGAAATAGGAGTAAGTGTTAAGGAAAAAGGGTTACAGAACTAAATTTCATGTGATAGACTCATATGTGTTGTATGCCATAGTGATATCGAGACGCTAGAACATTTGGTATTCTAGTGGACGGGGCTTCGTCCGGTCCTCTCTAAAGGGGTAACGGAGTTGGCGGGAGCGTTGTGTCTTGCTGGCGATGGTGGAAGAACAAAGAAACGAAATATGTAATCACATAAAATATTTTAAATTACTTATGAAAAGGTCTACAATGGCATGATAGTTCACAACGTTGATTGGGTAGATGATATAACGAGGTAATGTATAGCCACATTTAAAGGAGAAAAGTGTAAAGTTTTCAGTCTAGGTGGCGCAAGCTGCCGCCCGATACAAAGGCTACAGCCAATACCATTAATCCATTCATACGCTTGCTGGATATGTTCTGGAAATCTTCACAATGCCACGAAAAAACAAAACAAGTTGGCATCACAACGCTTTGCAAGAGAACATCCTTTGGCTAGGAACACTGAAGCAAGGTGAGCTAGTTCTGCAGCTACCAAGGGTTAAATGACAGAGAGAGGTTCGTCTCTGTAAAGCAATGGTTTTAAAAATATTAATCGATACGTTTTCGCGTTTTTTCTCCCGAAATGAAAATTTCGCCCATAAAGACTGCATCAGGCACTGCCCACAGTGACGCTGAGAAGAGTGACGTAGTTGTTTAGGTCACGTCGTCACGTATGTCGTCGGTGCACCCACCAAAGACACGTCGCCGAGATAGTGACGACAGGAATTAAACGAAGACGTCACTCTTCCTAGTGTCAGGGCTTGCGGCGTTCCTTTTTGAGCGCTATTTTCAAATCGGGCGAAAAAATGGGAATATTTTTTATTAATATTCTAAAAATGATTACCTTTTCGCAAATTATTTAAATTGTTTTGCTTCTAATGGTAATTGCCGTCAATATGCAATTTTAACATGACCCCTAAACCAGTAAATTAAAACTTAATTAAAGTATTTTAATAGACTAAATAACTTACTGTTAAGATTATCCCCTTATCTAATGTCCGCCGAGCTTGAGAAATACATGGTAGAGACAAAACTAGTCTAACTCTCACCTCCTATTTTTAAAAAAAAAAATATCTGTTCGAATTAGGATTAAACAACCAGTTATATTGTCACTCCAAGTATAATATGTCGAAGTATTTCTAAGTAGCTTGAAGTGTGTAGTGGCTATCAACGAAAAAGAGGCTGACTCGAGACGGGACGCTGGTTGGCAGATATCGCTATTCGTTACTGTGAGCATACATTTCGTGGATTCAAGAGTTTACAAGTTACGCGTAGTATAGATTTTTTTTTTTCATTTCGGAAGCCAGATATTTGTGAAAGTGCTTGGTTTTTAGATATGCCCGCAATAAAGCCTGAAGCGACGGTGACGCCTTTGAACTCGTTTACGACAAACGGTCGTTGGACAATCATGGTTGTATAAGTCACGTTGAAATCAGGTCACGTGACGGTCGATTTCCCCACTCAATTTAGCGGGTAAACTGAATTAGTGTCCAGGTCACAAGACGCGAATTTTCTAGCTAAATGTAGTGGATTGCTGAATTGGTGTTAGGTCACGTGGTGTCAATTTCCCGCTAACTTTAGCGGGGAAACTGAATTGATGTTTTGGCCACAAGAAATGAATTTTCCGCTAAACTTAGCGCGAAAACTGAGTTGACTTATAGGTCACATGTCGTCAATTTCCCCAATGGTATAGGTCACGTGGTGCAACTTTGTCCGCTATATTTTGCGGAAGAAATGCACGGACGGGGCGGACGGAGAAAATTTTGGAATTGGGGATAGCGTTATAAAGCATGTTATGCTTTAATATTAATTTCGGATCATTAACATAATGCTTCAGTCACCGTCGCTTCAGCGACGGCAAAAAACAGTTACCCTCGGCGGGATTCGAACCCGCAATCCCCGGTTTAGGAGACCGATGCCTTATCCGTTAGGCCACGAGGGCTTTCTGTCTTCGCCGCCTTTATGTCAACACGCAATACAAGACATTCACAACAACGGCAAACTAGACCAACCAAACAGTCCATGGTTAGGCCACGAAGGCCACGTGTCATCATTGAAGTGCACAGGCCTGATGTAGGAAGTGGCTTGAATTGCTGACGATTTCTGGTAGAGGCTAGACGGCTAATTTGGCAATTTAGTATCCAAGATAATAATTATATCGTGCGTCCCACAACCATATTCACCACTTTTTTAGGGTTTAGCTTCATATAAACATCATTAGAATGAAATAAATGCACAGAGAGCAATATGAAAAGCAACGCCCCGAGCCCCTTTTCTCCAGAGTCGCAGAATGCATGGTGTGCAGTGTTTAAGATACATATTTTTCATTTGTTTAGGAGGCATTAAACAGTCGTATGGGGTAACAATTACGAACATACTGTTCTTGCTTTTTGTTTAGTTCAGTTTTGGGAAAAACTTATGCCACGTGATACCGCAATTTGACACCGTGACGTCCCTTCCCGTTAATACGTTGTGTATCGTCAGGCCTAACCAGGAAACTTGCGTCACACGACATACTAACGCGACCTGCTCACTTCACCGGACGTCACGTGGCGCCATATCACGTGACATTAATTTTTGAAAAAAATTTAGAGGGGCAATTAACCCCACGGTGTCAAATCTTGGTGTCAGGTGACATCAATTTTTCCGATAAATTAAAAAAAAAGCTTTGATTGACACTATGCGACGTCCTCAAATGACGTGACACTACCGTGTAAAGTCGTGCTATCACCTGATCGTGTTAGGGCTTGGGACATTAATTTTGATGCTAAATTTAGCGTCGAAATCAACGAACGGACGGCCGGACGGACGCACTGACGGATACATTCTTGGGATTAGGAGTTTCATTATAAACATTCCGCGCATTAAAATATCAGTTGCATACCGAAATAGGGAGATCAAAGCAATCTATGTAGTTAGGCTTCTGCAGTAAAAATATTTTGAAATCTGCAATAACAAGGTTACAGTCTAGCGGATCGCGAATTGTTCGATTGAACCGATTCAAAAAAAAGAAAAAAAGAAAAAAAAGGTCCGCTTTGTTCATTGCCTCCACCGTGCTAGGGAAACCCGCGACATACTGGCTCTCCTTGGAGTCTCCTTGAAGTAATTAAGCTAAGGATTGCGCTGCGCTATTCGTTTGGTGCCACTATTCGCAAACCCCTAAATTATTCGAAATAGTTCAAGAGCAATTTCGAAAAATATATACAAATCTACGCTATTCAGATACTTACGTTCGTTTAGTTAAATCTATGTGTACAAATACTAAGATGGTTATATATTCAAATTGTTAGAACTTAGGCACCATTTGATTAAGAGTCAAGAACCAGTTTTACATAAATTGATAAAGAAATGAACGAAAAGAGTACGTATTTGGGTGACCCACGAGTATTCGCAACTCCAGCGCGCCGCTCGCCCCCCCGCGGACGAACGGAGAACCAGAGGAGCGGGGACAGCAGCAACGGCGGCGGCGCGGAAACGGTGGCAGGGACTGTCGGCCTTGATGCGTGGAGCCTTTTTAACGAAAAAAGTGAGCGCGTTAAAAAAGGAATTCTTGTGCTTCGCCTTGCTACAGCCTTGCACGAAGGACCGGGATGTCTAATTTCATTAGGGACTTTTCGTGTATCGCATATGCTACGGATTTCTGGTCTTGTGCATGGCCGCCAGCTCAATCTGTGCTCAACGTGACGGAAAACGCTCCCGCTAATAATGAAGAACTCTATAGTACGGTCTACGGAAAGTCTATTTTTTGCCACAAGTAGGAGGAAACTCGTCGCGCAACGGTATGTCGAGCAATACAAATCGGGAATGGGTTCGCGTTTAAAGGCCGTTAGAAGGAACATGATCATTTATTCCAAGCACTTTTAAAAGATAAGATACGCGTACTTGCTTTCAGGTAATTACAAAGCAAATAAAAAAATGTCGAAGCATTTTAAGCGCGTCTGTGTTAGCCGGCCGTTCATGACAAGAGCTTAGAACGCGCAGTTCTGGCTAGAGGGACAGCGATGTTGCGAATAACATGGTACAAAAAATGTACGGTATATTAAAATATATTTTTTTTGATAGAGCAATAAATGAAACCCCTAAACGCGCCGATTATGTTAATAGGCAGTTTTTGCATAGGATACGACACCCCTAAACTTCAGTTGGACGTACAGCGCACTGCCGTTCAACCGGCGCTACCAACTTTCACGAGCGGCTTGATAGCCGAGTTGTGCAACTTATTAAAATAGCTTAAGTAAGTGTAAATGACTGTAAAAAAAATAATAATCGTTTTTTTTTGCTTTACTGCAAAACCTTGGTGTTTTTTTATTCGGTACTTTTTGAGGCGTACTTTAGCTGTTTAATATCTTATATTGCGCCGTCATCAAGCTTCTCGTAAAAGTTGGTGCCGTCAGTTTGACGTCAGTGGGCTGCACGACGAACTCAAATTTTGGAGTGTAGTACATGTGACAAGGAATGTAAAGACTACAACATTATTTTTTTTTTAGAGTGATGAGCACGGCAACGCTCCGGGAGCGCACTAAAAATTGTGCTTCAAAGGCGCAGCGCGAGCTTGCGGTTGTAATGCTACACCGCGCGGTAGCCTGTGGTAACAAACTTTCTATCAATAACCCTAGAGCAGTGTGATTACGTGCTGCAATACACTAAAACCGAGACGGTAAGCTGCGAGTTGTGAGGCTGTGACGCGAGACACCAATAGACCCCTTTCTAAATACTGCCCTTTGTTGGCATCTGTACAATCTCTGCACAATGGCGGACTAAAGCCGCAACGTCACGGCACACTTTATGCGTTTGGTTGAAACAGAAGAAAAAACAGACCCACAGAAAAAGGCGATGAGCGCAATGACGTTGCACTTTCGACGCTGTTTGATTGGCTCGTCTACTCCTAGCACTAACTGCACTCTGACGTTCGATATCTTATGGAATGACTTGCACGTGTCATGATGTGTGTTGTTCCGCCATTGTGCAGGGGTTCCGACCTTCTAATAATCGGCACGGGAATTTCGAAAGGGGTCTATACTGTGAACGCTGCTCTTCCGAAGCTTGACGGTCACCGTTTGTGGCTCTCTTTTTATAGCACTAATGGCCAGGCAAAGCGCAAACATATATTCATCACCCCCAAAAATATCCTGCCACAAGCAGTAACGTGGCCGGTGCCTAAAATGCGCTCGCTCACCACAAAGCTTCGCAATTTGAGATTTTGGCAACTTTTAAATAACAGCATGCACGTTTTCCTAACGTGCATCAGCATCTCCATCACCTGTCATATAAACCCTCCCTAATCGCTTCGCACTTGTAGACAAATAAATCATTTTTAGCGCGCTGAAGAGCGTCAGTGAGCGGGCGCATGGGATATCCTGGAGAATCTATCCCCGTCTCTTCCGCCATCTTGGAACTACCGCCCCACCACCTATAGGGCGTTGGAGTTGCGAATACGTTGTCGTAAAGAACATTGAATAAAACTACCGACCAATGCCCAAACGATTCCAGTATCCCTTCCTCTCCTCGGCGCAAGGCGTTGTGGAACGGAGAAAGCTGGCAGTAGACCGTGTTTCCCCCTCCGCTAAGCCCCTCCGCTAGCCGGAACTCTACAGCCAAGGCCATCGGCACGCAGGCGCAGTGGTGGTTTCTTGGTTGCGGAGGGCTTAGCGGAGGGGGAGACACGGTCTACTAAAACTCCCTACTAACTGGGCAGATGATATCGGCTATAGGTAAAGCGTTTTTCGAATGATCCAACTGAGTCAGCTAGCTCTGGCGCCGCTTTCTAATCCGCATTTGTTTCTGTCAAAAGAATTTCCACGTCACATTCTGCACTGACTGCGCGGGTAATAATTGTGAGTATTTTACAGCGGAGCTGTTATGGGCTAGGTTCCCGAGGATCGTGTCCGGTACAAAACACTTGTCGACAAAAACGCCTCTGGACAGCTACAGCCATCTATAAGCGACAGCGGCAAGCACACAACCAGTATGGTTACCACCGTCGCTGGTAGATGGCGCCAATCTTTCAAGCTATCATAGAAGAATGGATAGTTGGGCGGTGCGTTGGTGGGAATTCATCACAGGAAACAGCGCAGATGACGACAAAGAAGAAGCACACATAAAAAGCGCAGCGCTCGTCACGTGTGTTTCTTCGTCCTCGCCTGTTTTGCGCGCTGTTTCCTACCCTCTTATCAGTTTTGGTTTGGACTCAGGATGGGTCAGCCGCGTGTCCTTCCCGGGGAAAGAAGTCAGAAGTCAAATTTGGGGGTTTTACGTGCCAAACCAACGACGGGCATCTGGCACGCCCCAGCGGAGGACTGAGGATAAATTTGGACCACCTGGGGATCTTTTGACGTGCAACCGAAAGCTCGGTTACACGGCGCCTCCTCCGCAATAAGCCTCTGCCAGTTTGCGGGCACCTCGGCCGGGATTCGAACCCGCCACATGGGGATCTGTAGGCCAGCGCTCTCGCCTCGGAGCCAACCCTTTTGGGGAAAGAAGACTGGCTGCGGAAATAGCGGCGACGTACGCAGCAGCGCGAATGGGTCCGTAACCGCCGCAAAGCCGCTGTCGGCTCTACTTCCACTGCGTCGAGCGCTTCAGATTCCCTTGCCAGAAAAGAGCACATCGCTCGCCTGGAAAGCCGCCGCCGAAAACAGAACCAGCGATGTAAAGGGTGCCGGCGGGTCAACGCCACGGACGACGATCGTGCCACGGAGGCCAAGCGCAAGCGCGAGGCCCGTCGACGACTGCACTCCACGACGGCTTCACAGTTCCCGGGCGCGACGGCGATGTTCCGGAGGGAGTTCGTGGATTTACCCGTTTGGCGTCACGTGCGCCGTGTGCGACGACTCTGGGCCGCCGGAGACGTATCCACGATCGGCGGCGTGTCGGACGAGAAGAAGCGGGAAACGGGCGCGTGCGCGTTGCGCCAGTGTATCCAGTACAGCTCCGCTGGTCTTCCTTTTTCACGAGAGTGGAAAGTCTGAACGCTTTCTGTAAGAAATGTATGTGAAAGCCATGTTCTTGGCAGGAACATTCGGGTATATCTGAACGCCGTAGCTAAATATTTCCCAGATATATAAATTTGAGAAGCTCGAGGCGTGGACATTGGCAAGATTTCACTGTGGTAATTTGCACAGCTGCCAATGTCACACCAAAGCAGAAACACCGTTAAAAAATAGTTTAATTTATAGACAATTTACAAGATGCAAAGAAAATATTAAAAATTACAATCACATATTTTTATGCAAAAAAGAACAACTACAAAACGAGTAAAAATCACGTTTTAGACACAATTTCACAAATTATTTACCAGCAAACAACCTACTGCAAAACGTCGTAAAATAGATAAAAATTTGCGTCCTGAAATACAGCATACAAATATATATGAAGAAAAAAAATTCCTTCGCGTTATTGTAGTTTCGTTACTAATGAAGAAATCTAAGTAATTTCTCTAAAAGTAGCAACATTGCACGTCAATGTATAGAAAACACTACATATTTTATTTCTTTTAAACTCTCCTTAACTCTTTACATTATCTTGAACTTACTTGGGATGGCAAAATATTAAGTAGTATATGACCTTCAATTAAGAAAAGTGACATCAAACCTTCACTCAAAATGAGCTAGCTTGTCTTCGTTATAGGGGCTACGTACGACGTCGGCTCCAAAGAGATAATCTCTAGAACCGACAAAGTGTGTACAACGGTGCTGCCCTATTGAAGAGCGTAGAAAGCCGTCATGGGACTAGGAAGAATAAGAAAGCGGACAACACAACACTAAATCTCAATAACAGCTGAGTTTATTCGACCACACAAAAACAAGAAAAGATTAAGTAGACAGAACATGACGTTTCGAAGATTTGACTATACTTCGTTTCAGCTTCGGTCCGAGCGCGGCCGATGTTATGAGCCGAAGGTCCAATCAAAGAGCGCAAAAAGCGCAGCGTCATGGCGTGCTCTCTGCGCTTGATAGGACTAGCCGGCGGAGGAGCGCGCAACGATAGACGGGCGAATACCCGGCTGGGTCCTATCAACTGCAGAGAGCACGCCATGACGTTGTGCCCCTTTCGCTGTTTGATTGGCCCTTCGGCTCATAACATCGGCCACGCTGCACCGCAGCTGAAACGAAGTATAGATTGGCGTGATGTTCTTGGCAGGAACAATCGGGTATATCCGAACGCCGTAGCTAAATATTTCTCAGATATATAAATTTGAGAAGCTCGAAGCGTGGGCATTGGCAAGATTTCACTGTGGTAATTTGCACAGCTGCCAATGTCACACCAAAGCAGAAACGTCGTTAAAAAATCGTTTAATTTATAGACAATTTACAAGATGCAAAGCAAATATTAAAAATTACAATCACATATTTTTATGCAAAAAAGAACAACTACAAAACGAGTAAGAATCACGTTTTAGACACAATTTCACATATTTACCAACAAACAACCTACTGCAAAACGTCGCAAAATAGATAAAAATTTGCGTCCTGAAATACAGCATCCAAATATATATGAAAAAAAAATTCCTTCGCGTTATTGTAGTTTCGTTACTAATGAAGAAGTCTAAGTAATTTCTCTAAAAGTAGCAACATTGCATGTCAATGTATAAAAAATACTACATCTTTAATTTCTTCTAAACTCTTCTTAACTCTTTACATTATCTTGAACTTATTTGGGATGGCGAAATATTGAGTAGTATATGACCTTCAATTGAGAAAAGCGACAACAAACCACCACTCAAAATGAGCTAGCTTGTCTTCGTTATAGGGGCTACGTACGACGTCAGCTCCAAAGAGTTAATCTCTAGAACCGGCAAAGTGTGTACAACGGTGCTGCTCTATTGAAGAGCGTAGAAAGCCGTCATGGGACTAGGAAGAATAAGAAAGCGGACAACAGAACACGAAATCTCAATAACAGCTGAGTTTATTCGACCACACAAAAACAAGAAAAGATTAAGTAGACAGAACATGACGTTCGAAGATTTGACTAGACGTGGCGTGAAAGACGAAGTCCCTACAACACTTGACACGCTTCCGGCAACGAGCATCCGCAAACATAATCTCCCTCAAGACTGCGATAACCGAGCAACTTCCTAATCTCTCGGTGTTAGATTACGATGTTTCCTAACCAGCTCGGCTTGCGTGCGTTCACATTTCAGAAAGTCATACTGTCCCAAGCTTTGTTTTATCTTTCTGTTTCCTTGTGGTGCCTCCTAAGCCTCCCCACTCCCTCCCTCCCTCTTATTTCATAAGATGTTTCAGCGGACGCCACTGCTCCCGGCAGTTGCGAACAGAATGAATGAAGATTGCCTTGAACCTCAAGCGCGCACACAAGGAAGGTCAATCACTGCGTAAACAAGCTGAGAAAAGAATTCTTTGATATGTTCTCTCTAAATGCTAATGCGAGAGTTTCTGAATGCCTCACTCCAGGCTCCAAAGTTTTGGTTAACGAGGTGAAACCAAAACAGCAAAAAAAGTCTTGGTGGTTACATACTTCCATCTGCATTCCTTGTACGTAACGTTATACGTCGATACTTCGAAATGGTAAGCCGATGTTGTTTGTTTTCCACCTCACAATGTTGAACACCAAGATAGCGACCCTCCAGATACTACTTCCTTCGCTTTGTTTACGTGGCGACTGACCTTCCTAGTGTGCGCGCTTGAGTTTCAAGGCAACCGGCCATTTATGCTGTTCACAACTGCCTGCAGCAGTGGCATCCGCCGACACTCCTCAGGAAATAAGAGGGGGAGGGAGGAGGAGGGGGCTTAGGAGGCAGCACAAGAAAACAGAAAGGTGAAACAAAGCTCAGCACACTATGACGTTTTGAGAAGTGAGCGCATGCAAGCGAGCTGGTTAGGAAACACCATAATCTTACACCCTGAAATTAAGAAGTTGGTTTCCGTAGTCTTGACGGAGATTATCTTTGCAGCTGCTTGGCGGCGCATGCTTCTTGTCGGTAGCGTGTCTGTGTTGTAGGGATTTAGCCTAGACACGTCTGGCGAAATCTTTGCGGCGTTATGTTTTGTTTTCTCGATCTTTTGTTTTCTGTGGTCGAATAAACTCCCATGGTTTTAGGTTATGACGACTTTCTACGCTCTGCAATAGAGCAGCACCGTTGTACACACTTTGTCGGTTCTAGAGAATATCTCTTTGGGGTCGACGTCGTGTGTCAAAGTCCCTATAACGAAGTCAAGCTAGCTCAATTTGAGTGGAGGTTTGTTGTAGCTTTTCTCAATTGGAGGTTATATGCTACTCAATATTTTGACATCACAAGTTAGTTCAAGTTACTGCAAGGAGTTAAGGAGAGTTTACAAAAAGTAAAAGATGAATCGTTTTTAAATATTGACGTGCAATTTTGCTACGATCAGAGAAATGACATACGTTTCTGAAATAATAACAAAACTATAATGACAGATAAAACAATATCTTTTATATATTCGTAAGCTGCATTTAAAGACGCACATTTTGATATATTATTAGACGTTTGTTTATAAAGTTGTTGCCTGGCAAATAATTTGCGAAGTGTTTCTAAAACGTTTTTTACGTGTTCCGTCATGTTTTTTTTTCACAGAAATATATAATTGTATTTTTTACATTTGGTGCGCATATTGTTTATTGTCTATAAAATGAGTTAAAAATATTTACATGCCTGCTTTGGTGTGGCATTGGCGGCTGTGCAAATTACCGCAGTGAAATCTTGGTAACGATCACGCTTCGAGCTTCTCAATTTTATATCTCAGGGAAAAGTTTAGCTACGGCGTTCACATATAGCTTAATATTCCTCCCAAGAACGTGGCTTTCACATATATTTATTACAGAAATATAAAAAAAATGTATGATCCCGACAGGCATTGTACGATCTAACGTGGAAACACCCCAAAGCAAGTTTAACATCATCTCGTTGTGGGAACACTATCACGGTAGTCGCTATGATCATTTCAGCCTGCCTTGGGCACTTTTCTAGAAATGTGCAGTTCAGATAGCAATGAAAGATGCATACATAGTTTTCAACTGATTATTTGAAGCCAAACCGGGTAATATTTTCTGTACCAAAACTCTCAATTGCGTAAATGTGGGTTTTAGATAGATATACAAGAATGTCACGCAAAACTTATTTCGGATATAGATACTCGCGCTTCTATATCTTAAATACTTTGCATTATGCAAAGCTGAAATTACGTCTTAAAATATTTAGAATGCAGGATACGTGACTGTTTTCGGTTAATTAATATATTATATTTCAGGCGGGTTCCACAATATAAATTATAAAGGTTTTTCCATTCGCACTTAACCGTAGCTTTGTAGAGAAAATTACATAAAACTTACCCTTATTTCCACTTGTTAAAAAAAATAATATTCACGCGGTAAGTGTCAAGTTTACCTGCCACTCTACTTAAATTTCGAAAAAGTGTATTTATATTTTTTATATTTTCGGTTTATACCTATCGGCTGATGCATTCTCATCAGTGTCTAAAAGACAGTTGCTACCTTCATGATCTTTCTGCTGATTTTAAAGCGTTATTTTCTAGCTCGTCAACGTTTGCTTTCCTCCAAATATTAGCATTGAAAATATTTATACACTCAGAGAAAATCTCTGTGGCTGTATGAGAAGTATTCCTAGATTCACGATGGCACAGCGGAAAAAAAAAAAAAAAAAACTTACACCACAGCTAGTGCATGGAAATGATCAATACGTGTTATAGGTTTAATTAGGTCCAGTGATTGCCAAAATATAGAAAGATGAAGACAATTATACGAGGTCAGTTCCTGATAGTGTTAAACTCATTCACGTAAATTAAATCCTACAGGCTCCACGCTTTTAGGTTGGTGAGCTTGGTAGCAGATGGGTTAAAACCTGTGATCTTGTTGATCCCAGGTAGATCGAAATGTTTATAGGCTTGAGCAAAATACTTGAACACATCTAGCTTTTTTAAAGTTTATAAAAGTGACGTTTAAATATACCCAGGTCAAAATCAGGTAGAAAATAATGATTCTCTATCAAGCAACGAAGTCCGTCACAAGGCACGAGTCCTACCAATAGGCATCAGCAGTAGGAATCGTTGCTATATGCGCACAAAGGAGCGTCGACGGCCATTAGGATTCCGCCTAGTTCCTTCTTATCATAGCCTAACCATGATTTTTGCGTAATACTGAATAACGCGAAGGTACACATTGTTTGTCAGTAGTACTGTCTACTGCCCACGTTGATTGAAGGCAAACAGCGGTGAAGGAATTCGACTCTTTTAAAATGCTGCCCTGTTGGCAGTTTTGTTTTTTGCATGCAGGATTGGGATAGTCAAAGGCGTTGTGTGTCCATATCAAAATAGTATAAAAGTAGCGAATCATAGATTTTTACAGTTTTGTATAGTACAAAGATTTGTAGTCAAGGTATGCCCCAAAAAAGCGTATATGATTGCGATTCACCTTTTACCGCATATAACAGGGGTGGCCAGGCTGACCCGGCCTGAGAGCCGCAAACAAAACCACGAAACTTCCAAGAGCCGCGGGGGGGGGGGGGGGGGGCACAAACTTTTGTACAGTGCAATAATCGAAACTCGAACAACTTTCAATCTATCCGAGTCAAAACCAAACCGTAACTTGTCTTTCGATTTAAAACGTTCCGGGGGGGGGGGGGGGAGGGGAGGGTAGGCAGGGGAGGGAGCCGCGAGCCGCGCTTTAACACGCGAAGAGCCGCATGCGGCTCGCGAGCCGCAGCATGGCCACCCCTGGCATATAATAAAACCTCATAATCAATTTCTCAAGAAAAAAATATGTTTTCAAAATAATTTGTTATTTAAGAATGCCTTTTAGAAGTGAAATCAAAAGTCTTTATAAAATGACTGCGCACGCGACTATTTGATTGCTTGTAGGGCTGGCGCAATGGAGCGTTCCAATCAGAAAACAGAAATCTACTAAAAGCA
Organism: Ixodes persulcatus; assembly: GCA_013358835.2. Taxonomy (NCBI): domain Eukaryota; kingdom Metazoa; phylum Arthropoda; class Arachnida; order Ixodida; family Ixodidae; genus Ixodes; species Ixodes persulcatus. Next base: position 211,599 of record JABSTQ010009145.1, read on the forward strand.
TGTTCAAATTAAACGATTTTTTGGAACGCCGTAAAATGCTCTACCAACCTTAATATTTCTTTAATATTTCTAAAAAGAGCTGATTTTGTGGGTTTTAGGTGATGCTAAAGAAGTTTAGGATTGAAGCCATGTGTTGATTTTCACTAATTAGAAAAGTTACATGGTATATTTATTTTAATCTTTACCTGATCAGTAAGTCTTTACTATCCCTGATGTCCGCCATGGCTTGTTCTCCGAAAGAGTGTCTTTGTTTATCAACAACCCTATTTTTAGGGACTTTTGAAACTTAACAGGAAAACCCGGTATATGACCCCTATGTAAGCTTTTGTACGAATAACGCTTACTCTTATTGAACAATCTTCATTAGCAATTTTTACGATGTCGTAGATACAATTCTCAAGTATAACGTTGAACCCCGCGTAACTCCACCGTGGTGTTTCTGACCCCGCATCATTGGCATTTTGAGTTGGTTATTCATAACAAGGAAGGAGTCTTGGTCGTAACAACAAAGACTTGATTTTTTAAATGTTAGAATACTCGATTTTTAATCGAATTTCACTTTTCTTTTTAGCCTTTCTGCTAACTTTGACTGCGCCAAGGTGGAAATCGTGTGAGGCCAATTGCTATATAATGATAAAAGAATATACGACGTTAGGATTGTCATAAAGGGTATTGAACGTGTACTGGCCTCTGAGAAAATCCAACACCCGTATCTCACCCCGCCTCGAGGGAGGACATTAATGCTACATTCCGGTCACATCTCTACTTCCAGATGCGGCGCTCACCTGCAAAGGTGGAGAAATCAGTCCCAGAGAAGATTCTGTTTGATTCAAAGGTGTATCGGTCAAGATATATAAAGTTTCGCTTGTTATCTGGGAAACGAAATTGTGCAAAGGTTATAAATATCGTTTATATTTTACGCGTAACCGCGCTAGGCTTAAAAAAGGTGATTTTATAACCTTTTAAACTTTGATGCCACGTTTTGGAGAGCGTTTTTTAATTTCTTGGTGCAGAAATTGGAAGATAAGTTGATTATTTTTTTTTTCATTTGCACTGCTTATTTGATATATACCTACGTTTTTTTATTTTAACATCCAATGTATTTTTGAGTTGCAAAAGGCGATACCTCTCGCGAGTGTAACGGAAAATTGTTACACACAGGGCAAGGCTGCGTAAAGCATACATTGTTACGTTGGTATAAAGCCTTGCACTAAGGAGCGAAGGCAACGGGGTGGTTTCTAACGTTTGGTTTTATTATGACTGCCCGCCAGTGCGCGAGCCAGAAAGCGCTGCCGGCCACTGGCCCGTCGCGCTCTTCCTCTTCTACTCCGTATTAATATACATCGCCCATATAAGGTAGTAATTACACACACAGAGCACATAGAACTTTGTGATAATTATTCACATTTAATCATGATTATGAAGATTTATCAAGCGGCTCACCAGGAATCAAACCCCGGTGAATCAAATAAACTAATTTTTAATCCGTAAAAAAAAAAAAAAAAAATGTACCAAAGTTTTGTAGATTGCGTTTAAACCCCTCTGATTTCAAGGAGCACTTTACAAAGGCCAAGACACTCGGACTCAGTCACGCTGTTTGAAAATAGCCTTTCTATTTTTTTGACAAGCTTAAAAAAGAACTTTTTAGATTTCGGTTGGCATGCCTCAGTTCGTCCGCGACCTCTATATGACAAAAAAAAAATTCCTTATGTTGGTAGTGTTTTTAGCTTACAATAAAAAGCATATGCCCGTTGTGCGAATGCACAATTACTTTCTTAAATGCGCTATAGCACGTCCAAAAAAAAGCAGAGTCATGGCGTATGAAAACTTGCTCCTTGGTCATAGGCGGCTTACATAAAAATACGTTGTCGCTAATTGGGGTAGGTAATCGGTACCGCACGGAGTTAGGCCTAGGATTATGCACGGGAGCCTGAGGTAGTTCAAAAAGACATGCTGTTGGGACAGTCACTGTATGGCGCTCAGGTAACTTCTGACCGCAAACAAACACAAACACGAAACTGAAACTGTTTCATCGTTTCTAGCGAGAAGCAAAGAGAATTGCGAGCAGTTTTTTTCTTGAAGCGTGTATGTACATACAAACAGCCCTAGAGGAAACATAAAGACAAATAAAACCGCGCAGCTTCTTGATGCTACGTGAGCCTGCAAATGCGTTTTTTTCTTTACTAAAATCCACTTTTTAACACAAAACGTCCCCATAAGGCATGAATGACATTGGGATGAGAAGCACGGCGGGAGAATTGAAAGCAAGACGGGAGGCCTATAAAAGCCCACATCTGAATTGCATCACCGTGCTTTAGAGTCGAATTCCTCGAATCCTGTCCCGTCGCACGTGCTGGTATCGCTATACATAATGCATGCCTGCCACGCAAAGACCGAGGAAACTTTTCGAAACACGTCCGAGATCGCTGGCCCCACACTCTGCTCGAAACACGAGGCCAGGACTGAACATCATCCGAGATTCTTCATAGCCTATCGATAATGTTCCCTTTTTTAGGGGAACCTCGATCCACGCGTCGAACGCAACGCTTTATGGGGTTCGAAACATTTCGGAGGGCAAGTCGTCAACTTCTTCCACAGGAGTCGCGGTGACGTCAGTACAACGCCGAGCTCTGGTTGGCTCTGATTGGAGGGATAGTGGGTGGAGCACAATGCTGAATGCCTCGAGGTCTACCCACTACTTTTTTTTTCAATAACCCAATAAGAGCTCGGCGTTCTTACATCATCGCATCCTTTGTGCAAGAAGCAGACGGCACTTGTGCTCCGCATACTCTGTTTCACTTCGAGTGCCACCGCAGCCGACGCGTCATGACATGCCCAATGTCACGTAATATTGTCACCTTCCCTGTCAGTGTCATATTACACCACGTTAGGTTACCACGCCACTTGTCATAACAATGTATCGCGACGTCAGTGTCACGCGAAAACTTTCTGCTAAATTTAGCATATCGTAGGTCTGCTAAATTGAGGCTGATGTATCACGCGCATTTGTCACACGGTCACACGACCATTACAGTTCCCCGCTAAATTTAGTGAGCAAATTTCAAGTCTATTTAGGCTTGTCCCTGCCCTACGCCAAAAGCCAGGGATCCTTTTCGAAACCTCGTAAATGAGGACTTTTAGCAGATCGTTCTAGTAACTCGGACAACAATGTCCGATAACTGTATATGATGACTGTTTATTTTTATCAGAATTATCGGAACGATGTACTAATACTCACAAATAAAGGCTTTCGCCGCAAGAACTACCCGTGGAACGTTAGTCGAGCTGGTTATAGAAGTATTTGGAATTGTTTCACAAACCACATTTATCGCTTTAAAAGACAACAGACATTTATTTTTCGTGTCTTCAGATAAAAAAAAATTAACTACTGGCTGCAATTTACTACAATTTGTTAAAAACACAGTGAAATATGCTCAAAAACGAAACTCCTGGAAAATCCGTGAGCAATATTAATATACTAACAATAATAACAATAACATTCATATATCTTATTTATTTTTTTAACACACAATGTTAAAGACAAGAAACAGAAGCTGTTTACAAAAGGCTTGAGTAGTCACAGCCCCCCCCCCCCCCCCCCAATCATTCATTCATTCATTTATTGTGCCCTTAAAGGCCCCATCAGGGGCATTACATAAGGGGGGAATACATGAAAAATACAAAAGATCAACATACTGCCACGCGCGTCGGCGAGCGAGCGCGTGCGTGGCCGAGTGGTTACCGCACTTGACTCTCGTGCGGTAGCCCAGGATTCGATTCCTGGGAGCGCCGCGTCATTTAATTATTCTTTCAGATTAGATTTCTGGTAATTTCGAGAACCGTGTTGCTTGTTCTACGTTAGGATGATCTACGCGCCGGATCTTCTAGGCCGATTGTTCCAGAAGTCCACGCGTGTACAAAAGGGGCCCCGCGTGGCGAGCCGGAGTCAGTTTTCGCCCCAGCGTTCGACTCTGGTGTTACGCCGACTTCGACGCCCGCGACGCTCTGCTTTCTTCTGTTTCCTTTTTATTTTTTGGGCACAAGTTCGCCCCATTAAACGCTTAGTTTCTTCAGTTATTCGAAGCCTCACCGTTTGTCATTCGTAACATTTTGGTGGAGGTGCTGGGTATCGCATGCCCGTGAAGCGTACCCCTCCGAAGACACCCCAGTCAAGTGAGGTGCTCAGCCCCGGAAGGCTACCCATCACCGATGCACCGACCCCGACGTGAAAGCCTGTTGCCCCTCGCTCCTCGCCGGGGAAACTAGGCGCGGCAACCCCTGGAGGTGGAGTTGCCGAAGATGACCGACGTAAAGAGCCTCCAAGAACGACGGAGCGCTCTTACTCTCCCGACACTACGCATCACAACGACGACCCTGCATCGGTGTCCAACAACCTGAACGTTGTTATCGACGGCCTCGACGCATCGGCACTCGTGGACACCGGAGCAGACTACTCAGTCTTGAGTGGGAGGCTCTCCCGCCGCCTTCGAAAAGTCATGACGCCGTGGGATGGACCTCAAATACGAACCGCCGGAGGACACCTCATTACACCAGTCGGGAGATGCACTGCTCGAGTCGAGATCCACGGTGAGACGTGCCCTGTGAAGTTCGTCGTTCTACAAGACTGTTCCAGAGACGTCATCCTCGGCATGGACTTTCTGTGTGAATACGGCGCCGTCATCGACCTTGGTGAGAACAGATTGACGCTGCGCAAGCCTGTTCCGCCTTCAGAGAAACCCCAAACAGCGTCAGCCGCCGTCCGAGTCGCTGCCGCCCACGTGAACCTGCCGCCGCGATCAAGTGTTGTTGTACCCGTCGTGACCGATGCAGCTACCTGCGGCGAAGTTGTTCTTGAAGGCAACCTTCAATTGCTTCTGGGAAGAGGAATAATCGTCGCAAGAGGAGTGACTAAACTTCAGGATGGGCACACCGTGGTCCTCGTGGCAAACTTCCGACAAGAAACGCAACACCTCACAAAAGGTGCCGCTGTGGGCCACGTCGAGGAACTTTGGAACTCCGCCGAAATCACCGCGATTGCTGAAGAATCATCGCCACCTCAGGAAGACATTACGCCGCCAGAGCAGCTTGACATTGACCCCAAGGTTCCAGGCCCGAAACGACGGCGGCTGAGTGACCTCCTCGCCGAATACAGCAACTGCTTCGCGACGTCGTCGAAGGTGCGCCAAACAACCGTTGCGAAGCATCGCATTGTCACCGACGACGACGCGCTCCCTGTGCACCGATCGCCGTACCAAGTCTTCATAAAAGAACGGGAGGTCATCCAACAGCAAGTGGAAGAAATGCTGAACGACGACATAATCCAGCCTTCAAGCAGTCCGTGGGTCTCTCCAGTCGTGCTGGTTAGGAAGAAGGACGGAACGCTTAGGTTTTGCGTGAACTACCGGCAGCTGAACGCGGTAACGAAGAAAGACGTCTATCCACTCCCCCGAATCGATGACACGCTAGACCGCCTGCGCCACTCTCGATACTTTTCATCGATGGACCTGAAGAGCGGCTACTGGCAGATTAAAGTCGACGAACGGGACCGAGAGAAGACAGCTTTCGTTACGCCAGATGGCCTGTACGAGTTCAAGGTCATGCCTTTCGGCCTATACACGGCGCCGGCAACGTTCCAGCGTGTCATGGACACAGTACTGGCAGGGCTGAAGTGGCAGAGCTGTCTCGTCTACCTCGACGACGTCGTAGTGTTTTCAAGTGACTTCGACGAGCACTTGCGACGACTCCGAGCTTTTCTCCAAGCCATTCAGACCGCCGGACTAACACTCAAGCCGTCAAAGTGCCGATTCGCCTATGACGAACTGAAGTTTCTAGGCCACGTGGTTAGTAACAAAGGCGTCCGCCCAGACCCCGAGAAGACTCGCGCCGTCGTGGCATTTCCAGCGCCGACAGACAAGAAGGCCATGCGAAGATTCCTTGGACTTTGCGCCTACTATCGACGCTTCGTTCGGGATTTCGCTAGAAGTTCCGCACCGCTCACAAACCTCATGAAGGACGCCGAGAAGTTCGAATGGGGCGAGGAGCAGCAGCAGGCATTCGACGAGCTGAAACGACGACTCCAGACTCCTCCTGTGCTTGGTCATTTCGATCAGGATGAGGAAACCGAGATTCACACGGACGCAAATAACGCGGGACTCGGCGCAGTACTGGTCCAAGTGCAAGACGGCATCGAGAGAGTCATCGCCTACGCAAGTCGGACACTGTCCAAGGCGGAGAAAAATTACTCCACGACTGAGAAAGAATGCCTTGCGGTCGTCTGGGCAATCACGAAGTTTCGTCCGTACTTGTACGGGAGCCCGTTCCGCGTGGTGACGGACCACCACTCGCTTTGCTGGCTTACGAACCTCAAGGACCCGTCAGGACGCCTCGCTCGATGGAGTCTCCGACTACAAGAGTTCAACATGACTGTGGTCTACAAGTCAGGCCGTAAGCACAGCGACGCCGACTGCCTGTCCAGAGTCCCCGTCGAAACCCCTTCCGGCTGCAGCGACGACAATGACGACGAGTGCTTCCTAGGAGCAGTCAACACCGACGACATGGCACGACGTCAACGCGACGATCCTGAGCTGCGCGCATTAATCGAGCACCTGGAAGGGGGCGGGAGTACCGTGCCCCGTGTTTTCTCACGGACCCTGTCGACTTTCCCTATTCGACAAGGTGTGCTTTACAAAGAGAACTTCGGAAACAACAACTCGCCGTGGCTGCTGGTAATCCCGGCCGACCTTCGAGAGGAGATTTTTCAAGCATGTCATGACGACCCGACGTCCGGACAACTTGGTTACAGCCGGACACTGGCCCGTATCCGTGAAAAGTTTTACTGGCCCAAGCTCCCCAAAACCGTCCACCTCTACACCCGATCCTGCCACGAGTGCCAGCGACGCAAGAAACCGCCGACGAAGCCGGCAGGTCTCCTGCAGCCGATTCCTCCGCCAACTACACCGTTCCAGCAGATCGGAATGGATCTACTTGGTCCTTTTCCGCCGTCGACCCTGGGAAACCGGTGGATAATCGTCGCCACAGATTATCTCACGCGGTACTCATAAACGAAAGCCCTTCCTTCAAGGACGGCTGTTGAAGTCGCCAAGTTTTTCATCAAATCCATCGTCCTCCGGCACGGCGCTCCCGAAGTTCTGATTACAGAACGCGGATCATCGTTCATGGCACAGCTGACCCAAGAAATCCTCTGGCTCAGTCACACCAGCCATCGTCGTACTACTGCGTACCACCCACAGACGAACGGGCTGACGGAGCGACTCAACAAGACAATCGCCGACATGATTTGTATGTACGCCAACGTAGAGCACAAGACGTGGGACGAGGTGTTGCCCTACGTCACGTTCGCCTACAATACGGCGGTGCAAGAGACCACTGGATTTACACCTTTCCAGCTGGTACATGGTCGGAAGGTGACGACCATGCTGGACGCGATGCTGCCCCATGAGCCAGCTGACAATGAAAGCGACGACGCCCAGGTGGTTGCTCAACGGGCCGAAGAAGTCCGCCAGCTCGCCCGACTCCTGATCCAAGACCAGCAACGCGTCGACGCGGGCCGCTACAACCTTCGTCGCAGGGACGTCCAATTCCAGCCCGGAGACAGGGTGTGGGTGTGGACGCCCATCCGTCGCCGCGGCCTTAGTGAGAAGCTGCTGAAACGGTACTTTGGACCGTACAAGGTACTTCGTCGCCTCGGGGAGCTGAACTACGAGGTGATGCCCGAGCCGAGCTGTGCAACACGCCCGGGCATCGAAGGACGACGCGTGCAGTCGAGTGCTCGAGTGCGCGGTCGCCGCTCGAGTACATGCATCCGGCTTCCTACCACCGAAATAATCGAGCCTACTCGGTCGTGGCGACAGCCAGGTTTCACCATTATGGCGGAAGGTTAAGGGGACCAAACACCGGGCGATTCGACATGCCCTTTTTCGCTCGTCTTTTTCATTGCGTCGTTGTCGCCTGGTTGGTTTAGTCGGGTCTTCGAACCCGTTCTGAGCCACTGTGAGGGGCAGTTATCGCGCCGTCTCTCTTTTTCTCTCTTGTCATTTTCTGTCGGTCGTTCTTCTTGCGGCGTTCCAGTTGGACGAGTGATGATCGTGTTTGAATTCCTCGGAATCTAAACTTCCAGTTGGTTGAGTTAACTTAATTCTTTCCAATTTTACGAGGCAATGACTCGTAAGGTTTCCGTTGTGTGTCCTTGAGCTCATCCCTCTCCTTTTTTTTTCTCTCTCCCCCTCTCGCTTTTTAAACAGAAGGTGAACAAAAGACACGTCGCTCCCAGGAATCGAACCCTGGATTTTCGCGTGGGAGGCAGGTACGATAACCGTTAGGCCACGCGCGCGCTGCCGCTTGGCCAGCTGCGCGCGCGGCAATATGATACGCAACTTTTGCTTCCGTGAGAAACGAGAGCAACTCGCGTTTTACTGCTAAAGACAAAAAACAAAAAAATAACACAAAAAAGCGACAGAACGTGCCGCTAATTAATCAAATAGTCCTTATGCTAAGTCGGAATCAAAGACATCCAAATTACAGCTGTACGATACACTGGTGTCTCGGGATTGCACGATTGCACGTCAGTTCGACAGCATGTAGGTTCTCCGCCTTAGACACCCATTCCAAACAAACACACACACGCACCTCTGTCATGACGACCACCATCACACATGAACACGCTACCGCATGTCGGCGAACCAAAAACAAAACTTTTTTTTTCTCTTAGGGGCACCTTTCACGGTACGTAAACATCGTAGTCGTAAAACAAATCCCGCACCTCATGCACATTCGCTTCCCAACCTCGCATGACGCAGCTACAATGGCCCATGCCACCCACTGCCGATGGTGGTCAATGAAGAAGCTTTTCTCATGTCTCCAGGTAGTGTAAATCCATAGCCCTTTGCCACCAATCACATATTTCTCCGACATACGTACGCTGCCCGTCTCATGCCTGAAAGCGTTCGTCCTCACGAAGCCCGCACGCACCTTCGTTCCCCGTCGCAGTTGGCAGCACTGCCTGCTGGAACACGCCGAACTTTCATTCTGCTCGCTGGGACACGCCGACAATTCCGCCGACAATTCCGCCGACGCCACCGGCATGGTGCATTGTTGCCAAGCGTCCTTTCGAATCGCCGCAGCCGTTGCTCCCGGAGTACGAAAAGGACGGTGACGAAAACACGAAAACAAACGTGGTTCGGGGAGCGGCCGCTGCACGACCCAAGCGCTCGCACACTATCTCTGCCCCTTCTGCTCTGCGCTACCATATTGGTCACCTTTCCGCGCGCTCCTCCTCTCCTTTTTCCTGCGACCGCGTGCCCTATGGCTCCGTCGTCGATGTGCCAGGCCTTTTCAGTATAGTGGAGGCTATGGTGAGTGATACCTCGCTCTTCTGACAGCGTGGCCCTCGCGCGAAGCCCATTGAAAATGGAACAGTGGTCTATGCAGAACGATGGCCCATCTAAAAAAGAACAGTGGACAGATTTGCTGTGATGGAGAGTTTCTCACCTCATGTGGCAACGCAGCGCAGCACAGTGCGTTACAAATATTGGCGTCTGCCACACACAGGGACCCAACGCGAACGTAGGGAACGTGGTTCTCAAAGGTGTTACGGCGGTAGCAGCAGACGACGGCGGAGCGCCACTCACTGTTCCCCTAGTGCATCACGTGCGCCGCTTGAGGGCGCGCACTACATTCCAGAAAGGTCCATGACTGCTTCAGGCTGAGCCACGCAACAACATTTGTAGCATACATACAAGTGAATGAGCGTGGTTACTCGAAGAGTACAAATGTGCACTTGGGTCTACCGAGGGCATATAATTTCTTTGTTTGGATCCAGTGTTGGAGTTCTCGTTCTCGAAGCTAATAGTGTTCTCTGGTTCAGCGCCTGGCCACCACTGGTTTTAGCTAAGGCAGCTAGCTCAGGAGTCAGGTCCCAACCCTTCATCATGGTAGCGCCATCAAAGCCATATACGGTGCACTTCGACATCGCCTATATGAAGAGCACCAAGAGCGCTTGCACGTGTACTCGCAAAAAAAAAAAAAAGAACTTAAAGAGTCTCATTGAGCCAGTGTCCAGACAAAGACAATTAATTGCCACAAATGAAGAATTGCGTCCCGAAGAAAGGAAGCACAAGGCGTTATGTAAATGATGTCCGGCGCAGAGAGCCCCGCCTCTTTATTCGGCAAAACATAAGGACCTTTTCGGAAAGATTAAGCAAATAAAAGACAACACGCGGATGTTTCCACCTCGAGGTCAATGCCCTCGCCATGCGCTGTGAGATCGTGAACCCTCGCTAACGAATTCCAGAATACGAGCGAGTGTGACGCTGAAACTAATACCCAAAAAGAAAAAAAAACAAAACAAAAACAAAACAAACAAACACAAACAAAGAAACCTTCGTGTATAATTTTGTGGGATTAAAAACAGGACTCCAGTGCGTTACAACACATGTTAGTCTCACTTGCAAGTCGAGCAGGCAGACTAGAAAATATAATATTCTGCGCGTTTTTTTTTTTGTTTTGCTGGCGTGATTTGTTTTAGCATTCATTTCACACCATCAAACTTCTGTAACCCTTTGCTCACAAGCTACACTTTCCTATATTACAAGATTTAACGTAACGTTTAAGCTTTTTCACTAGAACTTCTGAAGACAAAATAAAACGAAATGCAATTCTTTAGCGAATTTTTTTTTATCTTGTAATGTGGGTTATATTAGTTTTGTCTTTTAATGATCTGAAGCAATTTAAGTTATATCAGGGACTATACAAATTTTCCTGAGCTACCCTTTAAGCAGAAATCAAGTAGGTTCCAGAACGTCAGATGATTTTTTTAAGGTTCGATTTGAGTTCCTTTTTACACTAGATTATACTTGTCCTTACTTTAAATCGTTGCTGCACTGTAGTAAGCCATCTGCATCCCGTTAAATTTTAATATGCGGTAGCTTTATACAGCCTATATACATGCTTGAATTTACGTACCGACAATCATACAAATAAAATATGATAATTGTGTCAGGGTTTTTCCTTGTACAGCCTGAAGCGATCTTGTCTTGGTTAGGTTTATTAAAAATGATATTGCCTTCGGTCACTCCCCGGTGCTTTTAAAATATAATATTTCTGTATCACATTGTTCATAGATAGTGCATGCCTTGTGAGGTTTAAAGCTTGTGAATTCTAATGAATAGAATTAACTTCACACAGAAAACGGATGAATTTCTAGTCGTAAAACAACATATCTCTCATGAAACAGTTTTGAATGACAATAAATAAAATAATATGACTGAGATATACTCCTTCGATTATCAAGGCAACATCATTGGCGTGATTATTTTCTACGTGGGCATTAATGAAAAGTTTAGATCTTGTGAAATAATTGCCAAAGTATGTGGTAATTAACGGATGGCATGAATAAGATTATATGAATGAAATATTTAATATTTTAATGCGAGGCCTAAGAACAATAGGCTAGACATTTGATGAAACATTTTATAGGCAACTGAAACATTCTAGCTGTGAAAAAATCTGTAGCTTCGTAAAGACAAAATATTTTCAAGCTGGCTGAAGATAACCTATAGTGGTCGTCATCTCTAGCTACTTGTACAAAACTAATCTATACCGCTAGGGAAAGTTTAAAGGTGGTGCTGAACGTTTAGCTTGGTTCTACATAGGTTTTAATAACCAGCTAAAGAAAATTGAATAGTATGGTTGTATAGCTAGATATGCACTGAGATTACTAGAAGGAGAACTGTGTTTTAAAGCCCCAGGTAAATAAACACTGCACCACAGAATGCTCAAATTCCGTATGAATGTGATGCTAAAGGTTTGGATAGAACGCGAAAATTGAGATCATGACGTTACCGGGATCAAGATATATTTGAGAATAACAAAATATTTCAACGTGCCAACGTCGAACTAAGCCTAATATCGTCAAAACTGAAAATAACACTGTGGGAGCCGGTAGCGTCTGTTTCACAAAAAAAAAAGTTGTCAGCAAGAATAAATCAATACTGTAAAATACTTTTTTTTTCACGTGCTCAATATTTCGCGATTTAGGTTAAAGTTAAGTTTTGAAATAATTCGCGGGTTTTAAGTTTCGCTACATCCTGGGATCTCCATATAGATTCCAATGTGTTTACAATTTACCGGAATTATTTGCGGGACCTATTTTTCGCGAATTGTAGGCGATTCGTGAAATTCGAGAAAATTAGGGCTTCGCAAAAATTAAGTCGTTTACAGTATCCTCTTTCTTGCCGACAATTGTTTTACACTGATATAAATCCACAAGCGTCCACAATTGCGGAGTTCTGCTTTGATGATACCAGGCTTAGGTGGACATCCGCGCAGAGAAATTGTTTTTCCTCAATTATCTTTTGATCAGGAACGTCATGTTGTTAAACGTTCGGCTCCGATCCCAACCGCTAGCGTCACATTATTAAGGAGTTGGAGCTTTCTGCAATAAGGTTGAGAGCTGGGCTAGTTGATAGTGGTCAACCATAACGAAATAAAACAGCGAAGAAGGTACTAAAGGAACCAACAAACCGGACAAAACAGAACCACTGACTAGCAACTATGTAGTTTTACTGATAGACAAAGAGACAGAAAACCACACATTGCTCGACGCGTTCACACGCCCACCTTCTTTTTGCCATGATATCTACTCATTACGGCAGGCGCTGGACCTTCATTGTCAGTTTCAGGAATTTCCACTCATCACTAGGCAAACGCACTCACACTGCGCTAATGCAGTTTCCTCCACCACTGTGGATGTAGAATTCCTCAAGCACCTCCCCTGTCCACTTTTTTCCTTGTGCCTTCCCGAAATTGTGGTTACATAAAAAGACGGTTCGCACAGGCACTCCTACAGTTTTCTGGGATTCATAGTTTATTTACCCGGTCCAAAAACACGGTTCATTGTTTTTAGGCGAACTCCCATTGCATACGGTTTTTTATAGTCGCGTAAGGACATTGAAGGGTCATGGTCCTATAGCTAGAGATATCTCCAGTTTTCAATAACGGCCTAAACTAAATGGAAAGATCACCAGTCTAAATCTTCCGTGTCATGAGCTGCGCTACAGCCGGCTAAATTCTTAATTGTTGCAGGTCTGTTTCTAGACAAACGTACATTTTTTGTAGCTGGCTATGGAAATTTTAATGGTTGCGAATTTCAATCTTCAGAGGCTTAAATTGTCCATGGCTGGCGATGGCTACTATTCTTGGTTTTCAGGGCGGACCATAAAGATTACACACGAGGCCAGCACGATTTTTATAAATGACCATAGGCCATTTTTATTTGGAACAGCAGTGGTATTACGTCAATGAGAAGTGACTTCTGCGATACGTGACAAATGCTAGCCAACAGTGAACGCTGGAAATCCAGTCCGCGCGTTGCTATTCAAAATTCGTTTTTATGACCCGATCAAAATAGTAAGCGTCAAAAATGATAAAAGTTCCTAAAAGTGCAAGGACAAATACGAAGTAAGACAGTTCAAGGCACACTTGCCATTGTTTTTTATTCGGAAATAATGCGTATATCAAAGGTCGGGTTATGATGATAATGCAATTAATGGAAAGGTGCAGCGAGGTGGAAAAGAATACGATGATAGTCTCTGGAGAAGGGGAACAGGGGGACAAAGGACACACCCATATCTCCAACACGGCTAGGTGACTGGTGCGCGACTTTTCAGTCGCGCACAGTCACCTATAGCCGTGTTTGGAGATTAGTGTTTGTTCTTTGTCCCCCTTGTTCCCCTTACCCAGGAAATGTTAATGTTAGGCACCGTCGGCCTGTCAGTCAGCATCATATCATGTTGGTGCACTACAAAGTTTGTGTGATATAACCGAACTTTCTTTTTTTTATATCGATCGATAGGCGCCTTGTTTATAAAATTTACTTCTTTGTCGCAAATTTCGTATGTCCCATGAACATTTTTGCTTACCTTGTTTTAGGCGCTTTTATACTTTAACTCACTAGCTCGATTCTCCACTTTACTGCAGTAAGCTTCGTCCTACGAGGTTGTACAAGGATTCTCAAGGGAGGGAATGTCGACTTGCGCTATCCAGCAAGCTGCTTCGCCAGCAAATAGTACGTAAGCAGCTGTGTACCTCACAGCTACTGCGTCCCACGACAAGAGGGAAACCGTTCAAGTGACGTCACCATGAGAGTCAAGAAATTAAGTCGTCGACCCTTTGAAGCATTCTCCGCCCATTAAAGATTCTGCTCGTGACTAGTTTTCACCGAGTACATTTTCTAAAAAAAAGTGTGAACTTCCGGCATTCAAAGCCTTGAATAGGAATGTGATGATATTTGTAAACTTCAAGTATTCAATACATGTGACCAGGTTACTGAGGCTCGTGCATCAAGAAAATAAGTAAGTTTTACTCAAAGTAATATTTTCACATTGCGGCAGATGATGACAGGCTGTACGTCATCAGCGACACAAAACTGTGGGCTGAGGGCTGCCTCTTACGGCCGTTGTACTTTCCGTTAAAGCGCGTTCTTGAATAATATCAATTAACATCACCACAGCCGCGATGGATAGTGGGCACAAACTGTCTTTGTATTACCAAAATGTCCGTAGCATACGTGAAAAGGCTGTCACATTAATAGAAAACTACCTCCCTTTTATTTATGAAATTTGCCCTATTAAAAAAACAAACAAACAAGCAAGGACGCGGGAGGATAATTTTAGTGCCGATTATTTTCCGTCCAATTAGGTAATCTAAAGCGGGGCAAAATGAAATAATTATAGGTAATTTTCCGGAGGTGCTTGTGCTTATGTGAATTGGACGCATAATCGTTTTGCAGACCTGGTACGGAAACTTGCCACAAAGCAGGATGGGCGGAAATCAAAGCTAAAAGACGGTAATATTTGCTTGGGAAATTACTATTTTCTTTCAGAATGTGACTAGTCCGTAGCCAGTTCGTTTATTCAGCACGTTTTCAAACTTCTGTAAGTATCGTGATTTTTTTTACCGGCAATTTGAAGCGAAAATCGAGTGAATTGGAACCTGGTATCGTAAGGTCTGAGAGTAATAAGGTGTGCATAAAAGCCAATAATCTGTGACAACTCGTAAACTAGTAATAAGTATTAAAAAAAAAGTGTTTTTCAACTACAAGGCCAACTTGTTAGATATTTACGTTACAAATAATGAGTGTATACTCCAAGGAACTATTTCTTTTATCAATCTAATTGACACCTCGCTCGTGCTATTTGAGTGAACTTATAATATATTTGATCACCTTAGTACAGGATGTCTGCGGCTAGAGACGTATTTTAGAAACAAAAATTACACTTCGCAAAATGTTCGAAGACGGGAATTCACAATTATCGTTTCATCAATAGTGTAATACATTTATTTCGCGTGTTTTAAAAGTATATTCCGCTTTAAAGCTATGTTCTCTCTCCAGTGTCATAGGAACTGAAACATTGAGTGAGGAAAAAAAAGTACGCTATCAGAGGCGTTACTGAATACAGATATACGTTGGTGGTATGAAAATTTAAATTGAAACGCTGTTTTCGATAAAACGCTCATACCGTCGGGACCACAAACATAGGCATTAAAAATGAAAAGCCGTTTACAATTGCCTGTAACGCCGAATTTGAGCGCAGCTCTTGAGGAGGAGGGGAAGGCGTGGGGGTCACATGACCTCGGGGTGGGGGGGGGGGGGGGTCACGTGACCTCGGGAGGGGGTGTCACGTGACCTGGGGACCACGTGACCTGGGGGTCACGTGACCTCGGGGGGAGGTCATGTGACCTCATGGGGGGGGGGGAGGGGGTCACGTGACCTGGGACCATTTCCGGCTTGAGCCCGCAGGGCTCAAGCCGGAAATGGGCGCCTAAAAGCTGCGCTCTAAAACATTGAATTAAGCCTCAAGCGGAATCAGAAACCATGATGCTTTAACGCAGGATGCGTTTTAGGGCTGGTTCAAGGTCGAAAGGGTCACGAGAAGTATTTCCTGGGAACTTGACAACGCGGTCAATCTTCGTCGATGCCCATCAGGTGTCTCCGAAACAAAGCTGTCTCTCTTCCATTTTTCAAAGGCGCTTTGAATGCATAGCATTTATAGAACCTTTTAGCGTTCTTCCTTTTGCTTGTACAGTAAGGAGGCCGCTAAAGCGCGTATTGTGATAATTTTCTCGAATATATTGAAAAGCCGTCACAGTGTCCCATTACACTTGATGACACATCACGTCTTGGTGTCAGTGACGTCATAACATCACGCGTCGTCGCAGTGTCACGTGTCGTCACGGTCATGTGACGTAACAGTGTCACTGTGAAATCATCACGTCACGTGACATTACAGTATCACGTGAAACTGATGCCACTTGGCACAGTGGCGTCACGATGTCACGTGGTACAGTGATGTCATTGAGGCTGCAAGCCATGGGCTCAAAATCCCCGAGGCTAGCCCTATGAAATTTAGAACACTTTCTCCCTCACCGTGGAAACAAAGTAACTTTGCATCTCGTTCCTTTGTATGATAGGTTACCCCTGTGTCAACAGACCACTTTAACGACTGTCCTTGCAGCTGTTATGTACTGGTGATGTCGAATAAAATTGGTCACCCCAATGTCAGGAGATGCCACGGGATGGCACGTGACCAGGTAGGCACAGTGGGTCACTTGATTACGTAAGCTATGGTTACGTGATGAATTGACCACGAACGGTATTACGTGATTTACCAGGTCTGCGTAATTGTGTCGCATTAAACGTTACACGCGACGTCATCACGAAAGGGTAACATGAGCCTGTCGTGTATCTTTCCGTTGCGCCGGGATCACATGAGCAGATTATTTGACTTCACGTCAAATTTAATTTAATGCAGGAATAGTGCAGCTTACCTTAACTCTTCGCATTAAGTTGGGAGACGCAGAAGACGCAGTGTGTTCCTTAGCCTCTCAAAAGCCTCAGACCCCCAGAATTCAAAGATAGGAATACACACGACAGGTCTAAAATCGGCAAAAATCGTAGACCATCAATGCACATATCAACGTAAAAAAGTGTCAAAAAAAGTAAAAGGTGTTGAGACATAAACAAAGGATGCTTCACTTGTTATCTTTATGCGAAGAATCAAGGTGTTTTGGAGATACACAAAATATTTTCTGCTTAATCCACACATAGAACAAAACGTTCGTGTCTTTCTGAACATATCAGCAATGCAAGCGACGTTTCTCTATTCTCAAAGTTTTATTTTTAATTTATAATTGATCAGCAAGTAGCCCTCAAGATTACAAACTCCGTTACAAAGGACACACGATTACTTAGTCATTCCCGTGCTTTGCATTGACGAGGTTTTAATGATCAATCGGTCATTATCTTAAAAGAAATCGACGGGACCGAACAAAATTCTCTAGCTTGTATTTTACTTATTTATTTATCTATTTATTTACAGAGATAGCTGCTGCACCGTTAAGCATTATTAGGGGGTACATTAAAGAAAACTTCAAAATTACACAAACATATATACAAGAAAACATGCTTTACTCTACAAGGAATCTCTGCAATATATCATAAAAACGATCAGCATCGGCAACAGAAACATCCGCTAATACATTCCAATCACAAATAGTTTTCACTAAAGGAAAAGAAAAAGGAAAAACAGTGTATGGTAACAAAAAAGGTTCCAACCTAATCTTTGTTTTATTTCAGTGCAACTTGCATAGGTGCTGTAGTCGCTTATCACAAATCTTAGGGCTTGATTTTGAATTCGATCTGAGTTATCTGCGAGGGAGCTTTGAGGGGGCTCCCAAATAACAAAGCGTATTCTAAAATTTGTCTCAAAAGTAAAATGCAGTGCTTGTTTCACTTTGCGGGGGTGTATTTGAAAGGTTTTTCGTATAAAATACATTTAACTAGTTCTTGCTATAGCATTATCTCCGTGATAGTTCCATTTTAAATTGGATGGAAAATAAACTCCGGTATACTCATTTTTCTGCGCATTCAAGTATGCATTTGTTCAGTTCATACATATTTGCAGAATCAACGCATTGAGAGAAACATGTATTTCCACTTTTTTTTTATTTAAGGTCATTTTCCTATAATCATGCCAGTAATCAGGAATTTTGAATAGCTTTTAAATATACTATCTTCCATGTTATTTTCAAGGATTCGGTACATTACAAAATCATCTCCAAATAACTTAAAATGTGACTGTACAACGGCACAAAGTTTATTATTAAATATTAAAAAAAGTACTACGGCCCCAGTACACTTACCTGCAGAACGCCGAAGTAACGAGTACTGCATGGCACGGATTTTTGACCATTCAGAACGACGCTTTGTTCTCGACCGGACAGGTACTCAGCTATCGACTTGGTCACCTTACCGTTAATGCCCTGTTACAGCAGCTTCTTCAAATAATCAAATTCGGCTCGGTATTAAAAGCTGTACAGAAGAAAAAAACACAATCTACAGGTTTTCTGCTGTCTATAGCATTCGAAATAAAATGGTTAAATTCCGCTAGCTGGGGAACGCACGAATAGCCTCGACTGAAGCCATGCTGGGAAGCAGCAATACATCGCAAGATTCCAGAAAACAGAACATTGAGCTGTATACGTTCGGAGAAGATACAAGCAATACAGGTTAACGACACCGAACGGTAATTTTCGACTAGATTTCGGTATTAAGACCTAAAAATCGGAGTTCCATTCGCCCTTTTTCAGTCACTCGGAACTGCAGCAGTTTCTAATGATATGGTAAAAATAACATTTAAATAGCGTGCAATTCCTTCGTTACAGTTGTGAAAAATTACCCGCGAAAACCCATCTGGTGCATATTCCTTGGAAGTACAAATATCTCCAAGTACACTCTTAGTTAAATCCTGGCTAAAATGCACGCATATAGGCAGGAAAGCGGGTCGAAATTTCGCCGCCTGCAAGCAGTTGGTTTGGGTGTCTCAACTTAAGCGGTCCGTTGTCATGAGGCCCAGATTCAAGCGGCCCTTTCTCACGCTGATCGGGTTTATGCGGCCTACGCGGCATTTGAGAACATGCGGCCTAAAATTGAAATTGCGGCAAAATGGTACAACGCTATTTTTGCGCAGACTTGGAGGCACAGACAGACGAGTTATTGTTTCTTGAGCTGGAACACAAGATATTGCAAAACAACATACATCGCTTGAGGGGAATCGAACCCGCGCCCGCAAAGTGAGGATTAGACACCATAGCCCCTACACCACAACCGCACACGCACAATGCGTGCGTTGTCGTATGCTTATATACACATGAATTGCTTGCTAAGCTCATCGACCGACGGAGGGATTGTATACATCTGTTTGATAAGTGGCTATCCAATGGGTGAAATTACAATAGCATTTTGGTCTTCTCCAGGGAATATTTATCGTTTATACCTAGCTCGATGCAGTATTTAACGTACGGCGCAATGCTTCCGGGGTCCTTTCACGTAATCAGCGCATGAAGGAACACCGCACTTTGTTGCTAGAACAGTAAAAACAGGTCCAATTGCATCCTCTGAAAGCAAGGCTTGGGCACAAGTGACAGGCCCGCTGTTAACATGTTTCGCTCGCCTCCATGGACAAAGTTGCCCAACATCGTCCGTCGCGTAAAAGGGAACAGCGCCGCTCATACATTCATCTGGATTGCCCCAAACTCCCGCTTATCGAACTTTGCATACTTACGTCTTGCACAAGTGGTGTTGCGAAAGAGCATTATCGCAGTAAATAGACAGTGAAAGACTGACAAAAGCATAGTCTTGAAAAATATAAACCGTTTTTTGGCACGTCTCTTACGCTTCCGGCTAGAAGAAACAACCGCGGAATCGGAACGTAGCCCAACGCACATACCACCTTCTTCTGCTGGCTATTCGGATAACTGTATATATATAACCGCTTGCGCACGGGCGCCCTTCCCTTGGCGAGCGACCTGTCTCCATTATTGCACAAGATCTTGCCAGCTAAATTGTCCATATTTTAGAAAGTATACCATTAAAGTTACAACTGTGCCAGAAGGACGTTTTCGTCATGCCTTTGTTGCTGCTTCAGAAATTCAAAATGTGAGCTCATTATAAATGCCAGGAACAGCGCCGACAGCGCCGTCACTTTCGAATAGCCAACAAGATCCGATCCGACATGAAGAAGTCGAAAGCGCCATCCGCCGCCTTCGCGGCTCTACGCCGTCACTCTAGCCGATGTATTTTTCTCCTAGCCGAGCTAAACCATTTGGCGTAGTCAAGCCAAGACGCCTTGAAGTGTACTTTTCGGCCGCTAACAGCTCTGGACGAGCTCCCTTCCCCCCCACCCCCAAGTATCCCCTCCGACCCTTCTACACATTCCCGAGACCGGTCCATTCCCCCTTCCTCTCTACCATAATGACCGGAGCCTTCTTAGCATAAGGAGAGGACCACCCCACCCACCAAAAGCTTCCCACGTTATCTCTGCAATCAGCGTGAGACTCCCTCCCTCTCCCCCTCATTAAGGAGGGTCCCCTTTTTGAAGGCGGGTCACGGGCCAGATTCGGAACTTCACCCCTACTGTCGCTCTTCACTGCATAAAAGATCGCCTAGATGGTCATTGTCGGAAACTCGTTGTCAGAAGGCACTATGTGTCACATGCTTAGTGGTTCGGAAGTTTAAAGCTATGTCTTTTCGACCTAAATAATTGTGCCATTAATAAAGGAAGAAAATAAAATAAATAAATAAACATAACAATAAATGCAGGGATAAAAAGCTGGAGAAACAAAACTATCAAGAACTTGCCGGAAGTGTCGTATTCTTGCATATTCAGAGGCTCAGAACTTCGAAACTTGTTTCTCCTACCAAAATGTGTACAGGCTAAAGGAAACACGTCCCAAAAACGTAAAGCGAAAAAAAATAAAAATTAAAAATGTTAATGACGTGCTGAATTTGAACAATATTAGAAATTTTACCCCATAAGTTAATTTATTCCTCAACGTGAAAAAAACAATAAATACATTATTTCGTATTCTGCAGATGGCAATGATATGTACTGTCTCTGGTGTTAATTTAAATGCGATACCTCAAACAATTTAGACGAAAAAAATTAACAAGTTTAGGGCATAATTGCCCGTAGATACATGTTTGGACATTTCTTCGAAACTCATCTTGAATAACAATAATCATATCTTAAGACGACACTTACCTAGGCTACACATAGATCACTTTTAAAAACGTTTAACACCTCTACATAAACACCTTCGGCTATAGCGCGCTTCAAATATGGCACAAACGACAATCGTCAAAAGCCCGTCGTCCTTCCTCGCTCCCTCGGGAATTTATTTCTTTAAAACTAAGCATGCCAGAACATTGAAATAAACGTCAGTTTCTTTAGCAAGGAACGCAACACCCCATGTAAAAATTCGAGAAAAAAATTACGAATATACCTCACTGCTTGAATTCAAATGAGACCGTCCGCCAGGTCTTTCGAAGTTTGACGAACTTCGAACTTTTACCCTAAAAGTACGAAGTTCGTCGAACTTTTGAACTGTTCGAATGTTTGGCAATTTTCGAATTCTCTAGATAAATAAGTTCGAAAGTTCGAAAAGGATCGAATTGTTAGCGTAATAAGTTCGAAGGTTCGAAAAACATTGCATTTCTGAACGTGCGAAGTTCGAAATTTCGAAAAGCATTGAACTTCTTATTTTAACAAGTTCGAAAATTTGACTTCCGTCGAATTTTATTTACAAAATAGAAAGATCGAAAATTAAAAAAAAAAATTCGAACCTTTCGAACAGCTTGATACGATCATCGAAACTTCGTTTCGAAAAACGTTCGAGGCATCCTTAATTCTAGGCACTGTGGTCTTGCTACTGGGGGGTGATTTCAAATAAGATCGACCAGAGGGTGGCTGGTCGACATTCTTAAATCAACTGATGTTTTTATATTTATTGTTTAGTGTCTGGCATAACCGAATCGAAACTTAGTTTTGTCCAGAAAAAAAAAAAAATTGGGGACTGGAAAAATCGTAAGGCATGAAGAGGTGAACAGTTGCATTAACGCGCACTGGTGGAGGGGGCAGGTTTGAAAGTGAATAACTAACACGAGAAAATTAGGAGAATTCTAATACTTTTTAGAAACAAACTATGGGTACAACTATATTTACTTCCATTATATTTCGTTTTCTAAAAATTGCCAAACACTCCTGCTCGAACGATAAATGACAAATTTTGGAGGCCTGTATCTCATGAAATAATTTAGTCATTATCATATACTTTTCAGATAGTATTATACTTATATATGGCTATCATTTATAAAAAATATAAGGTATCTGAGTGAAACGAGAGTCAGGATATATTTAGGCAAACACGGGGAAAAAATAAAACAACGAAAAATTCCGATGCGAATAAAAAAACATCACCATCAATTTTTTTTTAAATTTGGGTACAATGTCATAGTCTATTTTGGCATTCACTTCTATTAAAACACACTGCATTATTTGATTGAGAAAGAAGACACAACTCCCTAAAGTAGGGTCCTTTTTCGAAGCCTACACATAGCAGTGCCTTATACGAGAAGAGACTCTGAGTTTCCGTTTCAGGAAACTAACAAAACGTTTTATATATTTTTATTCAGATGAGGTTATTAATAACTATAGTAATCGTTGACGCAGTAAACGTGAGGAGAAACTACTGTGTACGAAGAGCTAACATATTACGATCATATTACGAATATTACGAATTACGAACATCGGCCACTGGGAACTTTGTTTACTTTATTTTTCTACGACACTATGTGCCCCTCTCTCTTCCCTCTATCTACATCTTATATATATATCCTTGACTTACTATACAATAAAAACATATTCAAGCATTCCCTTTCTCCGTGAAAGTGTTCTTTGACTAACAACAATCATTTCCTCGCGAAGATCACAATTATGGCGCAATAATTGACGGAAGTAGCAGACAACACTCGTCGCAAGTTCTGGCGAAACGGCCGATACAATTTTTCTTTCGCATTTCCCCACTCGCTGTCATAGATGAGGGGGCTCGCTTTAACAAGCAAAATATGGCCGCAGATGCCTGTTTACTGAGCAGTTATGCCTGTCGCCATCCCACTCGCTGGCGTTACGGGCGATAATATCAGGCACAAAGGGGCACACCGACAGACAGCAGAATCCCCAAATACTTGAACCCCGCCTAAAAACAATAGAACGTAAACACTGTTGCCATGTTAACCAAGGAAAGGTTAACATGGCGACAGTGTTTACGTTTTTAGGTAAGGAAAAGCATGTCGTGTGTAATGAGCCGGATCCATACACGAGGTGCATGGTGAGCCCTGGGAACGTGTCTGCTGCCCAGGGCTCACCTGGGTAATAATTGGCGCAGCACACACAAACGCACACTTCCTGGTGAAAAACATATTTGACCCATCTAGGGCGCAAAGAATAAAATTCTTTGCGCCACTTCCCTGGGAACGTGTCTGCTGCCGTACTTCACGAAAGGCGAGCTACAATATTCGCGCCAAGGCCCCAACCAGAAGGACGTGATCTCTGTCATGATCGACGGGGAGAAAACGTTCGTGCTGAAGCGCTTCCTGGCACGCTCTATCCGAGAGGCCTTTCGTGTATACAAAGACACGAATTCTGATTCCGGCGTTGGACTAACGAAATTTTATTCTTTGCGCCCTAGATGGGTCAATATGTTTTTCACCAGGAAGTGTGCGTTTGTGTGTGCTGCGCCAATTATTACCTTTGTATGGCCGCTGTAGAGAACGTTGCAGGCTCAACAGTCAACACTGGTGAAATGAACTCAGCATTTCTGTGCGACCCACTAACAAGTCTGTGTCTTCAAGGAGACTGTGATCACTGCCCAAAAGGCCCGTCTCTTACACTCGAGGAACTTTATATCCCAGAGGATGAAAAGATTGTGCTTACAACATGGGAGTCGGGCGACCCTGTGAAAAAAACATTTTATCCTGAGACTTTCTAAAAGTCGTTCAAGTAACGGTGGATAGTTTGATATTTCACAACCATATCCGACAAACGCAAGATAAAGCGACCTATACGATGAAATACAGCGCATGCAACGCGGGAGCATTGTCTTTCATTTTGACTTTCCAGAAAACTGGACTTTCGTGCTTCCTGAGAAAGTTCAGGCATACCACTGGAAAAAAAAGTTACGATATTTACATGTCTAGTGACAAGAAAATCTACAAACAGTTTGTACTATATATTGAGGTGGGCTAGTTGGATATGCATGATATAAAAATTAAATAGCGCAAAAATTAGACAAAGGACAAGGGACAGCACACGTAGACAAGGACAAGCGCTAACTCACAACTGGCGTTTTAATAGAAAAGAAGAGAAGGAAGCAGCATATAAATACTCCGAAAAAAGGAAAGAAAAAGATCTATAATAAAAGGAGAAAGGAGAAAATTGAAAGGTATGAACAAAAAGGAAAAGAGACGAAAAGAAAAGGAACAGCGTAACTAAATTAATTCCGGGAATATACTGAAATGAAGAAAAATACTATAGCTTAAAGGAAGAAGAAGTTGAAAATACTAGAAATTCCCGTTGAATCAATCTCAAGTTGGCCACCGAAGGTATAATAATTCTTTGTCAGTTAATTCCACGGATGGTGCACTCACACAAGCGTCTTCCTTTTCCTTGATGGTGAAGGCCTCGTAAATTTCTCGTGAAGTTTTATCTCGGAACCGTCGTAGGATTTTGCCGTGCGGCCCGCGGGGGCTGCGGTGAATTTCGCTTCTGTGGTAAAGGGTATCTCGGTCGAAAAGTCCTACCCGTATGTCGGCAACAAGCGATTTCTTCAAAGAAGCCCAAGACATTCTTGTGATACGTTCCGTATTCGGTTCGGCAAATGAAAGCTTGTGCTACATTGTGGTGAATCTTCACGGACCCCTTCCTTCTCGGTTTTGTGTTTGAGTGGTTTTCCTGCTGTGCCCGTGTCGACAATCACTGATTACATCTTTCAAGTTCGGTATTTTCAACGTAAGTGCGCTGCAACCTACTCGCCGACAATTGACCGTTCTGTAGTATCTATCTCCTGGCAGTGCCTATCTTCTGACAGCTGGCAGAATATAATTTCCGCGAAATTCTACCGCATTCACCTGCCTTTAGCTGTCTGAAATCATGTGAAAATTGCAGTTAGAATACTGACTTTCTTATTCTCCCTGCGTTTTGTGAAACCACGTTTCATGGACACCTTTTCGTGGATACACGTTTCCTCGACACACGTTTAGTCGACACTCGTTATGCGAATCGCACGCTGCAGGGACATTTTGTCGCGCCTGTTTTCCTGAGGCGCGTGCTCACCGATTCAGCCCACCCGTTCACGCCACTTCTTGGCGTGTCTGCAGCAACTCATTACCAGAAAAAAAAAGACATTTTGAGGTGTTTATAAACATCACGTGTTGATGAAACGATCTGTCGATGAAATGTCGTTCGATGAACTGATGGCAGCGACAATGAGTTGCGACTGGCAGTAGAATTTCGGGGGGGGGGGGGGGCGGGGGGGGGGGGGGAATTCGGCCGGCTGCCGGGAGACTAGACACTACCCAGGAATTGCCTTCGGTTCTTGTTTGCTTTGCAATATTCTCAGTTGTACAACAGCTTAGTAATACGTACCTCTTTACATATTACAGATTGCTTTGTTTGTGCTTGTCTACAGGATGGGCTGTGTGTAATAAACTTCTAGGAGATTTGAAAACAATTCATTTTGTCTGTTTACCTGTGCTTTTGCAAACACCTCGGTGAGTGCATTTGCTTTTTGTTGTTTTTTGTTGAAATGTTAGCTCTATGTTTTAAATGGGGTTATGAAGTTCAACATGTCATACAAGGTTTTTTGTTTAAAGATGTACAGTGACAACAAATAACTTGTTTCACATTTCATGCGACTGCGGTAAAAAGAAAAACAGGCAGCTATAGCGCGATGGTAAAGAGACCCATAAGACGAGCTCTATAAGAAGCTATAGCAAACCACACAGAGAGCAATAGGCGCTAAAGAAACCATAGAAAAATCCATAGGCTGCTATAGCACGGTGTCTAAAAAGATCCATAGAGTGAGCCATAGAGATATCTGTAGCAGACTATACAAGAAGCTACGGGCTGCTAAAGGAGCCATAGGAAATGCCACAGGCACCTGTAGCAGGATGGGTATAGAGAACCATAGGACGAACTATAGAATGAGCTATAGCGGACCATACAAAGAGCAATAGGTGGCTAAAGAAACCACAGGAAAAGCCATAGGCTGCTATAGCATGGTGTCTAAAAAGCTCCATAGAGTAAGCCATAGAGATCTCTATAGCAGACCATACAAGAAGCTATAGGCGGCTAAAGGAACCATAGGAAATGCCATAGGCAGCTATAGCACGATTGGTATAGAGAACCATAGGACGAACTATAGAATGAGCTATAGCGGACTATACAAAGATCAATAGGCGGCTAAAGAAACCATAGGAAAAGCCATAGGCAGCTATAGCACGGTGTCTAAAAAGATCCACAGAGTGAGCCATAGAGATCTCTATAGCAGACCATACAAGAAGCTATAGGCGGCTAAAGGAACCATAGGAAATGCCGTAGACAGCTATAGCCCGATGGGTATAGAGAACCATAGGACGAGCTACAGAATGAGCTATAGCGGACTATACAAAGAGCAATAGGCGGCTAAAGAAACCATAAGAAAGGCCATAATCAGCTATAGCACGGTGTCCAAAAAGATCCATAGAGTAAGCCATAGAGATCTCTATAACACACCATACAAGTAGCTATAGGCCTCTAAAGGAACCATAGGAAAAGCCATAGGCAGCTATAGCACGGTGTCTAAAAAGATCCATAAAGTAAGCCATAGAGATCTCTATAGCAGACCTTACAAGAAGCAATAGACGTCCAAAGGAACCAAAAGAAAGGCCATAGGCGGCTATAGCAACTTTTCTAAAGAGACCCATAGAATAAACCATACAAAATTCGATGGCGAAATGTCTATTGAAAAAGCTATAGACGACCATAGGGGAGACCATAGGAAAAGCTTTAGACAGCCATAGAAGCGGCTATAGCTAATTGGGCCAATTTGCTATAGCCGGCTATACAAAGGATTTTCTATAGCCAATCATAGACCATTTTTGTATGGGCTTATCTGCGTACCAACTAAAAAACCGGAAGGCTAAGCGAGAGGCGTAAGTAGTCCTTGGGCGAGAGTCATAGGTAGTCTTTGGAGACAAAATTCCAGAAGAAGAGGAGCTGAAGCGCGTCATCTGCTCTCGTTGTAACTGAAGAAGCATGGCTATGGTTATTCTTATTTCTGCTAGACCCCCCTATATGATATGCCTGCTGGACTGAAACTGCACGCTTAGCATTTGGTTTCTTGTCGCTGGTGGCGTTATCTGCGAGCGCGCCGAGCGTCAAATCGTCGTCATCACTCACGTTTTTGTCGGCGTCCTCCGAAGACAACATCCTGCAGAAGTGAGAGGTTTCGAAGATCGAAGTAGCTTAGGTGACGAATCCTCGTCTGTACTCATTGCCCCGAGAAGCGCGATTGGTAAAAAAGGGCTGCCGGATTCGTAATCACTGCCTCTCCTTCACACGAATAACTTTGAATAAACGGAATAAAACGCAGGTTGAGAGGACAGACGGAAACAAAGGCAGTCCAGTTTGCTTGGTTGGCTGAGCGTGCGGGCAAACTTAAAAACCGCAAAATAACTATGTAAAAAGCAGAAACGGACACCGGGGGGGGGGGGGGGGGCGAGGCAATGTTTCGACAATTGTTTCGTTTCTCCTAAAAATAACGGAAGTGACAATATCGCGTCTGACTGTTTAGAGGCTTCAATGACGAAAGTTCCATAAAAAAATGTGGGCGGAGGCGGGTAAACCTGGCGTGCGGCCCCCATTGGTACTGACAAAATATTGACATATCGCTTTCGTGCTGTTTCGACAGAAAAGGGAAAGATTTCGTCGATGGTCTCTTTCGGCGTGAAACCGATTTACTTTGTCTCATTTTTGTAATGGGCGCCTTTTTGTACCGGGAACAAGGCTCGGTTGTGTTTACTAGCGTGTGCGACATGAATGAGGAATAATTTACGAGTATCTGCCGCTGGCAAACGAAGCATTGAAATGTATTGTGCTACCGCATAGTTGAGAGCGCAGTGGCGAGGCCGGCGGGGCTGCGACGGCAACGTTAGTGTCCTACGTGCCGTGCTCGTTATGCAAACAAAGCTGTGTTGGGGTCGTGTTCTTACCGCATCAATATGTGATTTCTTGCAAAACCGGCGAAGCACCTAGCGTTGTGTTCGTATCGGTAGTGCGCGTACTACGTCCTGATGACGCATCCAGATCGCCGTGGACCGTGTACTCGAGTTCACACTTGTGCTATCCGCCGATTCCGCAAACGAGTTACCGGCAATCCAGGGTTACGACCACGGTATGTGTAATTCTCCTCTGTCTTTAGTGCTTTGTTTATAAGTAATTTAGCCGTGGGCAGAGAAAATATCCAAATTAAGTTCTCCAAATTGTTACGTTGTTTTGCTGTACTCTTAATAATAGCAGTAATACTACCCATGTTTGCTTGGCATATGCGTATCCGAGAGCGATTATGGCTTGTGCACAGCATTGCGTAAAAATGATGGTGGGAAACACGCCAAAAACACGGACAAAGAAAGATGCACACAGGACGACGCGTTTCTGTGTTTTATGACGTACTTACCACCAAGCATAAGTACTCACAAGCCCAACTGGCAGTATTAAGACAAAATGAGTCTACCTTCACGTCTGGGATGCGTCCGAATGGGTTCATGACATGCTAGGGGTGGTGCCTTACCGTGTCTTCTGACTTGCGGTCCCTGAAGATCCTGAAAATTAGCTGCTGTGGAACAGGTCATTTTAGGCTCAGTTCGTTTCAGCGAAATCTCGCTAACTCGTACAATCGCGGCGCACGCTTTCTTGATATACCCCAATATTAGGGCCTCCACAGTGCTCTACATCCATCTTACTCTTTGTGTTTTCAACGCTTGCAGCATGCCAGCAACAAGGAGAATATATGTCTGGTACACTGTTAGCAAAAATAACACGCCCAGACGTTTAAACCGTTCTCCCACAGCGGACACGTCGAAACGTGTTCGTTTTACACGCAGCCATGTGTGTTATTCACCTACACACGAGGTGCCGTGTAAACTTAACACGTCTTCTTTCCGAGAAACACGGTCCAGCGTGTTTTTTTTATGAAACATGGCGGCCAGCAGCCGAGAACAGGCGAGAGACGAACCCAGCGAGCCGCGCGCCTTTCAGCCGAATTGAAAGCACACAGGACACAGTCTCCAAGCGGCGGACGTAGCTACGTGCAAAGGTACAAAGCGCGACACTGTTAGCGCGAACAAGCGATTGCCGGTTTTTACAGTTTTTCTCTTTGAAACCAAGGGATGTCATCCAAATTATTATTGCTACGGAAAGAGCTCATTTAGTTCTATAATGTAAGCGATAAAATTTCGTGCTCGCAAATACTATTTAGAAGTAAAATGCGAAAATGCACCGATGTCGTGTTCGCGCTAACAGTGTCGCGATGTGTACGTACGAGCGTCGTCGGCGGTCGGTGGCGTCGGCAGCTACGACGGAACACGGAACCGCTAGACAGAAAAACGAATACTGAACTTACATGGATAAACAGCTCGAGCAAACTATTCGAAGTAGGGCGGTAACTTGCGTCACCTAGTGAGATTTCTTGCAGCCAGTGAAACAAAAACAATCAGGAGTTTGTTACTACGCTGAGAACTATCACAAGTAGACAGCAACCCTGCATACATCACAGACTACACGAGTACCACGTAGGACACAGCACCGACGCATACACAAACACAACACCGACACTGCGCCCGACACTTCCTACTAACATCCTTTTCTTCCCGCGGCGTATAGACCTTTCCAAAAACGAGCTTCTGGCCGGTGCCATTTTGAGCGTTCGTGCGTATGGCGCGTGCTTTGCTCGCTTTCTGAAGCGACGACCACGCACGTGCTGGGCTGTGAAGATCGCACGCTGGACTGTGATTTTGTAAACATTGGAAAGGTCTATATAAGCTTGACATGTCCGGGTGAGCTCTTTGGTCGCTGACCGTTACAGATTAATAGAAGAAGACGAAAAACACGGCACAATGGACAGCCGTATGTAAGAACTTCTTGCATTTAAAAAGTATGGAGGCAAAATCTGGTAAACTTAATCCGTTGCGAAAACAACGATGTATTAACAATAAATCTTAAACCGGCCATGAAAAAGTTAAAATTTTTGTTATTTTCATGCTCGACCAGTGTTATGAGCAGTCCGACTAGCTAAATCAGACAGAAAAACAAATTATTAGGATCTTATCATTATGTATTCAATAATCAATAGAAATTATCCTCGTGCAAAGCATTTTTTATATAAGTATTTGTGAAGGACATCCGCCCAACACTTCACTTCCGCTAGTTGTATACTTCGTTTCACCTTATGTGCGAGCGAAGGCAAAACTGGAAGCGCGAGCACGGAAGCTCCGTGCGTACAGGCTTTGATCGAGCGCGCGAGCTGGGGAGAAATGCAAAAAGCGCTGGTCTCGCGCTTCTAGCTTTGGCTTCGCTCGCAGATAAAGTGAAACGAAGTATAGTACGCGTACGGGAGCAGAAGCCTTCACTTTTGGGGCGTTTTGATGCAGTTTGTTGTCGTATGTCGTGTCATCACTAATGTGGCGCTGATGCGTTTTTTTTTATTTTTTCTTATACCGCCATTACCCCGAACATTGAAAATGCACGGGCCCGTGGCACTGAATTATGCTGAATCGCGAGCTCCTTTTCTGTTGTAATTTTTCTGGTAGCACTCATGGATACTGCAAGCGTTTAAACAGTGTGCACTGTCTCGCCTACATCCGCGGTGACGTGCTCGACCTGTTGAGACTTATTGTTTCCGTCATTTTGGAGTACGCAAGGCAGTTATCTCGCTGCTCTGGTTTCGGTTATAAAAGCAAGGCAAACCGCTCGTAGTTCCCGCCCTCATTACACGTTGGACATCTTCCACACTTTGACACCGAATAACTGGATGAACGAGGATTTACATTTACTTCAGAGGTCACTCGCGCGGCTTCCTCACCGTCGAGTAGCAGGATCAGCTGGCGAAAAACCGCGGATGAAAGGCTTGAGCATCAACAGCCCAAGTGCACTCGGTGCCGATGCGGGCAATGCGGGTTTCTGTCAACCGGTAGCCCAGCACAAACCGTGATCGTTCCATGGCTCTTCGTCATGACACGGTGTTGCAGAGAGCAGGGTATAATACAACTACACGGACCACCGAAGCGAACGCACTGTTATCGTAAATCTTGGCTTGTGATTGTGCCTTTGTAGATCATCTTATTCGTTTTGCTGGAGACGCAAACGACGGGCACAACAAAATCGTTTGCATATTGCAAAACACGGAGTCCGCACCGTCCTGACTTACCAGTCTTTCACCTGCTTTAGAGCAGTTTGTACCTGCTAGTAGGTATGTCTACTGAAACTTCAACTTGAAACTAGGGGCAGTGCCAGAGAGAAAAGAGACAAAGTCGGGAAAGCTTGCTCGCTCTCCCAACTTCTCAACTCTCAAAGATTGTACCATAATAAATGCACCAACGCCTCTTCCCAAAGTAAAAAAATGCACTATGTTCACTACGTAAAAATGGTCTCAGTTCATGCATCTGTGGGCAGGTAGGAAATCTTGCCCTAATTTATTCACACCGCATGATGAGCGCAACGAACTACACGAGTCACACGAGATTTATAGAAAATATCGGTGGTTCCTTAAGTTTCCCTGAAATTCTGTATAACCGGTCGTTTGCAGGACCGAATCATCTACTCGAGTGGTGTGCGTCGCTGTGCAAACACGTCGCGATGCAATGGAGTCCAACAACACGATGCATAAAAACGGCAGATTTAGGACAACAATCTGAAGCCCATTGTTCAATTAAAACGATATAATTTTGTTGAAAACGCCCGGAGCTTTTTACTCACGGTATGCATCGGGAATCTTCCACAGTTTGAAACTGAACGAAGGAAGATTTACTTTTAAAACGCTCGCGGCGTCCTCCCGGACCAACTGGACCGGATCAGCTGACGACGACGGGACTGAACCCGTTGAACCTCTACTCCACAAGAACCAATTTGAGGTCCGTGTTAGCGTGGGCACCGCACCACACACCACGAACGTTTCGGCACTTTCTCGCATCGCCGTGTTGCCCCAAAAAGAACGAGATCGCCGAAGTCAACGCAGCGCTGTCGTGAACCTTGGCTTGTGGTTGCGCAGTCGTGGACCCTGCGAGTTCCTCCGCTTTCAAAGCACACACGACGATTACGAATGATACTGACCGTCTTCCGGGAACATCACAGGGGCACTTCTCCGGTCACGTCTTCGCTATGTGCTCGCAAACTGCGAAGCTCTATGCGAAGCTTCTCGCGTCCTGTCAAACCAAAACAATATCGGCGCCATGCGTTCATGCCAGATTTTCTCCGGCCAAACAAAAACAACGAAAGCAAACCGGATCTAGCTTCCAGCGTACATCGGCGTTGCGCTTGAGCCGTGGCCAGATCGCTTGCAGTTGAAGGTTGAAGCCAAAGCAAAACCAACTGCGATGTCACGTGTTCAGATCGAGGACACGCTTTTTATATCCACGTTAACTGTTTTAAAACGAATAATTAGACCCATACTTTATTTGTGGTGTGTAAGAAACTATTATCAAGACCCCTAAACCAAATACAATCATGGGCGAATGAGAGAAGCCACATTGCCATCGACCAGAAAATGGCAGCGAGCACGGTAAGCGCGGGTTTCGCCAACGTCCTGCGACATGGCGCAATTGCTTTGGTGCATATCCGTCTCCGAGACATGTCTCTTTCCGCGGCATTCGTCTCAACCACCCTTTCCAAGTGTGTCCCCAAGCATTCCGGTGCTTCGATAGCCGGCAATGCTGCGGTCGTCGCCGGGGGTGATGCGTGTTTTCGAGGTCGGCTACACGGTTGTGCGTGTATGACCGAACCAAAACATGTTTTTTACAACCTCGCATGATTTGTGAACGAGTTATCCGTTACTCAACGTGTAAATGTATGGTAATTTGTGTAAATAGCGTGTTTTTTCACCCAAATATTCGCCAAATACACGGGACTTGCTAACAGTGTAGATGATCTAGATGCACAGTATGGTCAGACAGTAAATGTTGCATGAAAACCATCGTGAACACAATGGTCCCTGCTCAGGGTTTCAGCTTGAACTAGGTACACAACATTGTTTGATGAGTCGTCTAATTATTTTGCAAGTTACGACAGCGCTGCCCCATGTTGAAATTTGTCCCAAGTTTTGGACCGCTGTCGTGCAAAGGATCTTGCTTTTTGGCGTGATCCATTTCGAAAGACTGAATTCCCTCCTCCCTATTGTGAACTGTCTATTCCGAGATGTCTGTAGGCGTCCGAGTCTGCCGAACTGGCCCTGTCTGCCACTTGATGAGTTTTTTAAGAGGGCATGCGCTTTGACAGACGGCTGTAATGTAGCAGTGGCGAGAGAACCAGCCAGTAGAACTGCCGTCTGTTACGCCTTACATAAATTTGAGTATACTAATGCTGAATATTTTATTACAAAGTGGTTGGTAATTTTTTTTGCACTGCTTGCAAGTAACTTGCCTCTCCAAGGAGCAGGTAAAGGTTCCTTGGTTCCACTCCTATTACATAGTGGAGTACGTAAGTTAATAGGTTTTTGTGCACTTTGAGGTGAATTGCCTGAAGAAATTGCTGGCCCAACACGGCTTGAAGCTCCAGGCAGCCCATGAATGATGACCACCTAGTGTAGCTTAAATACTGGTTGATGGCTGGAACCTTTTATGTCCTCCCTTGTCACGCTGTCTGGACAATCAGGTAGGTTAAAATAACTGTGAGACATAGGAAGTATTGCATTACACAGTGTAGATAAATTAAACTTGTTTGATTATGTTTCAAGTATTGAATGTGATAATGTGTACATCCCTGGTAGAGTAGTCAACAATGTTATACCAAGACTGAATGCAGCTTCACGCAGCTCGTACTAGCAAACCTAATATACTGTAATTGGTTTCCATACAAGGTGACACCAATGTTTGCGGAGAAAGTAGCAATGTCAATATCCCTTTGACATACTTCGCCGTACATGCACAGCGGTGAGAACATAATTGAAAGTGCCCATCTAAACGCGAAACTGCGGACACCGCAGGAGGTGTTACAATTTGTCATGTCTTTGGTGAACTCTAAACATTATATCCCCACTTTATTTAACAATGCTGGGCTATTTATAGCTTTCAAATTAGACTCTTCGGGCACGTGATGCTCACTTCTTATAGCGACTGCTCTGGCGGGAGTGCCCATGGAGGAAGCACAGGCGCTTCAGATTCAGACTTCCAACACTTTTCTGTTATAAATTGAAAGGATGGGACCTCACCATCCGACGGGGAAGTTGTGTAAATAACCTCCGGTTAGGAATCTGATGTAGCTGGAATGTTGTAGAAGCGGATGCTCTATAATAAAAGCGAATGGACGAATGACTAAAAATGATAATTCCTGGAGGAAGGGAACAGGAGGGTCAAAGACCAAGCACAAATCTTCAAACACGGCTATGTGACTAATGCACAACTGCAAAAAAAAACAAAAAAAAAACAGCAAAAGTGTGCTAAGTTTTGCTATTGAAACAGGGACCTCTTCATTTCCAGTGCAGCGCTCTACCAACTCAGCTAACGAGGAGTTTTTTTTTCTTTTCTCTATTGCGAGCTAACCAGGAGATCGATACCGGGACAAGGCGAATTTTTCAGTCGCGCACCAGTCACCCAGGTGTGTTTGGAGGTTTGTGTTTATATTTTGTCCCAGTTGCTCCCCCTCTCCAGGGATTATTATTGTTATTCTTGTCCAGCTCGCTTGCATTTTTGCATTACTTTCATTATCATTGAAGAATTCGGTAAATGTTTGCCTTCAGTATTTTCATTTGGTGCTTCTAAACCTAAACAGTCTAAAAACACTGTATATAAGCAGCCTGTGAATTCACCCTTTTTTCTGCTATTCCTTTGCGAACAAAAATGTACCATTGGGAATCGTCTTTTGGAAAAATAAAGGAAACTCGACCGTCAAAGGTTGAATAGATATTGTGGAAGAAAACAATGCTCTCGTGAAGAGTTTCTGGGAGGCGCAATGCCCATAGTTCGTGCATAAGGCGCATGCTTTGCAAAGCGGCGAACACCGCTGTAGGACCCTTCGTCGACGATACTCCGTCGTTCGTCAACTGGTAGCAGGGCCTTCGTCACATAGGGCGATTCGTCAAACCATTAACAGCATTTTCTGGTTTTTAGCATTTCTGATGTTTATCGAAGATAGTTTTTCCAAGTGAGTAGAATTACCAGCGACCCCCTTCCTTGATTTAATTAATTTTTCTCGACACAACAGTTTACTTTTACAAATTTATAATAGACACTGATTAAAGTAGAATTGCGTGCATCTTCCCGTTCCACACTAAGTGCTCATTTTCAAGTTTGTAAGATCTGAGAAAATACGCACAGTACGTTTATATGTAACATTGTTGACCAGACAAGTGCCCATCCCTCATTATTCCGCGATTATTTCAATTTTGAGTGGGCGCTTGCCCGGTATTTTAGGGTGCTTATGCCTTGTCCAACACAATGTTGGCATGCCTCTTTGTCACAAATAAAAAAAAAATGATGGTACATTGCTGGGCAATTGTGGAATGTTACGTGAAACATTTCTGTCGTGCATGCGCTGTTAGAGTCTGCGCCGCGCACGTGGACGAGTTAATCGTTTTCGTGTCGCACATATGCCATATCTGTGTTGTGCATGCGCAGCCTGTGTCGCGCACGTGGACTAACTACATTCTTTTTGTGTCGCTGTGGTTGTTACATTATCTCCCCCTTGCTGTGGCTTCGTGTGGATGGCGGTGCATGAAAATCATTCACGAAGCAGCATCTCTTTACCTCTTTTCGTCTGGATGACTTCCTTGGCAACTTCAAAGATAGGTGCGCAAGCTAAACCTTTTATAGCACTCTGATGATTCATGAACGAGTCATTGGAAGTCGCATTTAAAGAAACCCCAAAACTAAGCCAACATTGCTGAAAAAAGTAAGGGGTGCGGGACGTAAAAGGAAACAATTTGGCTCAACTTTTTAAACGAGTTGAAAAAAAAAAAAAGTGACCGAACTCTAAAAAAGCTAGTTCGCGGGCAACAAGCCCTTCAAACATTATCTCTGGTTTTTCAACGAGCTGCACCAGGGACGAATAATTCTAAGATGGATTGCCCTATGTGACGAATTGCTGCGCTACGAGTTGACCAATTACGAATTGTCTTTCGACAAACGGCCTGAATCCCGGCGAACGCATACTTGATGAACCGTGGAGGTTGCATGCTCGGTTATAGAACTGTAATGCCGCTGCCACAGTGCTCGTACATCATACAAAAGACAGTGCTTGTTGCAGGCAGAATTGTGTGCGGACGCCCCTCAAACACGGTAGAAGTCATTTACATGTATGCATCGAACATTCCTGCACATAGTTGTTGTATGTGACATCCTACAATGGATGCCTCAACCAATGTCTGCAGAAAGTCTTTTGTGTGATGGATTTTCTTTGTGACCGCGCCTTAAACGTTGTAACAAAGCAAGGTGTGAAACGTGCTGACGCTCGCGCACCTTTATCTGGGTTGCCTTCATATCTCTTGCAGGCGCTATTCACCTTGAAGAGCAAGAGGATCATGGTCATAACGTTTGCTCGCCTTTGAAGGAGAGCTTGCGCAAAAGAGATTTTGAGCGAGCTCACCCGCCCGCGCTAGCGATTTTACAGATTGTACATTAGTTATACTTGCGTTTGCTGCGTAACTCGAAAGGCACCAAGTGCCCTGCGATCGCAGGCACCAATATTCAAGAAAAGTATACGCCTGCGATCGCAGGGTCCCACCAAGTGCCCTGCGATCGCAGGCGTATACTTTTTTAATACTTACCTTTCTCCTGTAAGTAGAAACGTAGTTAGCCTTCGGCATGTCACGACTGTATTACCTTTTGTCGCTTCGCCATATTCTACGGGCAAAGTCGGGGCTCAAAAAACTGGAAGTGTGGCCCAATAGTCGTCGAGTTCTTGATTTAGATCGGTGAAGTAGCTTTGACAAGTGCGCTGGTGTCCCAACACCATTTCTTTACTTCCACGACTCCGCAGACGTGTTTTTGCCCACTTTTTCACAGGCGGCCGCCATGTTCCGAAACAGCTGATGCGGAGACTCGCAGCTTGAGAGCGTCCTTCGCGCTAAGTTAGCTATACGCTTAATTTTGTTATTTATACAGCACTCTATGTCGACCTACGATATTACCACTTACCGATGAAGTTTTTTTTTTTGTTTTTCTTTGTTCGAATTTAATTTTAAGATAGTTGCGAGGCTACTGTCGAGATCGTACAAGATTGGCTGCCGCTGGTCCGCTAAAAAGAGGAAATGCTCCTCCGGTTGCCGGAGAAACGGACGCTCGCGTAAGGAGTAGGTCCCGCGTAAATACGGCCTGAAAAGCTTAGGTACGGCAGGGGGACACAGTAGCTCCTTCCGCTTTCCGGAGGTTGGCTCCTGACGTCTGTCAAAAGAGTGACAGTCGCCAATCTTGCCAAGTCCTCACGGCGTCAAAGAGGGCGGCTCCGCGATGCGCGCCGTTGCTTGGTTACGATCCTCATACCACTACGTCACTCCTGTTTCTAGTTTCTCGAAAACGAACATAGGTATCCAGGATACCTATATTCGACTTTCGAGAAACTAGAAACAGATGTGACGTAGGGACAGGAGTAACGTAACCAAGCAACGGCGCGCATCGCGGAACCGCCCTCTTTGACGTCGTGACAACATGGCGAGATTGGCGTCTGTCACTGCCTGGAGAGGTCTTAAGAGCCAACCCCTCCGGAGAGCGGAAGGAGCTGCGCTGTCCCTCTGCCGTACCTACACTTTCCCGGGCGTACCTACGTGAAGCCCACTGCTACGCGAGCGTCCGTTTTTACTGCAGGTGAAGGGGCTTTTCCGCTTTTTAGTGGAGCAACCGCACCCAATATTGCGCGAGCTCGACAGTCGCGTCACGTCTATTTTGAAATCAACTTCTAACAAAAAAGGCTCGAGGTACACCTAAGCACCTCTTATGAGTTGTGAATGCGAAAGCATGCACGACGCTCCTTCGCTCCCTTCTTACGTCGGCGGCGTACTTGCGTCGACGGTCGAGCGAGCGCGATGTCCTTCTCTCATGTTCCCGTCTCATTTCTATTTACAACGCGTACACACACATTCGGCGCGCTGGCCTTGGGCGTGGAGCGGTGGAGCCGCTGCCTCGCGTACACGCAGCGCCATGGAGTGAGCGGTCGTTGAAACTGACTGACGCGCAGCGGCCAATGAGACCGAAGCCGAAATCCATCAGATTAACTCCGCTCCTTTGGGATCGGGGAAACTAGGATCCGTTTGGCTAGGCTTTTCGCGTGGTTTCATAGCTGGCAACTGGCTTCACTTAGAGAAAAGATTTAAGGTGTAATTCGGCACGGCTTCAAAGCTGATGACGTCGACTCGCTCCATGGGACAGTTAATGCTTTGTCATTAAAATGTTCCTCATTACGTGATAATAATTGTACATCAACATAGAGTGCTATATAAATAGAAAAAGTAACATAGGCCTAAACTGAGTGCGACGGACGGTCCGAAGCTGCGAGTGTCTGCATCAGCTGTTTCAGAACATGGCGGATGACCGAGGGAAAGCGACCAAAAACTCGCCTGCGGAGTCGTGGACGTAACGTATTTTGTTGTGACACCACCGTACATGTCAAAGCTACGTGACCGATCAACGTCAAGAACACGGCGAATATTAAGGACGCTTTTCCGGCTCTCCGAGCCCCGACTTTGCCGGAATAATGCTGCGAAGCGCCTAAATGTAAGGCTCTCGCTCTCCTCAAACTCTGCGGCCGGAGGCTAACTACGTCTCTACATACAGGAAAAAAGGAACTATATAAAAAAAAGTATATACCTGCGATGGCACGGCACTTGGGGGGACTGTCTGCTGCAGCGATCTTTCAGATTTGCTTGGAACCGGCGTTTTGAAGTTTTGCTGCTAAATTTTACGAAAAAGCTTTAATTGGTGCATAAATCACGTGACATCAACTTACTCGCTAAATGCAACAGTAATACCGAGCTGGTGTATATATCACATGACTTCAATTTTCGCTATATTAAAGAAGGAAAATTTAATTGGTGTACATGCCACATGGCGTAAATTTCCTTATATAATTTAGCGGGAAAACTGAATTGGTGTATGGGCCAGGTAACGTCAGGGCACTTGACGCGAAATTTCCCGCTAAATTTTGCGGGAAGTACTCGAGCAGGCGGACGTAAAAACTTTTGGGCTGTGTTGTGCGCGTTCCTCAAAAAAAAAAAAAAAGAAAAAGGAACGACAGTTCATCTTTGTTTCTTCTCATTTTTGGAACGCTGTCCCGTTAAAAGTTCCCTTTGTGAGAAAGAGCATGTTCCTGCTATAGTTTGAAAAAATGGAACGTATTGTTGCACATACGTCGCCTATGAATTTTTCTAATTACTATATACGTTATATCAAAGTTCTTGTATTCCCTATCAAACGGCCAGATACAAATTTGAGTACCGTGATGGAAGGACACTTGGAGAAGAAAAAAAGCGGAAGCAAGGCTCAGTTTGTTGATATATTTACATTTGAAAATGTTAGCGTACTACCATATCTATGTTTGTGGTGGGTGATTCATACAAGCCAAATATACTGTGAGCGGAGAAAGAGGGGTACGGTTAATTGAATTATTCTTTATTTAAGGGTTACCCCGTCTTGCGCAAGCGTTTTGCCACCGCCTCATACGTTTGAATCCAACAAAGTTTCTTGTTTGAACTTAACAACCGTTGGCGTCTCGATGTTGCTATCCGCAAACCAAGCCCGGTTTTTTGGCCAGTAGTTCGTTGGCAACGCTAAACAACCTTTCTACCGAAGCACTTAAAGACACTGCAGTGTTTTACTTAAGTAAAAAGCGGTGCAATTCTTCGAAGCTCTTCTTCTGTGACAGCGGGTGGTCGACTGGCACCAGCAGGTTCTGAGAGAAATCGTCTTGTGCCCCGGGCTGAAGTGTTTGTTGCCCATATGAGATGTCTCTTGGTGTTGAGTAGACGGCAATATCTACCCTGGCTGCTGGGGTCACCGAAGCAAGCTCGGTCTTGAGGTTTTTGAACGCCTGGTGACGCATAGAGCCATCTTCAATTCACGAGAACTTGAGCCTTGGAATTAAGAAGGTGGAAATCACCAGCTATCGTTTGTCTTTCAGGTGTCCAAACCTGTATTGAAAACAAATTGTGATATCGCTTAACTCTTCTTAGTGCCGGCAAGGACCGAATTTGCCAGGGAACTGAGAAATATAAGTCATTTCACGGCTTCGTACTTGACTCGTTTCGAAGCATGACCAGGGTAGTAAGCAGGTAACCAATGAACATGTGCTCCTGCCGCTGAAGGTTCTCCAGTGAACAAGAAAGGGGCTTCATGACCTTTTTGCGTGATGAAAAGTGGAGGAATGCTATCTTTCACAACAGAAGGAAAACATACAAAATACAAACAAACTACTAATATCTGCAAATATGCGATATCGTGAGACCCACAACTTAGACAAAACAATTTCGGCTGGAAAGCAAGCTTTTTTGGCCCCAAAATGGCAAGTTGACGATCGAGTATTCGGGGGTGCTTTCACTTTCTCTCCTATAGTGCCATGCAGTGACGACATAGTACACGCAATATTTCAGAACTTCTGGACCATATAAGGCACACATTTATAAACGAAAGCAACACAGTTCATGACACGCAATGTTCTACGATTATTGGGGGCGCATTCCTGACACCTTAATCTAGTGGAGCCTATGTTACCCAAGGGAGCCCAAGTTTCGTTTTCTGCTGATGTTTAAAGCATGATTTCATAAAATATATTTTCTTTTTCGCGATGCAAATAATTTAGCGTTATACCATTCGTGCTTTTTAATGTGAAATCACTGATAATCTAGAAAGTTTTTGAATTGAGCGGAGTTGCCCTTTCAAAGCATTTTCGTCGTTAATGGAGAGTGCGTACAGCCCCTCCACAACAAACGTTGCGGCAAGTGGTTCAGCTTCTGTTGAGAGACAGGTTGGTTTACGTAGTACTCTAACGCGGCTGTTTTTGAGGTTCTCTACCCGTTGATGTCTCATCAACGAGACGTTTGAGCCCCCTTCTTTTCATTTGGTTATCATATTCCTCGAGCTTGTGAAGATGAGTTCTCGTAAAAAAGAGTTAGAAATGATGCTACAGGTTGAGTGCTGTACTTATAAAGGCTATTTATATTTGAACACCGGCCAAAATGAAGCACCGCACAGAAAAAAAGTTAGTGATCTATCTATCTCCGCGAAATTAAGTATACAGAAAGGTAACTAACATTCGGGATCAGAAAGTTTCAATTAGGCACGTCCGTGAAACCATCGAAAAACGCAAAATCACTGAATATTAGCGAAATGTTAGTCTCGTCATTTCGTGCATATTTTTGTTGTGCGGACGTTTCGTTTCACGCTTTGGATTCCCATTATTTGAGTAGATGTGGTCGTAAATAAATTGATGAATCCGTAACAATTGACGTTATCGAGAGGAACCTGCTGCTTTTAAGAGTGAAAAGAAGGCGTGCACAGCCCAAGCAACACCCCTTCCACATTAGCAATGGTAAAAACGCACGCGTTAGGAAAACTAGAACTGGTGGAAACGATACTTAAAAGGAACGAAACTTAACAAACCATTTAACTAAACACGGAATACAGAACTTGCTTGAATTGTCGAGCATGCGGGTACAATAAGTATAACTTTCCTGGACATGTTTCTTTCATTTGGTCGCAGATGAATTTGATGCTCCGACCGTCTTGCTTGGCGGTGCGCAAGTCAGGTATAGTTATGTTATGTTGCCATTGCCTCCGAGTTCAATAGGTGTGAACTTCGGTTACAGTCATGGCAATAGGCCAGTCCTTTTGAACG
The DNA here is from genome assembly GCA_013358835.2 of Ixodes persulcatus. Classification (NCBI taxonomy): domain Eukaryota; kingdom Metazoa; phylum Arthropoda; class Arachnida; order Ixodida; family Ixodidae; genus Ixodes; species Ixodes persulcatus. The sequence goes on from JABSTQ010009145.1 coordinate 253,580, forward strand.
TCGGCACTGATTGTGGCAGTTACCACAAGAGACAAGAAGAGGTCCGATGATGGACTCCCAAGAATGGACGTCCTCGCCCCGGCCAACGGGCACGAGTTCTGTTGCAGATCTTGCACCAATGGCTAAACGACACACCTATCTGTTTAGCACAACGATATGTACCCACCTCTTAGATGTCTTATTCCCACTTTTTTAGGGTGGTGGGGAAGTAGAGAGGAAGGTAGGGCTTCTGGCACCTCAGTCTTAAAAACTACCAGTCCTTCTTGGTGAAGGTCGGATTCGTTGTTCAGTCTAAAGGTGGGAGAGAATGGGGACAATATTAAAGGCTTATTTTTGTGTTTCTTTTAAATTACCAATGTTTTTGGGAAAAAAATGCAGCGTTCGATGTCTGGTATCCTGTTGTATTTTACTGTATGTTTCTTTGTGGAATTTCAGTGATGGCTGTAGTCGGTCTAAGTTCACTGAATTTATGAGTATTCGTGAAAATAAAGAAAATAGTTGAGTTTGAGACGTATTACTTTTTTGTCTTTTCGATGGACTAAAAGTTCTGTTTTTTGGAGCGCAGTTTTGGACACTAAAAACAGGTCAATATCCAGCAGCTCACCTGCACCCGACTGTTACCAAGTGAGGAACCAAAAGACTAAACCCTCAAATAAGCAACAAAAAGTTATCGTTGTCCTGCTCTTGGTAAATATATAGTTTTTACACCTTTTAGACTTCAACTTAGAAATAAAATAAATATTACTCTGCTGGAGAAAAAAGAAAGAAAGGCCGTTCCTTTCTCCATTCCCTCTGAAACTTAAGGAGTTTCCCTTCCAGTTTCACTAATGCAGAATCGAACGGTGGCGTTCCTCCTGAAAGGAACGCGTTCAAGGAACTCTGTTCCTTGGAACGCCGTTCAGTACAACACTCATTTTGGGATGGGCAGTTCCGTCGAAAAGAATTCCCGGCTTTAATAAATTGAGGTGAATTGAAAGCTGCGACAAAGGTTGGCAAGGTCTTGTATAAGTTGGCGCACCCAGATTAACTCAAACAAAACTGTCCACTTCGACAGACGTCCACCAGAACCGCGTGTTTGGGCCAGTTGTGTAGGGGACGCATGCTATGGGGTGTTTTTAAAAAGAACGGATATGCCAACTCCACGTTTGACTGATTTTTGTTTTCAATTCAATGGCCATTTATGTGACAGGAAAAGCAACGGGAGGTTTTTCCGTCCACCGGAGTGGGTACATTTTCCGTTTGTTGCTCCCGCCATATGTTGCTAGCTTTACCTCAATTCAATCTCGCGAAATGTTGTGTTTAGTTAAACGGATGTGAGCTCGAAAACACTAGGCGAATGTCGGGCGCCAGGGGCACCTGCCAGATGCAGCGTAGTGCACTGGCTAAATTTGTTATCTAACTTAAAAGTGTCGCCATACTCTGGCATACTCAAACGGTGATTACTATTCCTTATATCAGTATCTTCGGGACTGTGACTGGAGAATTTTCATATTTTTCAGTGTTGAATTATGAACTTACACACTTCTTACTATTGTTCAAGAAAGCATGCAATCATTCATACCAAAAAAGGTATCTCAGAAAAGTGACTTTGTCCTTATGGTTTTCGAAGGAACTAAGACATTGATTAAGGCGCAAACTACACTATAATCGTCTCTATATGAAAACTGGACATTTCGATTGGTAAACGAGATTTAGTTAATGTCATACAGTGGCAAAACGATTGTATTAGTAGAATACGCAGCATCACGCTAACATTCCGGAAAACTCATTGAGCACGCTCCCGCAGTGTATGTTGAAGTTTGTCAAAGAAAGCAACAAAATAAGTTTAAACACGATGATATTTCAAGATAACGAGAATTACTTCATTGACCAAGTTGATGTAGCTAATAGTTTGGCGAGTCATTTTAGTGTCTGTGTTAGTACAAATCTTGAAGCTCTGAAATGAACAGCGTTAATTTTCTTACTCTTGCTCCAATTAGTGAACTTAAAGTTTTGGAAGCATTTAATAAAATTGAAATTGAAGCTATCTACTGGAGCGGATGATATTCCAAGTTTCATAGTTAAAGGCTGTGCATAACTACCTTGTCCGGTTCTTGGTACATATGTTTAACTGATCACTTGAATCTGAAACATTCCCTGCCGCTTGGAAAAACTCTTGTCGTTCCATTGCACAGTCTGGCGCTCGATCCAAGGTTAACGATTATCGGCCATTCTACCTTCCTTTAGGCTGTCGAACGGATATGAAATTGTTCTGCACACCCGCCTGGGTGTATATTTTTGTCGGTAGATTATTTCTGAACAAAATCGATTCATGAAAGGCCGCTTTGCAAAAGCAGACCAATGTTCTTTCTTGAGTCAAGAGTAATATCTGTACACAGCGGACGATAAGCGGATGTAGTGTACTTTAATTTGACCAAAGCGTTTGTTTAAGTAAATATTTGACTACCCTTGAGTAAACTGTCTGGTTACGGTATGTCTACTGAGTACTATCGTCTGTTTGATAGTTATCTATCTCATAGAGTGAACTTTGTGCAAGTACCTGGTCGATTATCTGCTACTTTTTTACCCACTTTTGGTGTTGCAGAAGGCAGTATCTTCGGTCCTTTCATATTGTTAATTTTTGCGAATGATTGTTTTTGTATTAAGTGCCCACAGTTGTTGTTATTTGCTGATAATATTGAGTTGTTTACGGCGGTTATAGTGGTTGAAGATTGTGAAGGTGTTCAGCGTGATATAGATTTCATTTCGGCCTGGTGTCTTTCAAATGGCCTACTCTTGAATGAGTCAAAGACGAACGTTGTCATTTTCTGCAAAGCGAGAAAATCGAAATTTTTTTATACATTAGGTTTTACTAATATTATTCGTGTTTGATGCCATTCGTGATCAGAACGTTTTTGTGGATTCCGCGGCCAATTTCACTCATCACGTAACTACAATTACGAATACTTCCTATAGAGTTCTGGGTTCCATCGCGCGAATAACACGAAGTTTTTATTAAATGTTTTTTTTTTACGTTTGTTTTTTTCACTGGTGCGAAGTCGTGTCGAATATGCCCGAACTCTATGAAACTGTATTGGAGTGATTTATGCAAGTGTAATTGGGCGTGTTGAAAGTAAATACATTCGAGTATTGTTTTACCAATATTTTCAACCAAATTATTACTATAGTTACAAAAGGATTCGTAATCTCATGAAATCAGACATGTTGAGCAACAGGAAAAGGATCCGTGGAATGATGTATCCGTAAAAGATCGTAAATTCTATAGTTGTTTCACCAGCGCCGCTAAGTAACGTCTATTTGCGAGTTCCTCATGGGCCTAGTAGACGTTATTCTTTATGAATCCTCCTGATTTATAGTACACAGAGCCCATGACGCGCAATCAATGTGTAGGGCTCCAAATCTCACCTGTTCGACACCGATTCCGCGGACGTCCGCCATGTAAACATAGGGCAAACAACCGCGATGCCACGGCAATGCCACGGTAACGCGGTGGTTTGCCCATATTCTTATAGCGACCTTCATTAACTTAGTTTCCTGATCCCGTTGAAAAATTACCCGAGACTGTGGTAAAAGATGGGGAACTTACTACATGCAAATGCAGACAGGAAAAGGATCGTCTCATTAGCCGAGAGACTGAGAGGACATTTCGTGGCCTCGTTTACTTCCGCTACACTTAGCTTCATGCATGAAAAATACGGACACCACTTCCTGCCCACTGTAACCCCTTTGGTTCTGGAAAGAGGGAAAGAGAGAATCACCACGTGCCTAATAGAGAACCATGGATAAACAAAAGAACGCTTCCCTTCAGTTCAAGTTGGCTATCAATCTAAATAGTGGAGGCACAAGTTTCTATCAAAATGGCTACCATCTGGATGAGCGTCGGCGCCCGTGGAGCGAAGGCTCGCGCTGCAGTGCAGAAGGAACCTGGGTTCACTCCCCACTCTTGTCCTTTTCAGTCTGGGTGAGAATCGTACCGGCATGCGGTCGTGTACTGCATAGCGCACGTTAAAGACCCCAGTCTAGCGGTTGTACCGCTCTGGCTAAATTTCTTATCTAAACCTGCGACACCAGACGCCCATTGGGACTGACTAACTTCCGGCCGTAGAAACATACACACAACACCAATACTTTGGATGATCCTCGTACAACAGCAGTACGAGGTTCGGCCTGCGAGCCCTATGTAATTTTATTGTTGTGAAGGCGAGCAATATCAGATCCTTACTTCAGACTTCCATACCAGGAAGGTGTAAGCAAGCACCTTCATTCTGGAGCCGACCACCCAGGTTCTAGGCAGCGCGACTCTCACACCGCGGTACCACTGTCGCTGAAAGTTGCGAATTGTGCAGAAACTCCACAGCTGCCGACAGCTGGCACACTTTTGAAAGGGGTCTACGATAGAAGTCATAGGCGTGAACGAAGTTTTCCTGTCGTCTACAATGCCTCGAAAGAGAGAGGAGGCCGAATGCGATATCGCTGAACAGAATTGGCGACCCACTGCGGCTCAGCGTGTTCGTCTTGCAAATCATCAATCACAAATCATCCGCCATCACCATCCTGATTTCAATGTTCTCATGCTGTTTTATCTTAACGTACACGGCGGCAGGCTAGCAGACGCGCGCGAGTAATGAATTTCAGCTCACTGCTTTGCCCGGCACGCCGCCAGGGATGTAGCCGTTCCTGTGCAAATAAATAATTTTTCCCTTATCGTACCCCGGAAAAAAGCGAAGAGTGCTTCGCTAGGGATAGGGAACCAAGCTGTGCTCGTTGTGCTACTATCAAGGGCCAACTAAAATAGTGAGGTTCGTCTCAAATTAATTAGCAAAAAAAGACCTCCATAAAAAAAGAAAACGCAGAATATTTTTTTTTCTACTAGTTACTAAATGTAGGGGGCAGGTGCCTCGTCGAGCTGCACTAGTGCCGACTTTTTCCTGTTCTTATACCCCCACTGTTCATTCTGGGAGTAAAGCAATGGACTGCCACCTTTACCTACAAAGTCATTAATGCAGGAAATGCAGCATTTAAGGACCAATCGTTTCGACTTGCTGGGAAGATATTAAGCAGTCCTTTCGGGGAGTGGAGAACCCATATTTTTATGAGCTTTGCCGCGAAATTTAACGGAGAAGCTGACTAGGTGCATAAATAACTTAACAACAATATACCCGCTAAATGCAGCGGCGAAACAAAATGGGTCTGTAGGCCATATGACGTCAGTTGTCCGGTAAATTAAGCGGGGAAACTGAATTGGTGTATAGGTTACGTGACGTGAATTTTTTCACTAAATTTAGCGAGAAAAGTGAATTGGTGTATAGGTCACACTCAACATCGAGGCACTTGACGTCAGTTTTCCCGCTAAATTTTGCAGGGAATACATGGCCAGACGGACGCGCACACGTTTGGGAAAAGGGGGGGAGGGGAGGGTCCGTTGAAAATCATTTCGTGTTTTTATAAATTTGTATGATTTAAAATCTACGACAGAGCTTTGCAACGCCTTCTATAAGTTGGTACTCCCAGATGAGCTCAAACAAAATGGTCCACCTTCACGGCAGTCCAGCAGAACCGGGCTTTTGGGCCAGTTTTGGGGGGAATATTTACAAGTTTTTTTTCTTTGTTTAGTAATAGCTGGCTAACAACCTTTGCGATTATAATTTAAAATAATGAAAAGAAAGATCTAAGCTTTCGCGTGGCTCTAAAATGAACGGATGTGAAAACCCCATGTTTGGCGGATTTTCGTTTTCAGGATAACTGCCATTTATGCTACAGGAGAAGCAGCTGGCGCTTTTTCCGGACGCCGGAGTTGGTACATTCCCCGTTTTATGATCTCGCCATAGGTAACTCTACCTCAAGTGGAGTTCTCGAAATCTATTTTTTAAAACTAAATGGACGTGGTTTAGAAAACAAAATTGGCAGTGACCTTTACCATCGAAGTGCTGTAATGCATGAAATCAATGATAGGGTATTTGTGAAGGAATTGGTGCGTCACGTGCCATATATTTTCCCGCTAAATTTAGCGAGTAAACTAAATGGCTGCAGAGGTCTCGTGACGTCAGTTGACTGACGTCAATTTCCCCCGCTAAATTTAGCGAGGAAATTTGATTGGTGTCTACGTCACAAGACGTGCATTTTCCGCAAAATTTAGCGGGATAACTGAATTGGTGTATAGGTCACGTTATGTCAATTTTACGCTAAATTTAGCGGAGAAACTGAATTGATGTTTTGGGCGCAAGGCGTGAATTTTTCCTCCTCTAAGTTTAGCGTGGAATCTGAGTTGTCGGTCACGTGACGTCACTTTCTCGCCAAACTTAGCGGGGAAACGTAATTCGTGTAACGGTCACGTGAAGTAAATTTTTCCGCTAATTTTAGGGGGAAACTGTTTGGTCTGTATGTAGCGCGACTTCAGGTCACGTGACATTATTTTTCCTCTAAATTTAGTTGACAAACTGAATTCAGTATAAGTCTCGCGATATCCATTTCTCCGCTAAATTTAGCGGAAAATGGACAGACGGACGGACTGACGGACAGACGGACAACCTTTCGGGATTGGGGGGGGGGGGGGGGGGGGTAGCGGTAAAAAGCGTTGTAAGCTTTAAAACTAGAGAATTACAGGGCTCCAGCAGCACCAGCCATGTGCAGCGAGAATAATCAATCATTCGGACACCGTCTAGCTCAGCCGCCGGCGCAAAGCTGGTTCATGATTTGCGGGGTTCGCAAATCACTTCATCTGAAGGCGATGATATTCCATAAGCACACGTGCAGGAAGACAACTAAGACGGATAGCCACACTCTAGCTGTAGAGTGATAATTTGTCACCGGAGAAATCGCCATTCTGCATGACTTATCAAGACTACGCAAAGGCACACACAGATGCACATATATATCATTTTAAAGCGATGCGGAGGGCAAGTTCGTCTACTTCTTGCGCAGGGGGTAGCGGTGACGTCAGAACGCCGAGCCTTGATGGGCTGATCGCGACCCCCTATCTGAGCGTCGTCTGCTCCTTTACGACGTCGTCTGTTCGCAACGTCGTGTGCGTCTGTTTTACCTTTCCTGTGACTTTCGGAAGTGCAGGTCTCTACGAGCGAGCTCGACTTAGCCTTTCAGAGAGGGCAGACGAAATAACTCGAGTGGTGCGTTGTTTTTGTCTAACAACTAGCAGACGCGCATCAAGGAGAGAAGTCAAAGGACTCACTGACGAGGTGTCCCGAGGTGCCGAGGTTCGTTTGCTAAGAACCGAGAGTGAGGGTGGTTAGTGTCCGCAAGTTCCCTCCCAAATACTTTTCCCTCCTTTCGTGTGCGGCGAGACTCCTCACTCTTTAACGGCGTCGGCGGGTTGGCGCGGTTGGCGCAGTTAACGTCGTCTGCTTTACGTCTGCTAGTCAAAGCGATGGCCGCTTTACCTTTCCTGCGTCTGTAGGAGATTCACCGTCCTACATTCGTTTCGCCAGAAAGGCTTAGTGTGCTGATGTGGAACGACGGCAGGGACGTGTACAGACAGGGACGTCCATCCGGCAAATTAGGTTTATTGAGCGGGTGCACGGTCCCAGTTTGAAAAAGGCAGAAAGAATGGAGGTACAGAAGTAAAGGATCACTAAAACAGACACGCGGACGAAAACAATGCCTTTTATGTTCCATGCAACTGAAAAAGTATGGTAGTCAGCCATGGTTAAGCATCATGTGTTTTTTTTTCAAGTGGTAATGTGGGATATGGGCTGCGTGGGTGCGTATGGTTTTTAAAAAAATGCCACAGAAAGCGTTTACGGAAAATACACCCTGTGAATTATTCCTACCATCGAAACGACAGACAAGCCCCATTGGAAGCACAATGGTTGACAAACCCAAAGGTTGCTAAAACTGGTAAAGTTAAATGAAGACAAAATATTTGTCGATAATGGTAGATCTGCGCCGTGTTTATTTATTGGGATGGTCGCGTTCTTCCGTGTACGGTGGGTTGTGATGTGGTACAGGGATGCGCGATGAAGTAACGAAGGAAAAGTTTATGTTCCCCCGTGTTTTTTGGTGGTGGGAAACAAGTGTCATTTCTAAGCGCTGTATATTTGCAGCGATTGTTTACGGAACCCTCACAGCAACGTTACTAAAACACTCAGTTGGGAAACTCGTCCTTAAACCAGGGCCGCTGGAGTCCACTGAGACCGAGCTAAATACGATAACAGCGCCACCCTTTAGCGACGAGTTGAAGTATGAAAGTTACTTTATATGGCTACTGCAAGATGGCCCTGCGAGATGGCGCCACCGGCCCTTCTGTGACATGACGGAACCAGTAAGTGCAGCCGTGCAGTTCAGGGAGTGGCCGCTGCGGGAGAAATGGCAGCGTTGCGATCGCCATTAGCTCGGTACTGGGATAAGGATCCGCGCCACTTTTTTAAAGCAGGCTCTAAGGCAGTTTCCCAACTGAGTGGTTCTAGTAACGTTGCCTCACAGCTGAGTGCGATCCTGAAAGTGACTTGCCACGTGCCTCTGGCATGGTTTTTATTACGGCTGTTAGCAACCACAGTGTTGATTATTCTTAACCAGTACCAATGGACCTTTTTGACGTAAAGGCGACACCAAGTGGTGGACGTGCAGAGCCCGTCCGGCGGGGTGGGATACCTTGATGGATATGCGCACGACAAAATCCTTTTTCATTGGGCGGCGCCTTGCGCCATCCACTATCTCCGCGGGACAAATCAGAACCTCGTTTTGACAGTCCGCCACCCCTATGTCTGTCTTTAGGATTAAAAAAATTGTCATTCTTCTCTAGAAGAAAACTTGAAGCAGCTGGTCATACAGACAAAATAAATTGCATCGGCGTACTCATTAGCCTCGTTTACATGAAAGCGACTTCAGCGCATCGACTCCACTCGTTCTTCGAACGAAGCCGACGCGGCAACGTTACATGAATGCGCACTAGAAGGTTGCGCCACGCCGTGTCAAAGCTCGAAGGTATGCAGTTCCGGCACCAGCCGCACCACGTTTTCCTGGTGCGTCGCACGTGGAGGCCTTTCGACGCGTTCAGTGAACGTAAAGATCCTGCTCGCTGTCTTCGGTGCTGTAGAAGAAGTTACGAGAAGAAACATCAAAACCCTAGCGTTTAGGGCTCCAGGCCGGGCCGCGGGGTCACTCTGGACCAGAGGCGACGTGCGAGCGCACGCTTTGAGGAAGCCTCCGCGCTTCGCCGCGCCAGACCTCGCCGATCGCGACCGGACCAACCGGACCCCGAGTCCGAAAGGCTCCTGCGCAGCCAGGAACGGCACCGATGTAGGAGCTGCTCGTTCTGCGCTACCATGCAGCAGGGTGTCGAACCGAAATGTTTTTCGTTCCGGTTTTCGTTCCGGTTCAGGGAAAACAGTTCATCTCCCGTTCAACTCCGGAGTGAAAAAATAAAGGTTCAAACCGGTTCGAACTGGTTCGTACTCATATGCTACAAAAACAATTGACGACCATAAAAGATAAACTATGCATATTTTATAAAAGTGGTACATATAAAAAGCAAACTTCTCGCATTACTATGTGGAACGAACAAGCTAGGGCTGGAGCACCTGGGGACACGGGTGAAAGCGCTAATCAATGTCAGGCAGCTGACCGAAGAAGCAGGACGTCGTCAAGAATATCCGGGGAAAGACGGCACCTGTGAGACGATAAAATAAACTTCAGTGCAGAAAAGGCTCGCTCCATGCTGACCTGGGTCGCAGGCACTCCCAGGGCTGCTTGCGCCAATGCGCAGAGTTCTGGATGGCGCTCCCGTCTCTCTTCCCAAAACTGCAACACGTTAGCGTCCCTTGAAAGTCGCGGCTTCTTTTCTAGCATTTCCAGGAGGCATGCTATAGGCCTTTCCAAAAAGAGCGTGTGGCCGGTGTCATTTTGACTGTTCGTGCGTATGGCGCGTGCTTTGCTCGCTTTCCGAAGCGACGAACACGCACGTGCTGGACTGTGAAGATCGCACGCTGGACTGTGATTTTGTAAACGTTAGAAAGGTTTATATAAAGGGGAGTTACTGGTACCTTGAACGTGCACGCCATCCTCAACCTCTTTTTCCCTGAGGAGCGCTTCCAGGGCGTCTGCCGGATCTTCTGGAGCCACCGCAGTTTCAGAAAACCTTGCTCGCATTGCAGAGCTATCATCCGCCTCCAAGTCTTTGTCAAATGCAACGTGGCCCGGTACTTTTGCTCGGGGGTGAGAAGATGGCGGTAGCAGGAATTCATGTATACCTCTGCACAAAAGACATCCGTGTCAAGAAGTTGTCGCTCCCTCTTTTTCATTGACTGGACCAAGGCCTTTGCTAACGGCGACGATATCATGGAAGTGTCCATGAAATATCTCAGCCATGCGCTGTAGAAATCTCCTACAGTGAGCTGTTCGTTCTGCAATGTCTTAGTCGCCACTTCTGCCGGGCGAAGCAATACTGCGAGCATTTCGACTTCCGCCCATACGTCTTCAGTCGACCTGGAGCTTTCATCTTTTGAGAGCAACCCTCCAGCGAAGCCTTTTAGTTCAAGTAGCCTGGTGAGCATATGCAGCGTAAACATCCACCGCCTTGGACAATCAACCATTGGTTTCTTCAATCCAAGCTTCCTGATCAGGCGCATAACAAATTGGACACGTAGTTTCTTAACAAGCGCACGGCTTTCTCCGGATTGCGCGAAAATATATATATAATTTGTTTACATTTTTGTTTCTTTTTTTAGGTTACTGTGTTTTTCGCCACGCACTTTTGGCGCACCTGACTTTGCGTATGAACCGAAAACCGCACGGAAAACATATCGGTTCCGCTCCGGAGCGAAAAAAATTATTTCGTTCCGGTTCAACTTCGGTTCGAGAGAAAATAACGTTTTTTTCCGGTTTTCGGTTCACGGTTCGGGTTCGGTTCAATACCCTGCCATGCAGTGCTCTACAGTGCTCGGAGCTCTCGCTGTCGTTCATGCTTGCGCCGAGGCCTTTGGGACCCCTACGGACACGCAAGTCGTACTTCGCAAGGCTTGGACGGGGGCCGCCTTCACCGAGCAGCTCCGCTATATTCCGCTTGCTTATGATGGCAATAAAAGTCGCGTTTTGTTCTCGGGAAAAAATTGCGGGCGACCATACGGGACCGCTCTCCGCGCCGCCGACGAGGTTGGCCGCCGCTATGTTCTCAGCTGTTCACTCGCTCCCGCAGCAAGCGCCTTCCCATAATCCTCCCCGTTCCAAAATGCGATGCGAACTCCGTTTACATGGGTCGAATGAATACGCACTCGCCATCTCAATGCACCTCTGTCTAGCGACTTGAATGCGATGTGCTTTCTTTGCGCATTATGCCGTTTACATGACCGCATTGAATGCGACAACTGGATTCGATGCGACTAAGTCGCATTCATGTCAACGCGGCTATTGAGTCTTTTAAGAAGATCAAAATAGTTTAAACAGATAAAATAAAAATGGAGCTCGCGTTTACGCTGTGTTGTGAAAACGACAGGAACTTTTTTTCGTATACCTTTTTTCTTGTTATTTTCTTTCACAAATTTATATGTACCAATGAAAATCTGCCAGCTTTCTGTCCTCGAAGGATGTGAAAAAATACATAATTACGGACAGCCAGAACGGGTCCGAAAAATAAATGATTTTCTCGCCAGGGCCACTGTACAAACTTGAAAGATACAGGACTATCAAGAACTTTGGCAAGAATTTGTCATATTCGAATATACCACACACGTGACCCCCAACTGGAATCGATCGCCAGTCTTCCAGCATGTTCACAAGCGGCCAGAGCTCCTCGCCCACTTTGTACGGACTTGATATTTTTAGCGCCTTTGGAAGAGAAATACTCTTGCCGTAGTCATCTAGGATGTGACGACCCCTAGCAGACATCCGTGCATTGCTGTGCGCGAATGTGCGGTTGGAAGCCGTTCGGCTTGCTCGCGAAACGCCGATATGTTAACGCGCATTAATCGAAGCCTCTTTCACCCGAGCGTGAAGTACTCCGACAAGCTCGGTCCCGATTGCGCCTGTAGGAAAAGCTTGTTGAATGAGTCAACAGGACAATTTAAAACTCTTACTGGCGCGTTTTTATAAACTTCCCATCGGCTGTAGTCTCTAGACTGTAGGGGCGAGAATTGTAACTCCAAACTCATCGAGAAGGGTATACGTGTCCCGGGCACTTGAACGGCATGCGAGTGTCCGTTTAGCGCAGGTACTATTGTGAACTATCAGGGGAGTTCACTAATGCCGGAGAATATCAGCGAACCTTTTTACAGTCTGCATCTGAAGTAATTATTTGTGAGTTTGTGAGTGTGGGTGCCTTTTGAATGTTTTCAACAATACATCAGAGTTGATTTAAATCCAATATTGTACATTTCACCGTTTATGAAATATTGTGCAAAGGCACACTAATAATATTAATTGCGAATATTTTAATATTATGGACACTAAAAAGACCGATTAATTGATTAATTCACCGATTAAATGTGTCGATTCATCGGGTTAAAATTTTAAGTCGACGCCCAGCCCTATCATAGAGACATTGCAAGCGTCACCCCATGTGGATTGCTGACTCGGGGCTGCTACGCAATAATGCGACCTTTCTATACTCCGTTTCACTCGTTTCACTATAGCTTGGCGAACTGTGGAAGCTGCGGCCCCGCGACCCAATGAGGGCATTGGGACAAGGCACGTGACGACACTCCATGTTCGATGTCATGGAGGCCTCGTTACCGCCACAGAGACAGCGCCGTCCGCTATCAAAAATAATGCTAGGCTTTTTTTTTTATTGTTAGCGGCAGTTGAATTTGCGCGATTGTATTTCTATCAAAAATACACTGTACGACACGGCAGAAAGACGAAGACATGTTAATTCTCAACGATACCTAATCGGATCAGCCACGTTCCGAGTACAACGTGGCTTTTGAACGATGGTTTGAATCATCGCCGCCCTGTAATTGACCGCTTCTCCTCTAAACGTCGCACCCGCCACAGATGATCGCCGGTAAATTGAGCGTATGGTTGTCTCCCGAACAGCTCCCGAACAGCGCGTTACTCTAATGGACGGCAATGTTGTTGCGGTGGGCGTCCATCGAAGTCGGTTTGTTTTTCAGCAGACGACTCTTTTGGGCCACCAGACAACAGCCGCTACCTCCGGGCCTCGCACTCGGCGCAGTGGTACAAAGCGCTCCCGTGACGTGGTGTCACGTGCCTCGCTCCGACGCTCTTATTGGGTCGCGGAGGCCGCAGCCTCCACAGTTCGCCAAGTTATTCTCAAACGGAGTATACTGAAGCCCCGTCACTTAGAAAACAAAAACAAATAAAGACTCAACGCAACAATATCATTCAATGGAGTGAAAAAGCCATGTAGGAATTTCCTGCAGACCACCGGTACCTTCCATTAATGTGCGAAAGCTAAAGAAACAAAAAAAAAAAAAAAAACTTGCCCCGGATATTTTGCACGTGTCTCCCATTCTGTGCACAGGTGGTAGTGCTGAATTAAAATTGTGTGATCATTAAGCTTCAACAACATTCGCTGAATTTCAGTGCCCTAAATTCTCTCTCCAGGCTAGGAAACATATTGGAGGACTACGTGAAAAGCTCATACCTTGGTTTCCCGCATAATATACCCGGACAACACTCGTCCTTTTGACGCGTCTTTGTTTGTAGAGCTTACAGTCAAGATGCTCTTAAATCGCCCTCGAGCCGTGTTAAATCCTCTCCGATGCGTGACGAGAAGAGTGAACAAAATACACCAAGGCCAACGGTAAGTGTTACGATGTCTGCACAATACTGCATATATCTTTTAGCCACAAAAACGCACAAAAAAGATTAGTTAATTACTTCAGTTGTGTAGCTGACAGCCACTGTAAACTAAATATTCGTACTTTGCCAAGACGTTCTACGTGCGAAAAGCTGCCTGATTTTAATCACGCAGCTTTTCCTTTTAATATTTAAATACACATTTTTCTGCAAAAGTAATATTTAAAATATAGTTGGGTGGTTTCATTTGGATTCTAAGCAAAAAGTACATTCGTATATTTTTTTTAATGTTTCTTTGCGTTTTTACATGTTGTACAGCATGCCTTGCGAAAGACAACGAATTATATATAAAGAGTTCAGACATGTTTAGTTTTAAAGAAAGAAAATCCAAAAGCAGCCGTCAAGGACAACGAGGCTTTGACAATTGTCGTCAATGATATATTTTATTTACACTCGTTCCAAAAGTATTAATAACAGGTCCTCTATACTTTTTTAGGGTTATTAATGTGCAATTTAACAAGAGAGTTTAGAAGTGTAGTTTCGTATTTCCAAAACAATTCCAAACGTGCCTCGCTGTAAGCAATATTGCCGAAAATGTGTGATTGTTTTACTAGTAGGCGTTTTAGATTAGCACATCCAATATATGTCATATACAACACATTTCAGTGACTTTCTAACAATATGAAGGTGTTGGTTGTTGGGTACTTGTTGATATTGAGAAGTAAATTCCGTAAATCGAAACATTTTCAGGTTTTGTTCAAGATCAGCACGATTTAAGAAAAGGTCATATATTTATGTTCTCGCCTCGCATTAATATGGCGTTTCTTTTATATCGCATATAAGTATTTCATAAACGAGCAGCGGCCGTCGGCATTTTTGTTTTTGCAATTGCTGTCTCTGCAATGTATAAATAGGTCGGAAGCCTAAACTATTGGCTATGCATAACCTATGCTTTTTTATGTAAGCATAGTTTTGTCAAATGTAAATTAAAATAAGTTTAGTTTTGGCGGCGGAAGTTTCAACGAAAATATGCAAACACGCCTTAGGAGAAAATCATGCATAAAACATTCAATTTTTTCTTCTAGGTTTCAAAAACTAGTATGTTTAAAGTTAGAGCACATAAAAAATATGGTACTACGTACCCTTTGATGACTTCAATTGCACTTCTGTAGCGTTTGTTTAAATTCTACAATTATTAGAAAACTGGAGGTCTTTAAACGAAATATGAACAGCGCAAAGACACAAGGACAAGTGGAACAAGGGAACAGACACAGCGTTTCCACTTGTCCCTGAGTCTTTGCGCTGTTTTGCTTTTAATTTGATCATGTACCTAGTTTCCCAATTGCAACCGTATGTTCTTTCGACACATAAAAAACTATTTCTACTTTTTTTTTTACCTGGCATTGCCTTTATGAGTCATTATACCGCCACACAGATGGTTAGAACTGAGACGTACATTAATAGTGCCATGGTTTTATATATTCGAGAAAACAATACTTCCTGTGACGGGTTTCCGACGAATGCAGTCTTCGTCATGGTTGAACTAGTAAAAAAAATTGTTTTGTCTCGCTGACGGCAATACCTTTGCGAATAAATGGCTTTCAAGTTATATGCATTTTCCGTCTCATTGGTGAATTTTAAGTTAAAAATAAGATTCATAGGATCGGTAGTGCCGCTAGTACAAGCATCGGAAGAGGGCTAACAAATTTACGACGTTTTCGCATTTTCTAGTTTTGCCTGGGGGATTGTTTCGCCGGTGTCACCAAGGGGTGTGCAGACCCTTCGTATTTTCAGTAATTCGTATAGTTCGTATAATGAACGTCATTACATGCGATTCTCTTAAGGGAAGTCGGGAGGAGTTTGAATAGCGTTTCCTGAATTCGTCAGGAGCTTGTTGACATTATGTACAATAATAATTTTCTATCTTCAGTCCATACTTGGGCCGTCCTTCCAACATTAACGCTCGATATAAAATAACATGGTTGAAGCAGTTTAGCGTATACACTAAAGAGAACAAACACGTATGTCATGTACAAGATGTTTTAAGTGCTGTTGAACGAAAACATAATTACATTTTATTCCGATATGATGGAGGTAAATGCATAATCACAATCACTAGAAAGGTAGCACGTCAGAGAAACGCAAAACTTGGCATAAGCTTGAGAATCCTAAGGGCCTAATAGGCCTAATACGATTTTACTCCAAGGTGTTTGTGCCAGATTACTTTTTTTCCTTCGTTTCAATGGGTTTTATCTGGCTCAACACATAAATGACGGAGGGTCAGATTTGAGCCAAACATTCCACATATGAACCAAAACACCAGCACTATCAGTAGTGAAGCCGAAATCTGACACTTGTTTGGCAGTTTTGACCCAAAGTTGCCTCATAAAAAATCAAACAAGCAGAAGTGAAGCCTAAACCTGGCATGTTTTCAAAAATGTATTTATTTATTTATTTATTTATTCAGTTACCTACATCGTCATTAGCAGGGAATTATTATAGGGGAAGAAAATACAAGATCAATTTACGCAAAATATGAAGTTATACATCGAGAATATGCGTGTAATTTGGAGGAAAGTTTCAAGGACATCAGGTACGGCAATGATGACATATAGTAATATAAAAGTTACAACAAAATAAAAACAAACAAATCGGCAAGCACACCAGCAATCAAGTTAACAATTTGACGCTTAGCCAAAGACAAAACTGGCGAGGAGGCAATTTCATCTGGTAGGCTATGTCCGTTCGTTACGGTTCTCGAAAAAATGCGTACTTAATAATATTTCTTTTGCTCTCGTACTTGCAGACGTTTAGATGATGATCGGTACGGGGTGACACATAAGTTAGGGCTTTTCAGGACTATTCGTTAGGATTATCTTTTCGGCCATTAAATGCATTGTAAAACAAGGAAAATCTCAGATACTTCGGCCGGTCAGCAAACAATGGCCACCCTAACTTCCTACATATAGCAGATGAGCTTTTAGCGAAATCAGATTTACCCGACACAAAACGCGCTGCTCGTTTCTGTTTGCGCTTTAGCTCATCATACTTGACCTGGTGGGTGTGGGTTCCACGTGGAGCAAGCATAGTCTAAAATCGGACGTACATTTGAAATATACTACGTTTTTCTAAGTTTTACGGGTGCGTACAGAGTGCGACACTGTTAGCGCGAAAAAGCGATCGCCGGTTTTTCCAGTTTTTCTCTTTGAAACCAAGGGATGTCATCCAAGTTATTATTGCTACGGAGAGAGCTAATTTAATTCTATAATGTAAGCGATAAAATTTTGTGCTCGCTAATACTATTTAGAAGTAAAATGCGAAAATGCGCCGATGTCGTGTTCGCGCTAACAGTGTCGCAATGTGTACCTACAGTTGTGTTTATGAAAGTTTGATGTGCGGCTAGCCTTTGAAAATATATAAGTTACATGTGCGATCCAAGATAGCTCGCTGGAAAACAAAATCCTAAATACTTATATTCTGTTACAACACAAAAAAAAAAAAAAAAAACTTGTAATGCCTTGAAAACATTTTATGCACAGAGGTCGCCTTTTGTTCGGAAACCTTACTAGATTGAACTTGTTGAAGTTGAGAGGTATTTTGCATGTTTGACACCAAAAGAAAATCGAATCAAAGTCAGTTTGTAAAGGATCGGAGTCCAATTTACGTAAGACGTTACGGTAAACAGAGCAACGATTGGCATTTACTTTTACATGGCTAGAAATATTCGCAGCGAGATCATTTAAAATATATTTTAAAAAAAGAAGGGAACCGAAACGGACCCTTGAGGCACATCTGATGATACCGTAACATTTGACGAACCGACACCATCCAGAACCACCTTTTGCTTTCTTCTAACTAGATAGGCTTCAAACCATTTCAATGTGCATCTGGAATAGGAACGGTAGATGAGCCGAAATATTTGAGATGACAGCCGAACTACGAGCAGCGTAGCCTAAACTTCGTTTCATCTAAACTGCAGTCGCAGCCGACTCTACGAGCTAATGAGACCAGTCAGACAGTGTTAAAAGTGCTCAATCATAGTGTTCATCACGTTTCTGTACGTGTTCTATCATCGTTGAACCAATCATGAAGGACGTGCTCAGTGACAAGCGTTTTTGAAGGTTCCTGATTGGTTGAATGTGCTCGTAGTGTGGAGTGGGCTATGTCTGAACTTAATCTCAAACGAAGTACAGTGTTGGCACTTGTGTGGCCAATTAGTGCCAAGGTAACCAGACTCTGGCTTAAGAAACACAAGTTGAGCTCTATCTTGGTTTCTTCTGAATTTGTAAGGCCCCAAAAATACCATACAGAGCCAAATATTGGCTCCAAGAATAGTGCTACTTGGGTATTGACCGCTTCAAATATGAGACAGACGATAACCGACATAATCCCCACTGAAAAAAAAAAAAAAAACAATTAAAATTTAATTGGGTGGCAAACTGGTCGACCTGTATGAATCAAACGGGTGGCAAACTTGTCGATCCGTTTGGATCAAACGTGATTACGGGATACGGGTACCGGTTTGAAAAGGTACCCGTTTGAAACGATGCCCGTTTGATACGGGAGCTCGTTTGATACGGGTGCCCGTTTGGTACGGGAACCCGTTTGATAGGGTGCCCGTCCGTACGGGTGCCCGGTTATTTAAACTTATTTAAGACGGTTTGAACCTCATAAGCCTATTTATAACAGGGAGGAAACACCTATAAAAATTGTGCTCGCGCAGTTGCTTGCAAATGGGCAGGAAAACAGAACCAAAATATTGTTTTCAATTCTCGTAGAAGTTTATTACAACTCATTTCGTAGACAAGTACAAACGTGCAAGCGATCTGCGAAATGTGAAGAGGCACTTTAAGATTTCATACAACTGAGAAAATCGCAAAGCAAACAAGAACCGAGGTAATTAATCTAGTCTATAATGGCAGAGTTTCGGGGAAACTATTCTCCCGGCTGCCGCGAGAATAGACGCTGCATAATTCTACAGATTAGTTGGAAGAGTACGCGTAGAACGGCCAATCGTTGCCAACAAGTAGGTTGCAGTGCACTTACCATAATAATAGCGAACTTGAAAGATGTAATCCAAGATATCTGTCGACACGGTCAAAGCAGGACAAGCACACAAACACAAAAACGAGAACGCCCCTTGAAGTTTCAACACGGTGCGGCGCACATGCTGTCATTTGCCGAACCCAACCAAGCCGCAAGAATTCCTGACTTTGAAGAATCGCTTGTTGCCGTTAAACGCGTAGGACTTTTCGAACACTCATAGCCTTGGTGCACATCCAATACGTTGTCGAGAGGGAAAGGTGCAAGATCGAAGCAGGTAGGACGAGCAAAGTTCGAACTGCAACGGACAACAAGCAGACAAAGAAAAAAGCGGCTGCTAGCTCGGGCGCTTCCGGATCTCGGAGGCGATGCTTATCAGCGTGTAGCGTGCCCTCCTCTCCCTCGAGTCATGTGACAGAGCTGACCAGAGAGGAGGGAGGGGGCAAGGTCAAGGGACAGGAGACCGGGACACCCCGTCACTCTCTCCTCAGGCATTCCACCACGACGCGTTTGCGTCGTGGCGAAAGCAGGCGAATCGCGCATTTCAGCACGCTCGAACGCTGTTAATGGCGCCGGCCAGAAGCTCGGCTTGTCCCCGAGAGAAAGAAGCACCCAGCGCGAGCTCGTAATTTGAGTGCTGCAACGGCGGGCCGGCTGTCGCAATGTTCGATGTTCTTGCAGCCACGTGTTCTCGCGCTACCTTCGCGGAGTCTTGAATTGAGGTGAATCGGAGTCTAGAAGTATATTCTTTCTCGCGTTCGCGTTTTCTGCGAGAGAGATTCGAGCTGAATAAGTAAATTGAGGCAACAAGAATGCCAAAGTTTTAAAGCTCTGTCAAAAATATCGGCTCACCAAGTCGTACGTTTACGTAGAAAAAAAAAAAAAATGTTGCTTATTGTAGTTGCAGTATAAGCGAACATCAGCGCAATCAAACTATAAATATAATTACTTGCATTACGCGGACGACTGTAAATTGATGAACCGGCGCTCCCGGCTTTCCGGAAACAGGCTGCCTCGGCTGAAATAGGCGTGCGCATGCCGCCGATCTGTACGTTCAGTATCAAACGGGCTCCGGAGAGCCGTTTGAATTAAACCGGTACAGTTGGCCGGTCACCCGTCTGTGCAACATGGTCACCGGTTTGAGCAAACGTGCGACAACTTCGCCCAAACGAGTGGCCTATTTGCCCAGACGAGTGACCTGTTGGCCCAAAAAGGCGACCGTTATGGCTCATACGGGGGACCCTTTTGAGCCGTACGGGCGACCCCTTTGACAAACTGGTGACCGGTATGGCTAAACTTTACCGGTATGAACCCGTTTATATTCATATAGGCGCCAAATAGTTTTTTTTTTCAGTAGGATATCCTGTAGTCGGAAGTATTGTTTTGAGGTATGTTTAGATGCCCGGTACTGAAAGCACGTTTTAGTTCTTATAAACCTTTTGGTGAATACGAAACGCCAAAAAGGCAGAGCTAAGTAATAAGATAAAAAATAGAAGAAGTTTCTGTAAGTGATTTACTAAACAATATTTAAAAGAAAATATTTCCCCCATTATTATTTAAATTAAACAAACGTTAAAGATATTAAAAAGTGATTGCGTATTTTATGTGCTATAAGTTTTAGCAGTAATTAAAAAAATTAACTAAACGTTTACTATGGCAAAGTTGTGGCAAAACATAATAGCAGAAGGCTAACGTCGCAGGCGTCGATGGCGGCGTGAGACCAGGATCGAGCTCTGGGGCGAGACTGTCACCGGCTCGCCACGCGGAGCCCCTTTGGTACAACACGCGTGGGCTTCTGAAATAATCAAAGTAAAAGGTTCGGCGCGTAGAACATTCTAACTACGAATAAACAACAGGATTCTAGAATTTACCAGACGCGGGCGCTATCAGGCATCAAACCTTGGCCCTTTTCGAAGGAGCCAGGCACGATAACGCTTCGGCCACGGGCGCGCTTGCTCGGAGACGCGCGTGGCATTACTCCCCCGTTTAAAAAGAGCACAGTTTTGGTGGAACGTGCGAGAAAACAAAACAAAGCAAAAGAAGCAAAGTAATGGTGAAATACAATGGCTGGGAAAACACAGTCCTATCAGGCGTAGCACGGGATCACAGTTCACAGTCTTATCAAGCGCAGTATGGCTTGAGGCGCACGACGTGGACGACTACAGGTAGTGGTGGGTGGCATGATGATTTTCTTGTTCTTCCATCGGTCATCACCTCGTCGTTCAGATCTCCGAGTCGACGAAGGAGCTTGTGCGTTCCGAAGTACCATTTCAACAGCTTCTCGCTGAGACCGCGGCTGCGATTGGGTGTCCACACCCCCACTCTGTTTCCGGGCTGAAAGTGGACGTCGCGACTACGATGAAGGTTTTACCGTCTGGCGTCAACACGTTGTTGATCATGAATACGCAGGAGGGCGGGCTGACGTACCTCCTCTGCTCTTTGAGTTACCGGAAATAAACAGCGCGCAAAAATAGACAACGACGAAGGGAAGATGCGAACAACACAAGCGCTGTACTCACAACTTAACATTTATTGAAAAAAAAAAAAAACACCAACGAAGTAAACCGCACTATCGCTTCAGCACGTGTCAAGATAAGCAATTTCTTTTTTTTTTTGTGAAGAAAAAACGATGTTAGGCTGACGCATGCATCTTGCCCCTTTTTTGTTATTGCATACGCTTCCAATAATTCTCTAATGGTTTTATTTGTGCTCCTACCAATGATGGTGATGTTGTTGAGTTTGGGCTGGCATTTGCAGGAAGCACAATGCAGAGGCAAATGACCCCCTGCGGTCGACCGGAGTGACCAGTCATCTTCACATCGGCCAGTTTGGCCGATGTACACTCTTCCGCAGATTAGTGGGATCTTGTTTACCACACCGACCCCAGGATCAACATACTTGTTCCTGTGCTTTACGGCACTATTGCTCTTGCCCCCAGCATTTTCTGCAATTCTAGGGCAGAGTTGCGCCAATTTTCGAGGTGCCAAAAAAACAAAAACAACAACAACAGGGACGTCAAACTGCCCAGCTACCCTTTTCAAATTGTGCGAGATTTGATGTAAGTAAGGGAGTACCTGGGGTCTCGTTATGGGTCTCTCTTTTTTCTGACTTAACCCTCCCTAATCTTTTTTAACAACGTCTGCGCCACAGCCAGAATGACTGACGCTGGGAAGCCAGCATCTGTCAGCCGCTGTGCCGGCATCCTAAAACTTACTGACATTGAATGGTAGCAGGACTTTTCCAAAGCGGTCTGGAGGCAAGAGGACGCAATGCTCCTTTTTACGAGTTTAGAGTGGGCGGAATCACGAGGGAGAAGTCCGTTCTTAGAGCGTGGTCGGTAAAGCCAACACACGTGACTTTCTTCAAAATCTAGTGAAAGGTGTAAAAATTGGAATAATTGAGTTTCAAAGCGAGAGTGCCGTAGGAGTCGATAGTTTTATGGAACTACTCAAGTTTCTTTTGCAGTCGACATTAATCAAGTATGACGATGGTTACTATTTGCAAAAAGAAGGAATTTGCATTGTTTCTTGCGTAGCGCCGGTACTTTCTGACATTTTCTTGGCTAGCTGTGAACAGGCAACCGATAAAAACTTAGCACGAGGAATGTGTTAACAAAGTGTTTAGATGCGTTGAAGATTATCTAGTAGTTACAAGAAGGTCTGAAAGTGCTTCTGAGGACAGGACTGTAAAAGCAGCGTTGGATGTTTTCACTCAGTATTATGGGGGGCTAAGATTTACCCATGAACTATAGGATGGGGAACACCTCCAATTTTTATACCTTAGACTAGAGTTTGAAGAAAGTCACGTGTGTTGGCCTTACCAACCACGCTCTAAGAAGGGACTTCATACTTATGATTCCACACCCTCTGAACTCGTAAAAAGGAGAATTGCGTTCTCTTGCCTCCAGACCGCCTTGGAAAAGTCCTGCTACCATTCAATGTCAGTAAGTTTTAGGATACAGGAACATCGGCTGACAGATGCTGGCTTCCCAGCGTCAGTCATTCTGGCAGTGGCGCAGACGTTGTTAAAAAAGATTAAGGGAGGGTTAACTCAGAAAAAAAGAGAGACCCACAACGAGACCCCAGGTACTGCCTTACATACATAAAATCTCGCACATTTTGAAAAGGGTAGCTGGGCGGTTTCACGTCCCTGTTGTTTTTTCGGCACCCCGAAAGTTGGCGCAACTCTGCCTTAGAATTGCGGAAAATGCGGGGGCAAGAGCCAACGTGCCGTAAAGCACAGGAACAAGTATGTTGATTGTGTGGTTGGTGTGGTATACAAGGTCCCACGAAGCTGCGAAAGAGTGTATTATTGACAGGGCAAGTGAACAGGACTGGTCACTCCGGTCGACCGCAGGGGGTCACTTGCCTCTGCATTGTGCTGCCTGTAGATGCCAGCCCAAAATCAACAACATCACCATCATCGGAGAAAGCACAGATAGACCCTTAAAGAATTATTGGAAGCGTATGCAATAGCAAAAAAGGGGCAAGATGCATGGGTCAGCCAAACTTTTTTTTTTTTCACAAGAAAGAATTTCCTTATCTTGACACGTGCTGAAGCGATAGTGCGGTTTACTTCGTTGGTGTATTTTCAATGAATGTTGAGTTGTGAGTCGAGCGCTTGTGTTGTTCGCGTCTTCCCTTCGTCCTTGTCTATTTTCGCGCGCTGTTTATTTCTGTTTACCATGAACCAACTCGCCTACATCACGACACCATTCTTTGAGTTACCAACTGGGCGCCGTCAATTCCGTCGTCTTCTTGGTCGTGGTTGCATAGCGTCGAGCAGCAGGTGACGTACGGCAACACTTCATACCATGTCTTGTGCTGAACTTGCAGTGTCACCGTCCTAACGCGCGTAGAACGGCTTGACTCGAACAACGTGGCACACTTCGGGTCGTGCAGGGCGGCGTCCTGATAATCGGTTTCCAACAGAGAGCCCCTCGCTATTCAAGTCCCCAAATCTCCGACACAACTTGTGGTGTCCGAAGTAGCGTTTTAATAGTTTCTCGCTGAAGCCGCGATGGCGAATGGGCGTCCACACCCACACCGTGTATCCGGACTTGAACTCCACGTCGCGGCGACGAAGGTTTCTACCGGCCAGCGTAGGACCCGTTGTTGGTCATTATATATGAAGCTGCTAGCTGGCGTACCATTTGTGCCCATTGGGTGACCAGCTGGGCGTTGTCGGTGCCACCGTCCATCAGGTCGTGGGGCAGCATGGCGTTGAGCATCGTCGTCACCTTTCTGCCGTGCACCCGCTGAAAAGGTATACTCCCAGTTGTTTCTTGAACCGGCGTTTTGTACGCAAACGTGACGCAGGGCAACACCTCATCCCACGTCTTCTGTTCCACGTCATCGTACATCAAGATACTGTCGGCTATGGTCATGTGTAATGTTGATGTTGATCCTGTTTTATTGCATCAAGTACAACGTACCGGATACTGAAGGCTTGCGGAAGAAGTGCAACAAGGCCAACTTGACAAAGCCACAGGCCCTTACATTGGCATTTCTGCAGCAGTAAAAAAAAAACATCAACATACCATACAGTTTACAACATTAAAAGAAAAATAAAAAAAAGAAGCAAGAATGGGCGCAGTTAAAATACGTCACATCCACGCAAACGAAGGATATCTGAAAAGGCATTAGCAAGAAAAATCAAGCTCGCATACTTGCACAACTCTCAAGGTTTAATAATATTACACAGCATTTTAATACAAGAAATGTCGAGGTCTGAGATAAGAATGAAATTCTTTAAACGTGATATCTAAATGCTCGACATTGTCGGCAGCTAATCGATGTAGTAATCTCAGTATTTGGTTTTTCAACCTATCTTGCCCGTCGATTGTTCTATGTGTGCTAAATTTCCAAGGCTCACTATTGCGCGTTGTGTAGGCTGTAGTATACATTGTATGTTAGTGAGTTCTTTTAAAAATTATGATTTAGTTTTGACTTTTGTTTAAATGTTTTATAAAGCCGATAGTCGTACATTTTTTGGATTAGTAATGCATTGTATTTTACGAGCAACTCATATGCGAAAAAGTAAGACAGAACATTTTTAGTAAATCTTAGAAACCGCTTTTGTAAGTCGAGTATTTTATGTAGATTTGCTTGAGTTTTGGATGCCCACACTAAATGAAAATAGTTAAGCCTTCATGAAAACAAATTATCGGTTTTCAATGAACATCATAATACTTCGTGACACTACATTTCGATAACTATATACAAGTCCGACTATTTGGGACAGGTTAGTGGCTACGTAATCAATATCTGTATCCCACGACGAAGTTTCTTGAAAAACCACCCCTAGTACCTTGAAATTAGATACAACTTCATGGGAGGCGAATTTAGCACTCTTGGCTGATTTAACCGGACATTTTAATTTTTGCTACGAAATAAGACTGCTTATGTTTTGTTTGTATTCATTTTTAAGCTATTTTGGCACGTCCATTTGTCTAGTGTTGGTAACGTTAAATTTGCTTTATCGACTCTTTAATCAGATAGCTATCCGGCTATAAATATACTAGTATCGTCGGCGTAAATGATCATATTAACTCCTGATCCGACAAAGACGATGTCATTTGTATACATATTGAAAAGACGGGGACCCAGAATACTCCACTGTGGTACGCCGCAAGAAACAGGAAGTGGACCGGAGAAATGATCGTCGATACGGACTGTTTGTATACGATGATGTAGATAAGACGTGATTAAGGATGCAGCCTTCCCACGGAAACCATAACGTTGAAGTTTTTGAACTAGTGGTGTATGACTTACATGATGATATGCTTTAGTTAATTTGACAAAGTTACCAAGAACCAATTTTTCTTCCTCAAGTGCAGTCAAGATTACTTCTTTCAGCGCGTGCAAGGCAGACTCTGTACCGAGTCCTTTACGGAAACCAAATTGGGATTCATCTAGGAGGTTATGGTACTGCTCAAAGTCAGTAAACCGGTATAAAATAATTTTTTTTCCAGTGTTTAAAAAAAGTTGGAAGTGTTAACACAGGGCGGTAGTTTTTCGCGTTATTTTTATCACCTTTCTTGTGCAACCAATTGATATGGACAAAATGAATTCTTCGATTAAAAACAGCCTGACAAAGGCAAAGGATAAATATATGCGTTATGTAAAGTGCAAGAAGGTCGGCAGCGTGCTTAATTGGTTTTATGTGAAATCCATCAGCGTCGTTAGCAATGCTGCTGCTTAAATTTATAATTGCAGTAATAATTTCTGGTTCATTTGCAGGGTTAAGAAAAATAGAATTTTGGTTGGATGGAATGTTCGCAAGGTTCGTCACGGTTTTATTGACAATACTCCTAAAATATTTACTAAAAGCATCTCCAAGTTCTTTCACAAATAATTCACCATTATTTCTGTTTACCTCATTGACTTTGTCTGGAGAAACATTATGCTTTAAGACGGTATTTAATCTTTTTCACATTAGTTCAAAACACCCTGCCGCAAAAATGAATTGATTCGCAAAGTAATCGCGTCTTTTTTATAGTACATTATCTAGACGATTACGGCAAGTTTAAAAGTCACGTAATATATTTGGTCTTTAGTTTTAATGAATTGGATGTAGAGCTTGTTGTTGCGAGAAGCTCGGAGTTATCCCATGGCTCACGAATATTTACGCTTTCTCTAATACGAACACAAGAACACTTGCTGCGTATATCGGTTTTAAAATGCTCAGAAATTCAACATATGCATCTTTTTCGTCATTTGTTTTCTGTACAATTTCTCAAGTTGTTTAAGCCCTTTTATTACGAAAGATGGGAAGGTATGTTTCTGTTATTTTCTTTATTTAGCGTGCAGGCCGCAATATGTTATTTTTTCACATGCCGCTTCGTACAGGAAAGTATTGGTAGATGGTCAATTAGGTCACAAACGAACACCTGTTTTTACTAGGGCCAAGCTTATATTTGTTAATAAAGATCAATTACAGATGAAGACGTGCTCTGTCACTCTTGTGGGTAGCATAATAAAATTCCGCAAATTATGCAACATTAGTAAAATATCTAGTTTAGACCTCGTGTAATAACGTTTTATCATATTAATATTCATGTCTTCGCCGCAGATGGTATTGAAACGATTTTTGTGATAAAGTCAAAACTTGCTTCTAAACAATTCAAGAATGAAGTTACGATGACACTGGGAAGGCGATAGCTAACGGCAATCACCGTGGTTTGTATTTTAATTGACAAAAGTTCACAAACGCTCGTACTTAAAGTAAAGCGTGACAGTATTTCATAGTTATATTGTTTTTTAGCTAAAATGCATACCCTACCGCCTCGGCTACTAAGGCGATTTAAATGAAAGGTAATAGGCAATGGGAGACGAAATACATTTGTTTCATCAGTAGACCATGTCTCGGTTAGCAATGTTGCATCAAATGACAGCCCAAAATGATCAAGCAAAAGACAGAGATCGGATATTTTATCTTTAATCGAGCGCAAATTCAGGTGAAAACATTTAAGCGATTGCAGCAACGGTTTTTCTAGATGCCTTTCAAAAGAATTCGCAAATAAGTATGATGCGCTGGCTGTACTTGCCATAGATAGTTGTTGCTCATTTCTCATCGAAGCTTATCTAGGTCGGCAATACTAGAGATTACTACCGCGCGCTTTCTGTCAAATTTGCGTACAAGAACTCGGCCATTGCTGTGCCACGCGAATTTGTAATTGTCTTTTTGGCTTAGGCTTTCGTTTCGAAAAGCAAAAGCGGGTTTGTTTTGTGAAGTTTTCAAGTACAAGCAGAGTGTCATCCGAATCACGTAACTTCTTTCTGCTCCCACCATCCGTCTCTATCAGTCTGTCATGTGAAGCGGCAGATTACAGCCGGCATTTTTTATTTCCTTGATGGAAGACGGTAACTGGACACCACGTCCATAACCGAAAGCTGTGGCAGTTTGGGCTGCGTGCCAAGTACATTTAGTTTGTTTAGCACATTTTTCTTCTTAGTAACATCTATTCGATAAAACTCGAGGTGAGGGCGCCGGCTTCTCCATACAAGGTTATCAATTTCAAATTGAAACTGATTAACTTCAACGTCCTCGGTGAAACGGTGAATTGGTTGCTAAGCGTTGCTATGGAAGGAGCGGCATCTGTCGGCGACCCGTGTGCCATCTCTTGGTAAAACGTTGAAGTTCGGCATGAAACGACGAACCGTACGCCATCTTTTGTTCAAAAGTTGAAGTGCGACATCTGGATTCATATTCTAGACATTGACAAAAAGACAAAAGAGAAATCGTATTTTACTTTTATTTTATTTCGAGACCAGAATGCAGTGTGGTTCGCTTTTTATTCCGATCAAACACAAATGCCCAAAGAAAACAATAAAAAGAGATTTTTGCATGTGCCAAATTCACAGTCCATTTGAATCACTCTATAAATAATACAAAAAAGGCACGTGACAATTCATATGGTTCGTTCATATCATGATGACAGACAGAGAAAGCGTCACGGTAGAAAGCGATATCAGTCATCTTCGCAAACGCTCATGTCGTCAACAGTTCTTACGACCAAAAGGAAATCTCGTAATCCCATCGCTGCAAATGTAGCGCGTGTTGTCGAAGGGGTTTAGAGCATTCGTTTCAATCAAGATGCTCTTATGTTCGTTAAGTTTACGACCAATTAACTGCTACCCAACTTATACAAATTTTTCTCCTCTAGAACATGCTTATACATGTCGTAGGTAAGCTTAACATTTGTTAATTCGCTTAGCCCTTATACAACAAGCGTTGTTGCTGGTTTTGAAGCTGTATAACTTTGGTTTTAAGCAACAAAGAACAGCACGGTGGGTAGTCGGATATTCGTTCTTGAACACTTCGAGCTTCAATGTGTTCTGGCTTGAAAATAGCTTGTGGCTTTTTCGATATCCAGATGTATCCAAGCATGCGTGTCGGAGTTCGAGCAGCTTGTCGTTTACGTCTGATCCGTCAAGAAACAGACAAAGGGAATCCGTGTCGCAATAAAGAGCTCTAGCCGTGCGGATCCCCCGACGTAGCTGATTATCGAACAAATTATACATTACTGTTATGGCATTAGGGGTAAAGCATTGGATTTATTAAAGAGTTTCCTACAAAATCGCGAGCAGTTCGTACAAATCAATGACATCCATTCTGATCGCAAGACCGTTAAATATAGGATTCCTCAGTGATCGGTATTAGGACCTCTGCTTTTTATAATCTATTTAGACGACATTGTAAACATCGCACTTAGTCATGTAATGCTGATGATACTAGTCTCTTTTTTTCTAGTACCTCCGTAGATGAAATAGAACAAGAAGCTAATAACTACCTACGAGATTTAAACAGGTGGCTCGACATAAATCAAATGCAATTAAATGCTCCAAAAACAAAGTATATGTTAAGACAAAAGACCTCTTACCGACATGGTTGAAGGTACAAATATACTACACCCTCTTTTATCAAAAACTTCACTACTGTTTACTAGTTTGGGGCACCACGGTTAAAACCAACTATAATGGACTTATGGGTTTACAAAAACGTATGTTAGGAATAATGGCCAACTCAAATCACGGTAGTGAAGCCGAGAGCTTCTGTGACACATTAAATATTCTTCCACTTTCTAAGCTTTACCATTATAAGCTTGGGCAGCTTATTCATAGAAACGGATTAAGCGGCTTTGACCTCATTCCTGCAACTTTGTCTGAATATAATTTAAGGGAAAGAGGACGTACAGACTACCATCTTTTACGACTAACTACAGAAAACAAATTATCAATTTTCAGGTTCTCCAGCTCCTAAATGCAGTTGGCAATAATTTCATAATTACTGGAAACAAAACTACATTTAAAAATAATCTACGCTCCTTTTTGATTGCCAATGAGTTGATAATTTTATAGATATGTTGTAATACATTTTTAAGTATTTTAACTAGCTTTTTGTGTGCATCCTCCTTTATTACAAATCTTGTATACCTTGTGATCACGTTTATTTTTAGATTTTATCGCATGGACACAACCAGATTGCTATTTTTATATGTGCCTGGAATTTACGAATGTGTAATCTAGCTTCACTTTTATGATTTTTTATCGAAGTGCTTTTTTATTGCTATATATTTAATTTTTTGCTTGATGTTTTATATTATTTTTTTAATCTTTGTTTTTTACGACAATGTCTACATAAACAACATCAATGTGTGCTAGTATTTCTTCTTTACAATTTTATTTTATGTGTGCATCCATTATCTCTTGTGTGTATGCGTGTGTGTATCCATTTTATCTTGTATCCGTATTTTTTCTCTTGTCGAGTTTAGCCCTTAGTGTTGTTACTGTTGGACTTTGCCCCCTCCCCCGTTGGACCTTGGTTCCCAGTCAGGCGACACGATCGCCTTTTGCGCCAAGGTACCATTTCAAGGAGTATGTACCCCTTGAAAGAAAAATAAACTGATTGACTGAAAGCTCAGATTTCGTAAGTTTTCAGAGTCCATTTTCTAAAGTTATGGAAAACATCGGCCAAGAGAAGACAGTCCGTCCGTAGATAAAGGTCGCTATATTTCCTAAGCTTCTTGAAACCAAAAGTCTTGAACACAATCTGAGCATGCTTCTTCACTGACATTACTTCCACTCAACTTGTTAAAAAAGGCCTCTCGCGGGGGAAGACTCTGCTCCTCGCAACTATTAAAGCTTGTAATGTAATTATAAGAAAACACACCTTTGCGGGCAAGGAGGTCGATGTGTTCCGTAAATGATTGTCGAAGGAAACAAAATGCTCTATCCCCTTATAGTGGAGATCTTGCACATGTGTCTACAGGCTTGCATGAAGAAACGCAAGGCTGTCGATAAAGCGGATGTCGCCTACTTCTAGCAGCTTGCAACTCTGGCATGTTCCAAGCATGTTAATATCATCTGAGGCAACCAGGTGAAGCTTTCCTAGAATAAAACTGAGGTCGTAGGAATGGTTATGTGCAATGAGTGGGACGGTGTATTTGTCGATTTGGGGGGTTTAGGCTGCATTTTGAACAAAGCACACGTCTATACTCCCCATCATGTGGTCATGGTCGCGAGTTTTTATTTTCTTGTTAAAGTTTTCAAAGCTAATTCAGCAGTGGGAAGACTCTGCGTGGACAGCCTCATTATCAGGACTCATTTGAAGAGGCACTTTACTCGACCTAATCAAGCGGAGAATTTTCTTAGCAAGAAACTTAAGAATCGAAATGAATCTTTCGACACAGTCGGGTCCGCCATAGAGGTATTCCTCAACAATAAGGGAATCTTTTGATCGACTGACGTGTAGCCAGAACGAGCTTGGGACGTGATTCTCGTATACATTCCCCGTCGACTGTGTCGGTTCCAGAATCGCTTCAAAGTCTTAAACGCAATAAAATGGAAACTCTTCCATAATATGCGTGCTCCGGAAGTACAATTTCTCACCCTTGCGCGGGAAGACGGTTTTGCCCGACCTCTTGTTCCTAGACAGCGAGAGATGGACCGACAGAGATTCTTGCTTTCTAAACCCAGTCAGACACATTTTACAGCGAACGCGTAAGCTATTGCCCTATGAAAAAGTCCTCGCAAAGTTTGCTATGCCAACGAAGTGGTTTTCAGTAAGGAGAAGATCAACATGCTGCTTCAATTCCTTAGCAACTACCTTCAGTGGGTAGATAAACCTTTTTCTCTGCCATAACGAAACACGTTGACTGACACGCCATTTTTTCGTTCAAAGGTCTCTACATCTTGAGGAAGGGTTACAGGAAAAATTTTCGCGAACACATACTTGCATCTATGTTCGAGGTACAAGGATGCTCTTCCTCTATAAGCTGCTTTCGCAGGATGCAAAACGGCAAGCACGGCAAACAAAAAGCACATGTCCTGTTCACATTCGTGAAAACCCTCACTGACATTATTGAGGCACTACTTTGAGGTAAGCTCTTTTGGTAGCGAAAAACGGCCCCAATTAACGGTCTGAGGAAGAAGTCGTCCCAAACTGACAGTGAAAAACTCTGATGCCGACAAGAAAGAACCTCGAGCCTCGTTCCTGATAATGCTCTAACCGGGCAGCTAATTCAGCGCAGACTTGTATGTTCCTCACGATGTTTCCTTCCGCAAACACTGTATGCAGCTGACTATGAAAGAAGTGCACAGTCACTTCAATGTCGTCGTAAGGAATGAGACGTCTGAGTTTTACAGTGAGCGTCAAAGAAAAACGCAGCGGTACTCCAAAATGTCTTTGCACATTTGACATTGATTGTGCATGCTGCCTGAAAAATGTGCACGTCGTACGACTCTACGTCCCTTTCGTGTAAGGGTAGCTCGTATTGAGCTACATAATTACAATGAGCACAAACTCTTTCGTAAACAGGTATGCAGGGTGTGGTAGGTACATCGTGAACCAATGCTAAGTAGACTTAAAAAACATCTGCACTGGAATAATGCTGTCGGTCCTCGGAAGAGCACAGGTGAGAAGTAACCATGATGATGAAGAGTTCACTTTTTAACCGTCTAATAGAATAGTATTTCTGGTAAAATCCCCGCCCCGTTCCTTTTTTCGGGAAACAGATTATTGTTCTTCAAGAGCCTGGTCGATGTCTTCCTCACTCAACTTTCCAAATCTTTTTGGAAGAAAAACTGTTTTTTCTTCTCCTTCCCTATTGAAAATAACCCATCAGCCTTGATGTGTTATGGGACCCTGTTAGCTCTTCAAACCCTTTACACCCGTCAGCCCTTTAGACCCATCAACCCTTTAGACCCGCCAACCCTTTAGACCCGTCAACCCTTTAGACCCGTCAACCCTTTAGACCCATAAACCCTTTAGACCCAACAACCCTTTAGATCCATCAACCCTTTAGACCCATAGCCCCTCAGAAATTGAATTCTCTATACTCCGATTCATAATTAGTGTACAACACTGTCAAGGCTACTGACACGCGCATGTGGCTTCATCAAGTGCAAAGGCAAAGGTACGCATCCAAGTCATCTCTTTGGTCGTCAAACGACGGCATTAGCTTATGGGGACTGAGGTACTGTGACGCAGTAAATCCTTGGGGTCCTTCACCACCGCCCGCACCATGCTTGCCGACCCCTCGGCCTCAATCACCCTAAGCTTAAGCTGGAGCGTTCTCTCCGTTCTTTCCTCCAGTTCCGCTTTCTGTCAGAAAGCTTCTCGTTCGGCCACTCTGTCCTCTCTTTGCCGAGCTCGTTCCTGATCAACCCATGTTCGTAATTCTGTTCCTGTCGCGGACGCCAGTTATTGTCAGGTTCTTTATGGTAAAAAAAAAAGAAAGGAAACTGAGAGGTCCGTCTGATTTTTGATATCAAAGAAATATATTTGCACCCAGTTGTTCTACTTTCTGAATCCCCGCAAAGAAAAAAAAAAGAAAAATTATGAGCAAATAAATAAAAGAAAAGGGCGCTCATCCAAAGTTCGACTTGCCAAGGTTGGCACTGGTTTACGCTGGTGGTAGAAGCCGGTCTCGTTTGGCTCCAGCTGCCGGCGTACCGATGGTGACCAATCAACCGGTTGTTGGGATGGCTTTTCCGGTTCGCTCTTGAGCCAGGCTTGCCGTTCAGAGTTGACGGTGAGGACAGGTCGGCAGACTTCTATGGATGACAGCTTTGCCGGCGTATTCCGGAGCCAAGCTTTTCCGAATGCGTCCGCTTTCGCCCTGAATCTCCTCGTTCCCCTCGACTTCCTTTTCTTTCCTCCCCTTTTATTCTTGTCTCCTTTCATTTTCTTCCCCTTTTTGTCGCCGTATTGATCACATCATTACAACACGCAGTCATAATTTTGGCCGAGTATTTTAAGCACTAAAAATGTTGAATTAGAAATTGCATAGAAATACAACTCGCAGGCTACAGTTTTTCTTAAGGCCGGTTCAGACACTTGTGTTTGAGTGCGTTTGACTGCGTTGCGTCGAGAACCGAATGCGAGTCACCGGCACATCTGTGCTTGGTATGAAGCGTGGAATCCAATTCGAGAAATCATCTTGGCACGCGATATAAGCAGCAGGGATGTGCTGGTTTCTCACAGCCGCAACGCAGTCAAACGCAGTCAAACGCAACTGTCTGAACCAGGCTTTACTTGAACAAAGTTCTGCGAGTTGCTTGTAATTGTTTGACGGGTGTGTTTGAAGGCCCCACAGACATTTCAAAAAACCTCTTCGAACTTTCTAAAGGGCATTTCAAACCCTTTAAGAAAGATTCTGATGTGGCCCAGAACGCATCAAGGAATCTTAAAGGGTCCTTCAAACCTCTTAAGAAATCTTTGAAGTCCCCCTTAGACCTTTCAAAAGGTTTTGACGGGCCTTTTAGACTTTCTTAAAGGGTACGTCAAACCCATCAAAACGTTTTGATGGGCCCTTTAGACTCCCTTGAGGGGTACGTCAAACCCGTTAAAAATTCCTGAAGGCCCCCTCAAACCTTTTAAAAAGTTTTGAAGGGCCCTTTAGACTTATTTTCAATAGGGTTGTATAATCAATGTTACATATGTTGACTCTCCGTACTTCGTCTTCATTCGTGCACCGTTTACAACATTAAGTTTAACGCTTGAAGGAAGCTCTTGCATTTTGATAATACTAAATCGACATTTTGAAATCACTGCAAGTTTCTTAGTCAAATCGGACATTATATAATGACTGTTACAACGATGGACTTGTTCTGAAGAGAGGCAACAGCGACGTCGGTCAGGTAATGGAAGGAGGCTGCGGAGACTAGACGACCTTCGTCCTTTAGGAGATGATTATTACGGCCTGGTCCTGCAGATAGCCCTCGTTGCGGTGTCGACTCCTAAAGTGGTGAAACAAAGGTGATATTAGCAAGGAAAACGGTAGGCCTCCAGTTTGACTGCTTACCTTGTTTGTTTTTTTGTTTTAGAAGAGATAGGTGATGACAATAGACGGAACTCCCAGATGTGTGAGTAGATAATGTCTGCTTGCACTATTCCTCCAAATGCTGAAACGAAAGTTTCATTAGCAAGGAACACGCAAGACTTCCAGATTAGTCTGGTTACCTTGTAGTGAGAAGGGCAGAAAAGAAAAACAAAAATGAGCGAGACGGTTTTTCTGAATTCGAGTGCGGGGGCATTACGCCTTTATAAAACCCGCCCTATTGGTCAAGATGGTTTAGCTGGTTTTTAAGCTGGTTTGAGCTGGTTCGTGTTGTGCTAGGTGATAATCAAGCTGGTTCGAGCTGGTCAAGCTGGTTTGAGGTGGCACTGCAGCTGGACAAGCTGGTACTTGAGCTGGTTTGAGCTGGTATTGAAGCTGTTTCAAGCTGGTCAAAGTTGGTTCAAGCTGGTTTGAGCTGGTAGTGCAGCTGGGCAAGCTGGTACTTAAGCTGGTTCGAGCTGGTACTGAAGCTGGTTTAAGCTGGTCTAGTTGGTTCAAGCTGGTTTGAGCTGGTAGTGCAGCTGGGCAAGCTGGTACTTGAGCTGGTTCGAGCTGGTACTGAAGCTGGTTCAAGCTGGTCAAGTTGGTT
The DNA here is from genome assembly GCA_013358835.2 of Ixodes persulcatus. Taxonomy (NCBI): domain Eukaryota; kingdom Metazoa; phylum Arthropoda; class Arachnida; order Ixodida; family Ixodidae; genus Ixodes; species Ixodes persulcatus. The sequence continues at coordinate 288,763 of JABSTQ010009145.1, forward strand.
CAAGCTGGTTTGAGCTGGTAGTGCAGCTGGGCAAGCTGGTACGTGAGCTGGTTCGAGCTAGTACTGAAGCCGGTTTAAGCTTGTCAAGCTGGTTCTAGCTGGTGCTGAAGCTGGCCCAAGCTGGTTCTAGCTGGTCAAGCTGGTCTTGCTGGTAGCGCGCACGCCAAGGTCGGCTAGAGGCGGTCGAGCTGGCATTGCTGGGAGCGCGCGCGCCAAGGTCGGCTTAGTCTGGGGCGAGGCCACGTCCTGCTCTTTGTCCTCTCGTTTTTGTTAGACGACCGGGCACTTCAGGCGCGCTGCGAGCTTCCTTTGTGTGTGATAAGAGAGAGAGAGAGAGAGAGAGTGGTAGGAACGGAGAATTTGAGACACGTTTGGCTATCTTGGGCAGATTTGCGAAGGGTACGGCTATGTGCGCGTTGTTTGTGTTGGTTATTAAGTATATGCAGGGTCGCGGCGCGCAATGAGAATAAACGTAATGCCCGGCGAGGAGGGACGAGACGTAGCCTCCATAGCGTCACATCGCTGTTTTTATTAGGACTAACATCGAACGAGGGAGAAAACACAGCACACCAAAAAAAAAAGGTCTCGCGTGCTCCATCTGGTGGTGGTGCATGACACTTGCTAACACCCCCCCTTCATGTGCCACTACACCCATTACACATCTGAAGACCCCAGTGTTCACAAAGTTCACGGGTTCTTCTTTCATTGAGCGCCTTGGTCAGGGCGTCGGCACAATTGTCTGATGACTTCACATACAGTGGTCTTATTCTTCCTTCTTCAATCTTCTCTCTTAAGAAGAAATGACGCAGGTCAATATGTTTGCTGCGCTCTGACGTCACTTGCTTGCTTGCAAGAGCGATAGCTCCTTGGTTGTCAACTTGCAAAACTTGTGGCTCAACGACGAACTCCTGGGCACCTATTTCGTTGAGAAAGTGTTGGAGCCACAGTATCTCCTTTGCCGCTTGGCACATTGAAAGGTATTCGGCTTCCATGCTGGATAATGCAGTGGACTTCTGTTTCTTGCTGCTCCACGAAATGGCAGCTCCAGCCAGCATGAAAATGTACCCACTAAATGACCGCCTGTCATTTGTATCATTCGCCCAATCTGAATCACAGAAACCTTGTACACAGCCTCCTGTCTTCGTGTAAGTGAGGGTGTAGTTCTTTGTATGTTGCACATACCTCAAAATGTGCTTTATGCCGTTCCACATCTGCAAGGTGGGATGCTCACTGAATTGGCTCATACAAGCGGTTGCGAATGCCAAGTCTGGCCTTGTGCCTCCCGCTAAGTAAAGAAGCGCTCCAACCGCTTGTCGGTACTTGGGCTTCAAATCCCTGTCTTCATCGGCAGTAGTAGATCTTTGAAACTTCATTCCAGGATCAAGCGGTGATGCCGCCCCTTTAGCACTTGTCATCCCAAATGACTCCAAGATTTCTTCGGCGTACGCTGTTTGGTCCAATGTGAGTGCTCCACCTTCATGTCGCACAACCCTGATTGACAAGATGTGGCTAACCTCTCCGAGGTCCTTGGTGTTGAATGTACGTCCAATGCTTCTCTTGAAGCTGTTGATCGCCTCTTCGTCCTTTGCGAGAATCAGGAGGTCATCCACGTAGACACCTACAATGATGTTCCCCCCCTGCTTAAAGTACACGCATGGATCCGCCTTGGACCGAGAAAACCCTTCCGTCTTTAGAAACTTGTCCAGTTCCAGGTTCCACTCCCGTCCGGATTGACGTAGTCCATACAGGCTCTTCTTCAAGAGACATACGTCGTCCTTGCAGTGCTCGTACTTCGCAGGTTGTTCCATGTACACGGTCTCCTTCAAGGTCCCATTTAAATATGCAGCAGTAATATCAACTTGATGAATCTTCCAGTCTCTTTCAACTGCTACTGCTAACAGTGTTCGGATAGACTTGAGCTTCACCACCGGCGAGAAGGTCTCCTTGAAGTCAACTCCTTCTACTTGAGATTAACCACAGGCAACAAGTCGAGCCTTGTAACGCTCTAGGTCACCATTTTGGTCGAACTTCTTCTTGAATACCCACTTGCATTTGATGACTTGTTGGTCCTTTGGTCTTGGAACCACTTCCCATGTGTCATTTTTCTTCAGGTTGTCTAGCTCCTCTTGTACGGCTTTTCTCCATTCCTGCGCATCAGGCATTGAGAGTGCTTCCTCCACTGTTTGAGGATCTTCTAAGCTGCTTTGTCTCGCCAGACAACAGGTACGAGAGGGTTTCGGAAGTTGCTTCTTCACTGCCAGCATCTCCGAACGTCTTAACACATTGGTGGTCTCTGCCACTTGAGGAGTAGGAATATCTTCTTCTTCTGAGATCTCGTCTTCGTCACAGTAGGTGGTACCATCATCACTACTCTCTTCCACTGGTAGGATCTCTTCATCAACAGTGACTGTGATCAGGTCTACAGCACAGTCTCCGCCTTCTTCAGTGAGTCGACCTCCAGTCCCAGTCTTGCATCGGAAGCTGTTTTCTTCAAAGGTCACGTCACGACTGACGAAGAACTTATTGTTGCGCCAGTCCCAGAGTTTATACCCTTTCACTCCCTTTGGGTAACCTACCAGCACACACTCCACTGTCTTTGGGTCGAGTTTTGTCTTCCTGCGCTTGTTGTCAACCATCCATACCTTGCATCCGAACACTCTTAGGTGGCTGAACTTGACCTCTATGCCAAGCCACATGGCTTCGGGAGCCGCTCCGTCGAGTGCTTTCGATGGACACTTGTTGCGAATGTGTGATGCAGTCACCACAACATCAGCCCATAGTTCTTTTGTGATGCCCGATTCAATCAGTAGGCACCTCGTTGTGTCCAGCAATGTTCGGTTCATCCTCTCAGCCACCCCATTTTGCTGAGGCGTTCTGGGCACCGTCAGCTGTCGCAAGATACCATGCTTAGCAAGGTATTGGGTGAATTCCCGTCTGATGTATTCACCTCCGTTGTCACTGCGTAGCATCTTCACTTTCGTTTTGTGAAGGTTCTCGACCATTTGTCTGTATTGGTCGAATCTGTCCAGCACTTCATTTTTCGTCTTCATTGGGTACACTACAGTGTATCTGGAGTAGTCATCAATGAACGTTACAAAGTAGTTCGACCCTCCCTTCGAAACAGGTGTGATTTTTCCAACAACATCCGAGTGAACCAGGTCTAAGGGGGCCTTAGCCCTCGTTCTACCAGTCTTCGGAAAGCTGTTTCTCTTCGATTTGCCGAGTGCACACGTCGAGCACTTCGCGTCTTCACTGCTTCTCCCACTTTGGCAAAGTTTTTCGACAGCTTCATGGTGGAGATGACCGAGGCGTCGATGCCACAAGGCAACGTCTGTCGCCTTTACTAACTTCAACGTTGCACACGACTCACTCACAGTGTACAATTTACCATCACGCTTTGCTGTGAGAATCAGGTCACCGTTGGCTTCACTCACTTTAGCCGTTTCGTTGCTGAAAGTCACGTTCAGTCCACGTTCCTCAATCTTCCCAACTGACAAGAGGTTACCGTTCAAGCTGGGTACGTACAGGACATCTCTAAGCTCGATGGGAATGCCACCGTTGTCTTTCGTGAGTTCAATCTCCACTTGTCCTCTCCCGAGAACCTCCATGACTTCCTTGTTTGCAGCCTCAACAGACGAGTAGCAGGACTGGAAGCTGGTGAATTTGGCTCTGTTTGATGTCATGTGGTCAGTTGCTCCACTGTCAAGGTACCAGATGTGTGACCTTGACGAACTCTCACCTCTGGCACAGAGAGCCTTCTTCGGTCCACTTGAATCTCTTCTTCTCTGTGAGCCGCATCCTTCGTCATCAGGACCCTCCTTGCATTCTCTGGCGATGTGTCCAAATTTTCCGCACGCAAAACACCGAACTCGTCGTTTCGGTTCAGAGGACCTCGTACCAGTGCCTGTTGCTTCTTTCCTTGACAACTGTTCTTGCCCGTTATGTCTGTGGAGCTGACTGCTCTGGGTAGTGGGCTTGTTCTTCGTCATGAGGGCCTTGTTTTCTTCACTCTCATTTAGTTTGTCTTCTTCACGTTTGACTTGGCGCTTTTCTTCCACCAGCAGCCTTGCTTTCACTTTCTTCGTCGTGAGCGTTCCTTCGTCTTGCTCGAGATTTAGGATAAGTGGTTCATACGCTTCTGGCAAGCCCATCAGCATCACCAGTGCCACTTCCCTGTCGGTGAAGGCGTATCCTGCCGTTGAAAGCTTCCTGTGTAGATTCATTATCCGACCCAGGTAATCCTTCATGGTTTCGTCTAGCTTCATTTTGGTGTTGAAAAAGTCGCTCATCAACTGAAGAGCATGCAGTAGGCCACACTTTGAATGTATTTCTTCCAATGTATTCCAGGCCTCACGAGCTGTCGAACATTCCCCAATGTCGTCCAGGTAGGTGTCTTCCACTACTAGGAACATGAATGTCAAAGCCTTGTTGTTTATCTTCCGCTCGTCGTTCGTCATTTCTCTTCCACTATAGCCAGGCTCGATGGCTTCTCAACAGCCTTTCTGGACGAGTGCCGCTCTGGCTCGAATCGCCCACGCATGGTAATTTTCGCTTGAGAGTTTTGGTATCTTGAATTCGTACAGCGACGCCATCGTATCGCTTTGCTTCGTCGAGAGCGGTTCGAAGTAGGCTTACCGCGATGAACTTGCGTTGGGTTCCCGTTGAACGTCTTGCGGCACCCAGCGAAGCAGGAACACACGTACTGGTTTGGCGACGTCTTTCACAAACCGTCGACGCAGTGTTTGCTTAGTTCGCTTCTTCTTTTGCAGCACAGCCGAGCTCGTTATCCGCGTTTCCAGTTCCACACCAGCGGCATGGTTTCTCGTCGGCGTCTTCGTCGTAGTTGAGTCGCTCCTCAGAGGACATTAATGTCGCTCACCGCACTGCGCACCGGCATAGCGTCGTCCTGGGCCCATAACCTGTTGGTTATTAAGTATATGCAGGGTCGCGGCGCGCAATGAGAATAAACGTAATGCCCGGCGAGGAGGGACGAGACATAGCCTCCATAGCGTCACATCGCTGTTTTTATTAGGACTAACATCGAACGAGGGAGAAAACACAGCACACCAAAACAAAAAAAGGTCTCGCGCGCTCCATCTGGTGGTGGTGCATGACACTTGCTAACAGTTTGGAGACTACTTGAACGGCTGTGCAAGCCAAGCGGGAATTGAGGAGACAGCGAGCGGCAGTCCGTTTCGCGCGAAAAGAAGTTAGACGCCCCGACTGAGGCGTCGTTTCATGTCTTCGAACATGTGTTTACTCGTGAATGACGGTGGTGTCGAGGAGTATCGCCAATGCCATCCAAGGCACACGACTTTCCTCGCCTTTGCCGACTACGCAAGAGGCCGCTCCGCCCCCATTACTGGTGGGACCCAGGTTCGCTTCTCTCATCCGTGTAGCATTTTTTATTGTTATTGCCTGTTTTTTGCGTGTGTCTAGTATTTCTTGTGTTGAGAGATGAGCAATTTAATTTTAATAACATTGTTTGTTTTGCACCGAGAATCACTGTCTGTGTCGGTTAGTACTGTGTCAGCGCCGAGGATGTGTAGCATCTCAGCTCATGTGAGCAGGCCGCGAGTACGAAAATAATAAATTGGATGCCGAGCTGGCTTCGCTGAAGAGTTTGGCTTGTTTCTCCTGTGTATCAATTTAAACTGGTTAAACTGGTGGGGAAGTCCACCGGCTTAACCAGCATGTAAAACTGGGCTGCTTGGGCAATAACTCAGCTTGAAGCTGGGACCAGTTCAAGCAGCATAACCAGTATGATGATATCAACCACCATGCCAGACTGGGCATGCTGGAGCAATAACCAAGTTTGAAGCTGAGACCAGATCAACCATCATGACCAGCATGCCAAACTGGGCATGCTGGAGCAATAACCGAGTTTGAAACTGGGACCAGCTTGAGCTGGTTTTTTCAATAGGGCGGTGTTAAATAAAAAAACAACTAGAGTGTACTCACTGGCAGGAAGTGTAGTCATCCTGTTCATTCGCAGTGACGTAAACGCTCCAGGTGCAGGTCAGACATACACGTTCGCTTAACGCATACTTTTTTTCTTGCTTACGCAATGACACTAATGAATGTGCGCGTGCGCTATGGAATAAATTAGCGCATCGTTACTCGTCTGGACAGTTACAACACAAAACGAGGTCTGTCTCGTTTTGTTGTTACTGTGCAGGAAAAAAAGCTCGAACTAGAGCCAACGATTGCTGCAGCAGATGCGTCGCTAGCGAGAAACAATTACCATAATCTGTCACGTCTGGAAAGAAACGAAAAAAAAAACACGAAAAAGACCGCAGTAAAAAAAAATGTACCTCTCTATCAAACTAGAGTCGACGATGGCTGCATCAGGTGTTCAGCAGAAACGTTAACGACATGTTTTTCTATACAAAAAAAGACCGCGGTAAAAAAATGTTTCTCGCTATCGACGAACATTTGCGAAATGTTCTTTCATGTCTGGACAGGAACGATAAAACAAGACAGACCGCGAAAAACAAAATACTCGTCGTGACATTACAAAATACTGGGGAAGGGGTAATAAAAGTCTCCTTCCAACGGCAAGTTCTTTTATACACGTACAGGCCCGAGTGCGCGCCTACATTCATTATGAACTCAACACAAACCAGGTTTCTCGCAATTGGGATATTGGTCTTTTTTGTTTGCGTAACCAGGCTTGTCGCCAGTCTCAACATGACGCAGTCGCATTCGTATAGAAATTGCACGCGAGATGTCGACCTCTCTTAGGATATTAGAGTATATCGTCGTCCCCAGTCGGCGCTTGCAATACGCGCTTGGTCCAAAGCGGATTACCCGAAAAAGGCGGCTGCGAACGACAGGAATCAAACTCTGAATCTGAAACACTGTTTAAACGAGGCAGATGTCCTTGCATCACGGGAGTACGGCCTCGAATGGGAAGACACCTGCATCATAAGGGAAGCGCTGTATATGCGACGATGTTCTCTTCATGTCTACCAAATTAGGCGGTTGGTTAGAATAAAGCCCTCACTGTAGGGAAAATGTTTGATCACAAAGCCGCGTTGAGGTTCTCAAAGCATTTGAATAAAAATCATGAACACAGCATAACTGAGTTTTGTGTCCCTTTTAAAGGACTGCATAGGATCTGGACAAGGTGTCGTGTGGTAGGCGCTCATAACTAACGCGCCCGTCCATGGACACCAATTCCTTCTGTGTGATATATATTGACGGACGTCACGTGACTTTTTGATTGTTATAGTTTCAACCATACGCAATGGACCTAGTAGACAAGTTTCATTTTGCACCATGCAGCAAGATAATTAAAAGTTGGTCGTTTCAATCTGGCAAATCGACTATGGCGAGAAAGCTAATCAGTTTGCGAAACGAGATGTTCGATAACCCGCCAGAAGATATATTTTATGAATAAGTCTACGAACAACCGTGTTTCAGAGATCGCCTGGACAGTGCGTTTACATAAAACATTCCCCATAATTTGGACCCCGATAAAAGTTCTTTGGTTATTTTCGACGATTTCCTGCGAACCCCTGAAAATTTAAAGAAATGTCGGCGTTTTTCGTTGGAGCTTCACATCATTGGAATTCTAGCGTAATTTGTTTTACGCAAAACTTTTTTCTTAACGATCGTTTATATCGAACCATAACTTTAAATTCCACGTCGCTGATTATAATTAGGTTTGTGAGGATCGCAGACCAATTTCAAAGCCTCTCGAGACAGCTTTTTGACACGAATAAATAATAATAATAATAATAATAATAATATTAATATTCTTTATTCAGACAAATGTCTAGGAGGATGGGGCAAAAGGCGATTTAAATCACCTGACAAGGCTCCATCCCCCTGTACAGTCAGCAGCAGAACGTACAGAAACATAGGAAAGAAATAAAAACAATCAAATACTCATAGTGACATTACACTGAGATACGGTGATATAACAAAGAAATGCGGCGGGAAGCTTTAATAAGTCATGTTATACCTGAAAGATACGTTTTTAGTGTTCGTTTAAATGTGTATATTGGGTTGGAATTATTTATCATGGACAGTATTTCAGGGTGGTTGTTTAATAGCTGTGCGATCTGATTAAATATCCTTTGTTTACCGTAGTTTGTGTCAACTTCTCCCTGCTATTTATTCGGAGCCTTGTCAAAATCTCTTCACTTATAAATTCATCGATTTGTCGCAAGGTTGTCTTGACAAACTTCGTGTGAAAGCGAACGTTTTGCCTGACGAAGGCTCAGAAATTGTCTACGAAACCTAATGAAACGTCTCAAAAAGGACGCTCGGTTTCTGCATTTACTCGGAAAAGCAAAAACGGTCAGAAAAAAGGCGCGTCATACTGAAGCACGCCAAAACAGAGCAGCTAGATATTATTTGTGAGATTTAGCTAAATGTATGCGCGAAAACGTTGCTGTAAGCGACTATATAAAAAAAAAACGCATGAAAATGTTTCCTAGGGTTATAAGAATCCTAGCAAATCGAAGGAGATCCCATAAAAATATAAAACGTACGTTGGTTATACGCGGTGGCTTCTTACAGTTGCTGCTGCCTGCCATATTAGGTCTGATTTTTTGTTCTCTGGAAGGAGAGTTATCGCTAAGGCCGGAGGAGCCTAAATGTCGCTTAAAAAGTACCACTTCCATCCGTTCAGGGCGAAAGACGCAAAACTACAAGCAATTATGCAGCCGCGTCTCAGAGCAACGACTGAAATCCCTCTCGCCGACTACCTAAAAACTTCAGAAGCCGACGACGTGAAAGTAAAGCAGACAATAGCGGCGCTTCGCTTCACGTTAAGGTCCGCTTCTTCTTCTCGATGAGACGACGATCCCCCTCAATTTTTAAAGGAGATCAAATCACGCCATCAACCGTCACAAACTGACAAATTTGATCAAAACATTAACATCGTGGTGAAATATCTCCGAAAAACGTATAGGCAAAAGGCTCGTACTATCCGAACGCATAAAACCCACGTTATTGTGGGACGCAACAACATTACTGATCATTTTGGATAACAAACCGATCCCCCTATCAAAGAGTCTCTACCTCATGATGTATTTAATTTCAAAAGCGAAGCATATAGAACTTCCCGACCATTTTGAATTGGTTACTCCCCTATTGGCTCCCCAGAACGTTTCCAAAAACGTCATCAACTACGATCGTATTCAGCGATCGGTCGCAAAAGCCAAGAGACCCATCCGACGAGGTTCCCCTAACTCTGTTCAGTCACCGAAGCGCGGTTGTGTGTTGTCGTCTGATTCGTTCGCGTCAGAGTTCCCACCAGCAGCTATACAAACTCGAGCTTCTAAGTGCGTCGTCGAGAAGGGATGGCTCCCGTTTTAAACGAGCAAGTGGATTATTTTAACGACAACAAGATCGTCGCTGCCTTCCATCGAAGGCAACACAGAAAGGTTTTTGGACTTTTCAAGACGCTGAGAACTGTTCTCGCTTATGATGCAGATGTTTGCATCATTGCTCACGGGAAACCCATAGAGGCATCGAATATAATCGAGCTGTTCTAGTACAAACTGTGCAATCGTCAGCATACCTGGAGAGGAGGGGACATTTTATCGGTGATTAACACGCATCTCGGTCTGAACAAGTAGAGTCAAGTGTAATCAAAGAAAAAGGAAGCCCTCATGTCGACGTCGTTCGCCACCCCCGTGTACTACAAGGGTGGTCACATAGAGTCCTTCGGAGGACTTAACAGACTCGCAGGAGGCAGCGTTTAAGGTCGAAAAGAAGCCGAGGATTTCCTAGAAGGTTCGGACGCTTATACAAGAAATAGAAAAATAAAGCGACCTCGATTTTTTTGTAAAATCATTGCGCATGGCATGCATGATTTGTATCAGTCTGACCTTGTAGAAATACAAAAGATTGGCATATAAAACGATGGGTAAAAACCAGTTTCGATATTTAATGTTCACCATCGATTTCTTCTCTCGCAAGCTAGCTGTTCTTCCAATTCAAAAGAAAAAACTGGGGATGAAATTATGCGAGCATTTAAGCTCACAATTAAAAGTCTAAAAAAATGCAAATCGCTTCGTACTGACAGGGGTAGAGAACTTTGGAACAAGACAGTTGAGGTTTTTTTTTTTTTTTTTAAAGAAAGATTCACATGTACCATACATACAGCGACAAAAAAATGTCGTCTCGTTGAACGAATTCGAAGACCATTTATGCAAAGCATCTGGAAGTACTTTGAATATGCAAGGACGCGCCGATTATATTCTTAAGCATCGTGAGCGAAACTTTGTTTGCAACTACAATATTATTTTTACTGGCACACGCAACCTGCAGGAATCTGTTATCTTTTGTCCGAACGTAGAAGGATATACCTTTAGATACGTCACACGTTACCGAGGGTCTTTTGTGGCGACTTCAGTCGATGTTGGGAACGAACTACCTCTAGCTTCATACTGCCTCACTGCGCCTATCTTAATCAAAGTTTGTTTTATTTGCTCGAGGAAGTCATACTTACAAAACAAAAGCGAGTACACTTTTGGTTTTGTATCATGTCTTGAGTAACCTAAGTTTGAAGCTGCGCTTTTTCTTTTTTGGCACGTCAGTGAAATGTGGCCTGGCCAATGACAGATGCAACATATGATGTGGTTTCTTTGTTTATGACTAGTAGCTGTTTGCTTGATGTTTGCATCCTCTCTTTTTGAGCTTTGCTAATTTACGCTTCGACTTTCTTTTCCTAGTTTTCGGCTTACTACATCTGCTCTTCGGGTTTTCTACTACAGAAAGCTTACCTTCGTGGCATTTTTGATGTGGGAACGGATATGCGTTGGCCATGCTCTGCGGCTTTCTGAGCAGTTGTTACATCTGATTTGTGTTTAACCCAATCAATCATAGATAACAGGAATACTCAGGAAAAACTGTTCTAGGCAAAACATCTCTATAACCTTATCGTCATCTCCAAATCTTCGGTGCTTTTCAGCCATTCAACCATGTTGGCTCACAGTGTGTGAGCGATGTCAGCATAGGACTGGCTTAGCTCTTTCTTTCCACTCCTAAACTTCTCGTGCAAGGCCTCTGCGGACAACCTGTGCCGTTGAAGTAGGCTCGCCTTCACACAGTCGTAGTCTTAAAATTTCTCATTCGTGAATCTAGCCGTAACTTCTGCAACTTTGAAGGCAGCAGCGCCAGGAGACCAAATATCCATGACACCTTTGGAAAGGACATGTGTTGACAGACTCGCTGAAAATTAACTAGAAACGATCCGATGATGTTTTTAATCTTAAATGACTGCGTTAACTAGCTTATCTGAAAAGATTTTATTCCTCACAAAATTATCTGTGTTAACTCTGAAAACTCCGCGCTCAAGTTCAAAACTTCTGAGCGTTAATTCATGTCGTCTAATGTCCGACTGCCTTTCTTGTTCTGTGGCCTCACGAGCTGCTTGTAAGTCTAATTTATCTCTCTCTTTCTTAGTCTCTTCGCTCCTTTGTCTCTCGAGTATTTTTACTGTCGCTCCTCAGCATCGCGAGTCTTTCGTTTAACAATGGTTTGCCAAATGTTTAAACTTTTGTTTTTCTAGGCGTTTTTATATTTTTGAAGTTAAATAGGGTTTTCTAACAACTCTTGAATATTGATCGTAAGTTTTCTAGCAAGCTACAGGAGTCCCTCTTTTCGTAGCATCGCAGTACAAGTCTTGTACAGCTTGTACTTCACTGTACAAGTCTTGTCACCATGTCCATGCTTGACAGCTATGAAGCTCAGGTCAAGCGACTTTTAGGAGCAGGATTTTCTCTAGTCCGTTTTGCATGGTGTATCTCAGACACTCTTGAAAAAAGTCAAGAGTGGTTCTCAGGAACCAAAAGTCAAGCCTAAGCAAAGGCCTGAGGTTATCCCATGTATACATAAGGTTTCACATAATTTAAAAAAAAAAAGTGGCTAACCGGTTCAATGTGCCAATGGTCTTTTCCGCGCCTCGCAGGCAAACAGTAACAACGGGTCATGTACAGGTTAAGCATGTCAACAAGTTCGTGGAATGCGTGGTGGGTGTCATCTACAAAATCCCATTGTCATGCGGCCGGGTTTACATAGGACAATCGGGACGCTGTGTCAATGAGAGAATGCGTGAACATGCCATTTCACTGCGGTCAATGAGAGGAGGTCACTTATACGTACACTGCAGAGACTGCCTGTGTCACCCCGTCTTCAAAGATACCATAATCATTGGCAGGGGGCGCACAAAAGTGCAAAGAGAGGTGATGGAGGACGCACGCTATCGAAAAAGCTGGCTCGGGGCACTGCGTCAGCCAGCCTTCGGTTTATCTTCACAAAAAAGAGATCGATTTTATAGATGCATGGCGAGCGACACGCCATTGGTTGTTTCTGCGTTGGTTGGCTTTGTGGTGTTTTCTTGTTTTAGCCGTTCTTAATAAAACTTCAGTTGATAGTCAGCGCTTGTCCTGTGCTCTACTCTCGTTGTCCTCGTTTTTTTGCGCGCTGTTCCCAATTTCTTAAGTCATGAACCAACTCGCTTGCATTGCCACCTTAATTCGTAGCATCGGCACCATCTTGATATTGGCATATATACGAAGAGACTTGAAATCTTTCGAAATTCTGCGGTAAGTATCCCTAGAAGCAAATATAATGATACCGTGAAACAAGCTTTCAGTGAAAACCTGCGCTCCACGCGTGTTATGTCACACTGTAAATATACTTCTAAAAACCTCAACAAACTCTTTCCCTGAAACCAATTTCAATGTTGAGCACACCTTTGGCTCAAAGGAATTTCACGAAAAACTAAAAAAAGGCAAAACAAAGCTAGCATCTGAAACAAGATTTAGACTTCCTTTAAATTTCCCTTTTACGCATGCCGGACTGCTTTTCCACCAAAAAGTAGTCACGGTAGGTACCACACTGCACAAACTTCGCAAAATACGTAAAAACCAGTTTCTAAAGTATTGGCTCTCCCTCCGAAGCATACACGGTCGGCTGTTGAGAAGCATTCAAACTCATTGAAACTCTTATTTTCTGAATTAAACTTCGCATTGCGGGCGTGAGAATCTATCCAAATTTCGAGAGCCAAGCACACCTCTGCAGAACTTAAAACGATCATGAAAACTCGACAGCTCCCCGAAATCTGCGAGTCAAACACCCACAAAACTCGGCAGCCCAATCTCTGTCCTTCTGCCCGTCCTTCCAGCCAGATGTCATCATGTCGTTCCGATGTCCGCAGATGGACCTAGAACCACTGAGGGCTGAACTAGGCCGTGCTCAGGTGCTGGCTCGGGGCACTCAGGAAAGTTTCACCCCGGCTGACACCTCTGCTTTCTTAGCTGGGGTTTGGCCGCTGCGCTCATCGGGCCAGGAAGAATCCCACCGCAGGTCACCAGTTCTTAGTGGCTGAGGGACGTACAGGCTAGAGACCGGGTTTCGGCTATATGGAAGACGATGCTTGAATGATACATGCTTTGATGGTAGCGTCGGATGCTGAGTCTCATTCTTTCTCCCCCGCGCGGGTCCGCGGGCCCCCCTTTTATGGCCGCCATGATGTGACAATTTTGCGTCACCGGCGGGATCCTGCTGCGATTGGAACTATGTAGTTATGGACAGTCCCTGTAAGTGTGACGTAGTTTGAGCACGGCGTCGGCCGGGGTTAGGAACGTAACAGGCGATGGTGAGAGGGATTCTCGGTGTGGAGACGGAGCTGGAAATGGTGAACGTCGGAGGTACTCCTCGACGTCGCGAGGGCGTTCACCGTTCCCTGGGCACGGGTCGTTCGGGTGGAATCAGCGCAGCCCCAGTTGTCGGTAGGGGCCTTCACTGTAGATGTGGTCGGCTTCCTCACAGTGGTAGCAGAGCGGGCTTCGCTTGGCCGTTCGCGACACATCGGTCTTCCTCGGTGAGGGAAGTTTCGGTCGGAAGTACAAGGCTCGTTCTTCCTCGCGTCTCGAACAAGCTCGGCGATGGAGATTAAGGCCGTGCGCTCAGCAGTCGGGGGACGCTTCTTAAGCTACTCTAGGACGACGTCGCGGATGAGCTCACGGATGCCCGGAAGGCTGTTGCCAAGGTCGCAAGAAGGCTGCGGAGCCGCGACCGGTAGCCTCTGGTAATGGCTGGCTCTGGCAGGAAGAGTCCGTTCGATGTTCGTGGCTTTCGTGATGAAGCCCTCGATGGTCGTAGGCGGGTTTCGCTCAAGGGCTCTAAGATATTCTCCTTCACACCCCGGAATAATATCGTCAGCTTTTTTGCTTGAGGGGCGTCAGGACCCGCGAGGTTGCTGAGACGAGGAACATCTTCGAGAAAGCTATTGACGCTCACGTTCGGGCTTTGATCCCTCGCTTGGAGAAGCTCTTCGGCGTGTTCTCTTCGCTGTTGGTTGGTGAACGCACGTCGGAACTCAGCCTTCAGTTGGTCCCAAGAGGTGATCGACGCTTCATAGTTCTCAAACCAGTTCCGTTCTGTTGCCTCAAAGGAGAAGCAAACGTACTGAAGTCACAGCTCTGGTGTCCAACCGTTGTGGCGGGCCATTCGCTCGCACAGCTGGACCCAGTCGTCGACGTCTGCGTAGATTTCGCCGCGGAAAGGAGCCGGTGTCTGGGGGGCGACGGGCATGTAAACGACAATATGTGCTGCTGTTGAATCCGTCATTGGTTTGGCCATGGTCGGTTTTGACTGCGCTGCCCTTTTGTGGAATAGTTCAAACTCACAAGCTTGGTGCTGAAGTCGGCGGGTGGCACGAAACTCGTTTGCGTCAATAGAACGTCGTACTCAAATGGGACTCGTTGAACGTCTTCTCAGCGAAGTACGCTTCACGGGTTACATACCCCGCACCTTCATCAAAAAGCCTCGCATGGCAAATGATAAGGAGTTAAATAAAAAAAATCCTAAGCGTTTAAGGTGGCGAACTTTTGACAAAACAAAATAGAAAAAAGCTAGCGTAGTACGGCGTCGATGGCGGCGTGAGAGCAGGATCGAGCGCTAGGGCGAGACTGACCCCAGCTCGCCAAGCGGAGTCCCTCTTGCACACGCGTGGGCTTCTGGAACAATTGGCGTAGAAGGTTCGGCGCGTATTACATTCGAACCTCGAATAAGTAGCATGATCGTCAAAGTTTGAAGAACGCGACATTTGCAAAAATAACAATAAGGTGCAAGGCATCAGCCACCAAGCCTTGAACTTTTGCGTGGGAGCCAGGCACGATAACGATTTGGTCACGGGCGCGCTTGCTCGGAGGCACGCTTGGCAATATTTAGATGCTCCGTACTCCGAAGCTATATATTCATTTTCGCGAACTATATGAGGGATAAAAGAAACACATCGAAAGAACGTTAGGCGAGAAACTAAAATAAATTAAAAATTACCTTCTTTTTTTTTAAACGTAATGAACTAGAAGCAAAATATAAATACAAATAAATTTATAAAATTTATTGCTCAGTATGCCATTTGTAAAGTAATAAAATCTGTTGTATATGAATCAATTTAATTGGGTGAACCAAAAGCTCTACAAAAAATCGGACGTTTTCAGCAAAAATGTTTGCAGGTGCCTGGTATGATTATCTTTAAATTCTAGACTACAAATAATAAACAGAAATATTCTCGCTATTTGTTTTTAATTTATACATACTTTAGCCTAAAAAGGGTTAGATAACCTGTTGATTATATTTTTGGATCGAGAGCGAATCAAAGGTGTCAAGACGACAATCGACAAAACATGATCGTCCTTCCCGGCAGATTTGGGATATTCTATTTTAACTAGATATGTCTGCACTTTTTATATGAGGCGCAACTTTTTGCAAGGCGTGCCCTTGAACATATCAAAATACAATGAAAACGAGCGAGATACGAATGTGCCCTCCTTCCGAAAAACTATATGAAACGTCCCAGTTTTAATTTGGTTTTATGCATCACCTAATCATTTTTATAAAGTTTTTTTTTTATCATAATCAATATTATCATAAAGCAACAGAGATTTATGTCGGGCTCAAGACGAGTAGAAAACGGAGCACATCCGAGCAAATCTCAGTGACGAACTACACTATGTCGCCTCTCCCAAAATTAGAGCGCAACATTTGGGGCAATCCTTTTCTCGTCATTTTTATGGTAACTGTCAGCTCTGAAGTTTGTTCTAAGAAAATCATCAACTGGTCAAGCCAACGTAAGCTGAAGACATGTTTGGTGCCAAGTAGGAGCTAAACTTGTGATGATAATGCAATTAATGCAAAGGTGCAACCGAGCTGGACAAGAATGAAAAAAATAATAGCTGGAGAAGGGGAACGAGGGGGGGGGGGGGGGGGGGGACAAAGGACAAACACAAATCTCCAAACACAGCTAGTGTTTGGATATTTTTGTTTGGAGATTCGTCATTCTCGTCCAGCTCACTTGCACCTTTGCATAATTGCATTATGAACATAACCTTAAAATGCAAGCCGTTCACCATTATTGGTTGTACACTGGTGGCAACTGATAAAACCCGTTCGCTCTACTGACGTCTAACTCCTGGTTAGCTCAGTTGGTAGAGCGCTCCACTGGAAATGGAAAGGTCCCTTGTTCAATATTAGGACCAGGCGGGTTTTGTCGTTCGCGCACAAGTCACCTAGCTGTGTTTGGAGATTTGTGTTCGTCCTTTGTCCCTCTTGTTCCCCTTCTCCAGGGATTATTTTCGTCATTCTTGTCCAGCTCGCTTGCACCTTTGCATTAATTTCATTAACATCGTATTCTTAAAATGCAGGCCGCTCACCGTTGTTGGTGTTAGACTGGTGGCAGCTGATAAAACCCGTTTGCTCTACTGACGTCTAACCCCTGGTTAGCTCTGTTGGTAGAGCGCTTCAGTGGAAATGGAGAGGTCCCTGGTTCGATACAGGACCTGGCGGATTTTTTCAGTCGCGCTCCAGTCACCTAGCTGTGTTTGCAGACTTGTGTTTCTCCTTTGTCTCCCTTGTTACCCCTTCTTCTGGGATTATTTTCAAGTTAAACTTGTTTGAATTTTTTCGCGGGCTGGACACGACAGGACGCATCAAATTAATTAAGCGAATATGTTGACGGAAGCCGTCGAAATATCTAATTAGTTTTTTCATGGGAATCTGCACTATGATATAGGGAGTTTATTATCTGCATATCTTACGTATACTAAACAAAAAATGAAAGACGTTTGCAATCTCCTGTAACGCCGAATTAGAGCGCAGCTCATGAGGAGGAGGAGGGGAAGGTACGGTGAGGTTGGTACGCCCCTTCTCCTCATCCGTACCCTCCCCTCCTCCTCTCCTGCTCCCCTCCCATTTAGCGAGGACATTTTCTCAGTAAATTTAGCGGGGAATTTTTTTCGCTAAATTTAGCGGGAAAATATTACTCCTAAACTTAGCGGGAAAATGTTTACGCTAAATTTAGGGGGAAAGTTTTTCCACTAATTTAGCGGAGATTTTTTTCCATTGAATTAGCGGGGACATTTTTTGCGCTAAATTTAGCGAAAATGTTTTCCGCTAAATATAGCGCGAAATTTTTTCTGCTAAATTGAGTGGTTAATTTTTTCCACGAAATTTAGCGGGGAAATTTTTTTCGCTAAATATAGCGCGGAATTTTTTCCGCTAATTTTAGCGGGGAAATTTTTCCACTATATTTAGTGGGGAAATTTTTCAGCTAAAGGTTCCATAATGCAATGCACGGTTACGCCGACGCCGACGCCGACGGCGACGCCACTCAAGGCGGAAACGGGCGCCTAAGAGCAGTGCTCTAAAAAGCAGCGTTTGTTGACATATTTATCTTCTTGAAATACGTCGTGAAATAATTTGTAAACAGGTCCTTTTTGTTTCACCACTAAGAAAGAATGTCAAGTTTGTCATACCATAAAGTTTTGTCATACCATTCCATGAACTGATGTGAAATCACGCCACAAACAGAAGAGTCGTTACTGCGCAGGCAAATGTCGCGCAGGCAGTCTCAAGATAGCTTTAGTTGATGATGACAAGAAAGCATATCGCAAGAAGATAGCAAAGACTTTATACGTCCTTTACTTCCATTTATATACTTTTTTCTTGTGCCCCATCACTTCAACATTTTTTGAAACTTTGAAGGACATCCAGTGTACCCTATCTGGTCGAAAGGCAATGCTGGGAATATTATTGTTCTAGCTTCTCAGCCCCTCAGACTCGTTTGCTTGCTTTCAGCAGCCGCTCTCCGGGAAATTTCAAACAAATCCGTCTCACAACAAAGGCAAACTGAATAGCGATTCATCTTTTTTACAGCGAAAGAAACTTTAATCCGTCCGGGTACATACCCAGTTCGTAGCGTTGCATGCAAACTTGAAGGCTTATTGTCTCGATCTCGGCTGGCGAACAAGAAACGTTCTTCATGGTGCAAGTGAGAGGAACTGTAATCCGGTCCGCCCCGTTGTCCTACAGAAAATCATGCGTAACGCCTTCCATGGTATCAGGAAAGCTTTCCCGACTATCTTTGCGGTTTTGTGTTCCTACTTAGCAGGATTGAGTGGCAAATTCGGAGACGGCTCTCTCTAAGCACAAGCTTGTTACGAGAGTTTGACGAGATGGAACGGTCTTGAAATATGGCCGCCTAGAGGGCTAAAAGATTAAACACCCCCCCCCCCCCCCTAACTATATTAAAGTATATTGTTGAATTTGAGTTAATGACATAATTTTGGACTACAAATATCCTTGGAATTACACACCGTCACATGTTAGGAAAACATGGACCACCTCCTTCCACAGAGCACTCCAGTCTACACTTTGCCAAGCGAATGCTGGGGTGGAGGCGAGAGAGGTGGCGAGTCCACCCGCCTCTTTTTCAGCGATCGCTTTGCTAAAGTGGAACGAGAGGTGGGTGTAGAGACCGAGTGGATGTCTCATATATTAACATGCATATATACAACGAAACCATAGAGTTGAAAGAGATGCGGCGTTAACTGCTCGATCCTTTCTCCTATTTCGTAGGTAAACTGTCGCACGAATGCTTCCCTCTCCCCTGTAATTTTGCAGGTATAATTACGTTTAAATGGCAAGTTGCGTAGATTATCAATTATGGAAAGCACCGAATGACGTGTCGACGCGGATGTTTATACTTCGTTTGACTGCCTGTTCTTGTCCTCGGGTTCAGTGTCGGGTTGAGTCGGGCGGTAACAGTTCGGCGGTAGTAGTGACGGCTGGGGGGGACTTCATTCAAGTCGTATCGGTGGAGAGTCGAGTTGTGCCAGTTGGTGCTTGGTGGTCATTCATTTGCTCAGCACTAGTAGGAAAATGGTGAGCATTGCTGTAACCGGAAAGAGCGTCATAATAGGGCGGCTTGATCGGATCGATGGAAACAGTTTACTTACGGTGGTTAAGGTCATTAATAAATATTTTCGATCTTCCAGAAATTATATAGGGTGCCCCACGTCACCAGGCTCGATCTTAAATGGACCATAAAAATGGACGCTTGCACGTAGCCATCTAAACTTTTCGACAAAAGTGTATTTCACGTGTCAGTTGTTTTTTGTCAAATCAGAAAGCGTAGCTCCCTTTTTGTAAAAAAAATAGGGCCAAAAAACTTGCCAGGGTCAGCGGCGGGCTGCGACGCAGACGACTAAGTCGTCTGCGTCGTACCCCGACGCTGACCCTGGCACGCGCGCCAAACACGCCCCGCAACTCGACTCGGTCGTCTGCGTTTGCCGTCCTCCCTTGACCAGCGCAAATTTCATGGCCCTCTTTTGTACCTAGAGCTACACTGGCCGAGGTTGAGCAGTTTCGCGTGGCTCCTGGAGAGCCGTGCTGCGCATGCGCGAGAAGCAGTGACGTCGCACGGCGCACAGCTGACTTGCCGGAGCCGCCGCCGCCGCACGCTCCGCCGCTGCCGCGCGCGCCTCGCCCGTCTGCGCATTCCAGAAGAGTGACGTCATAGCCGCGGCAGACGCACTGGCGCCGCCACGTGCTCAGCTGTGCGCCTCCGTTGCGCAGTAGCCAAGTCTGACGCTGCACCGAGCCGCTTGATAGCGCCTCTCATTTTGTGCGTATGCGCAGAGGTATCAGTGGGGGTACCCTTAGCTCACGCTACGTATACCCTGGCATAGCCGAGCTAAGCCACTGCAATTTTCTTACAGAAAGGGAGCTACGCTTAGTAATTTTACAAGAAAAAACCGACTTGCGAAATACATATTTGACGAAAAGTTTAGATTGCTTCGTGCAGGCGCCAATTTTCACGGTCCATTTTAGATCGAGCCTGGTGACTTGGGACACCCCCTTCCGAAAGACTCCCCTCTGTTGGCAGCTGTGAAATCCCTGCAGAATGGCAGACTAAAACTGGAACGTCACGGAACTCTTTATGCGTTTGGTTGGATTACAAGGAAAAGCAAAAGAAACACAAACTCACAAAAAACGATGATGAGCGCGCAGTTACGTTGCACTTTCGACGCTGTGTGATTGGCTCGTGGGCTCCTCGTACTGGCCGCGCTCAAAGTTCGCTATCTTATGAAATGACTTACTTGTACGCTCCTCGTCACACTCGTTCCGCCATTGTGCAGTGATTCTGATCTTCTAATAAACGGCACGTGACTTTTAAAAGAGGTTTATTAAATGGAAATTGTACCCCGCTCAGTTTTGCAGGTGTTCTTTTCATTGGACGGAAATGCTGAACAATCAGGGACGAAGAAGTAGAAAAATACGTAGCTCGCGCAACTGCAAGTTTGGTAAAAAAATACTATACCCTATCTGGCTGCTCGCATAAAAAAAAAAAAATATTTACGTGTTAGGTGTAGTGACAGCGCACTGACACACGTGCTCTCCACTCGCTGTCTAATGTAAAAATCCTCAAACATTTTCCAGCAGGTTCAAATTCAGGTTCGCATGGGCACCTATCGCAGTGCACTGCCAGATTGCCCGACGGGGACTGTCTTATTGGTCATGCACGTTCTCTGGCCCTTTCGTTAAACCGTCTACCCCTCTGCACGATTAAGATTTTCTACAACTCATGGGAATGTTGTACACCACAGATAAACTCCAATCTTCGAACTGCCTTCCGTGCTTCTTGTGGGACACATTGGCCTCTTCTGTTTTCTATTTATTTTTGAACATGGATTAGACAGACTGTTTGGTGCAGAAACCACTACCGCCACTTCGAAATGTGAAATCACTTCTTTTAATTTGTGAGACAGATTATGAAAGTAAGGGATTACCTCCGGTCTTTCTTTTGTTTCTAGCTGGAGTCATTGTGCCTGTGTTTTTTGTTCACAGCTCCACGTGTTTGTTTATTTCTTGTTCCTTCCTGCCACCGATGTTGCAACTATTCCATTTTGCGATTTTAATAAGGTGTTATATTCCCTGTATAACATCGCTCATCGCGGCATCCGGGCTACTCAACACTCGGTGACTGAACGGTTTGTTTGGCCGAGCGTAAACAAAGATGAACTATCGTCGTCCAGAAGCTGCCTTGAATGTCGAATATCTGAAGTTCAACGTCATACTATTGCACAATTTTCATTTTTCCCTAATGCCACACAGCGTTTTATTGACGTCCGGGTCACCAATTATGTAAGGGTTGAGTGAACGTCCAATATATTTATATACATATATAGAGCGAAATCATAGAGATGAAAAAGATACTGCGTTAACGCTCGATTCGTTCTCCGTGTGCCGATCCTCGTGTCCTCTTCATTGTTTTTCACGATTACTATTTTGTAGGCGAACTGCTTCACAAAGGCTTCGCGGGAGTAGCTTGTCCTGCATTTCTGAACATACATCAGGATATGGTGCCCGCTGCGAGCATACTCTTAGTAGAAACACGATCTTCGAGTAGCTCTCAAACATTGTTTTTTATGAGGACTACTTTCTAACATATCGTGTAGTAGCGAAGTTGCAATTAAAACATTTCTTTTAGAGGGCTTTATCTATACAATACCAAAACTATTGTGAGCAAAAATTGCAAATACTTTTTTCATAAATTTCAAAAGCCTAAAGACTAAATTTAATAAATTAAAAAAAATATTACAAACCAAGAGTTGAGGCGTTTTTCCAAAAGAAACCAAGCAGTACTAGCACACTCTGTGCCGGCTTATGAAAACAAAACAAATATATTACATGCGGTAACCTTACATCAACTTTGCATGAATATTTCTATCTGTGCGTGCATTTCTCTGAGCGGAAATGTCTGTCTCTGCATGTCGAAATAGGGACCTCTCCAAACTCAGCTACTTTCACGTTCCGGGAAAAGAGCCGCTTGTGACCTGGACCGTGGGACAAGTGATTGACAGATCAGTCGACGTCTTCGGGGACGCCATAGCCATGGTGTCCTATCATCAGGACATAAGGAAAACGTACACGGAGTACAAAAAAGACGTAAGTGTACATTCAGGATATTTATTCACCTTATGCCCCGTTCCTGTCATTTGAATATACAGTACGAAACGCTTAACTAGGTGACCGAAGATTTTGAATGTCTTTTCGTTTACTTGATGTTTGTACCCATGCGTAATGAAAAAAAGTGTGCCGTGTAATTAGATTAAAACTTAATAAACATAGGCAGGATGCACTACATATACCTCTGTTTATAAGTTATTGACACACGCCGTATTTTTTAATATGTTAGAACTGTGTTTTTTTTAAATTATAGGTAGATCAACTAGCTGCAAGCCTGGTGTCTCTCAAACTTCCGGTGGGCTCCAGGGTTGCCGTACTCTGTCCAAGAGTTTATGAAGGGGCACTGCTACTTTATGCTGCTCCTAAGGCGGGTCTTGTTATGGTAAATACGATTTGGTTATCAAGCTGCCCATGCGTAGTGCATAATCAGTGTATGCAGCAATGAATACATGGCTCACGTCTGTACTGTTTAACAGGTTGGCATCCCCACACTCTGTACTGCCTCGGAACTTGAGACTTCGTTGAATAAGGTAAGCCACCTCAGGCTCACAGACAATTTATTTATATTTAGGTACGTCTACAACTACAACTCTAATCGAAAAATAAAGTTCTAAGCAATCAATTCGAAGCCAAATGATAAAAAAGAACATTTCGTAACAAAACGTACATTCAATGCTATCGTAAGAGTAGTGAAACGCCTCATCAGGTGCCTCTTGGAGTAATCTTCCTCCAGGTATGGTGGCCTCGAGGGGTAGTCTTTCTCCTCGTTCGCTGAATTGACAGTTGGCTTTAATTGGTTTTCATGCGAAGCACATGCTACTTGTGCATAGCGAAATCCAGTTGGGCTCAGGTCAATGCACCATTAAGCGTACATATCTCATAGCTGAAAATGCATCAGCATGCAAGGCATAGTGGGGATACACTTAGTCATGATTCATGAGGCATATCAAGCATAAATTGTTTGATATACCTCACAAACATATATCATACAACTGCTTGCGCACGGGTTTGAAAAAATGTAGTTTCTTATCGGTTTTTTTAGTTACAACATGCATGTAAAGCTTAATGCGTGAAATAAATTTCAAATAATATTGTAAACTGCATTTTTGTACTATCGCTCACAGTCATTTGGCGGCTAAATTGTTGAAGGGCTGAGGGGGTCTGAAAGGCTGAAGGTTCTGAAGGACTGAAGGGCCTTGAAGGACTGAAGGGTTTGATGGCCTTAAGATGTTTGAAGCACTGAGAGTGTCCGATTACACATCAGGACTGAAGTGTTATTTTTAAAAAGACGAACAAAGTCAAACACGTGCGTGAATTTCCGTGAGAGTTTCAACATACATCCCTAAAATGTTTGGATAAACTAGTTACATCCTAAATGTTTAATTAAATTAACATCACACGTGAACGCATAGAAAAAAAGTGAAATAAGTGGCAGAGGTCATGGCAACAGGAGCTATCCAGTGAGGTGGTTCTACATAGGTTGTGGACTTGGTCATACCACGGAGCTTGGATGTCTCTCGTGTTTAATTGTATTGTCCATTTGTGGTTTTTTGCGAGCTTGACTCAGCCTTAAGCGTGCGTATTCTCAAACCAGAGCGATGCCACTTCATTCGTCATTTACGCTGGATTCTCGCCATGTAGGGTTTGTTCGAATAGCACAGAGGTTACTAGCGAGGGATACTGGCGAAACTTGTGTTCCATCGTGGCTTTCTTTTTCTTATTTAAAAGATCGGTGCATAACGGCATCTTTAGCGTTGTGTAAACTAAAACTTTATTATTTTAGCGTGCTTTTTAAGCACTTTAGTTTGCCAGGAATATTCTTGTGAAGTCATGCGCTTCAGTATAAGAAACACAATCAAGTGTTATTTTTTTCGATAAGGTATGGCCAAGGGTAACGATTAAACAATTCCAGTTTTTTGCTTTTGACTTAATTTGCAGGCGTTTACTGTCCCAATTGAAAATGACATTTGAGCCCTGATCTGTTGTGGAACCCTCTCAATGTTTCCTACCCTTCGGCCCATATAACCCATCTGCTTTTCAAATCCCCTTCAACCCTTCAAATTTCTTCCGCCCTTCAAACCCCTTCAGCCCTTCGGACCCTTCAGGCTTTCGGACCCCCTCAGTGCTTCAACTTTTCAGAATGCCAAATACCCTGAACCTTAGACCAAAAATGCAGTTTCAAACATTACTGAAATTTTATTTCAGACATTCAGTTTTACATGCATGCTGTAAGTAAAAGAATTAAAGACGTTTACAAATCTCTGTAATGCGGAATTAGAGCGCAGCTCTAGAGGTATGTTGATGTTGCGATATACCGTGCTAAAGAATTTGAGAAATGTATATATATATATATATGCACAAATGTGGCTGCCGGTGACGTTTCTGGGAGGAGGAAGGAAGGAGGGCCCTCACCGTACCCCCTTCTCTGTATACTCTCCTCCTCCTCTTCCTCCTCCGTATCCTCCCATCCTCCTGCGTACCCTCCCCTCCTCCTCTAAACCTTCCCCTCCTCCTCCTCCATACCCTCCGCTCCTCTTCCTCTATTCTCTCCCTTCCTCCTCCGGTTACGGCGACGGCGACGCCGCAAAACACGAGAACGAGCACCTAAGAGCTGCGCTCAAAAAGACGATAAGGACCAGTGCTCACAGAAACCCGGGGGCAAGCAGCTGTAGAAAAAAGCGATCCGACCAAATAAGGACAACCATGTTCTTTGGGGCAAAAGTAGATTTTGTGGCACTCACAATGCTTCTGGGTATATACCTGAGACGCACGGTTGTTCAAATATTAAAAGCCAGCAGTTGCACCATACTCACACATACACACAGTCAGTAGCACGCTTAGCGATAAGCACGATAGTGCTACCAACGTCCCCGATGTTAAGGAATCCTGAGCACAGTCACGGTGTCGTCCCTGGTGCCGTAGCGGTGGCGTCTACGGCGTCTTTTTTGCCCGCTGGATGTTTCCGAAGTCGAACAAACGAAGAGGCTTGAGAAACAGGGCACTGGGAGACATCCTGAATTAAAAACGGACAATAGACGAGGACAGAGTAAGAAAACACGTTTTGTGTTTTCTTACTTTTGTTTTTGAAAGCTCAAAAAACACAAAAAAAGCAATCCACCTCCCGATCGCTAATGCGCACTGCGCCTCCTTGTTGTCAAAACTACACATCTTAAAAACCGTAAAATGACGATGTTTACGTGATGACACGAGTCGTTATCTTTAAAAACGCCAACTCAACCTCACTCAGTGCAAGGGAAGGGTGGCTTATGCATCCCTCTCCCCGAGAAACTATCTGGAAGGCGTCCAAGATTTTCGCCGCCCTCTGTTCTTTATACGTGCCCAAAATATTTGTGTCACGGAGCACTGGAGAGCAGCCTCACCTATCACAGTGGACCGCCAGGTGGCCCGATGAATTCGCTCCAAGAGACGCACGGTACTGCCTAAGCCTTTCATTAGCGCAGCGTCCAGTTTGACACACGTACACCTCGCCACAGGATAGACGAATGCAATACAACACGCCCACCCAACAACGAACGAAACGGTTCACATGCCTTTTTCCACACAAAAGTCACCACTCTTCTTCTCCTCCCCCGACTCTCGGACCCTCTTATCGACCAACACATTGTTTACAAACAAGCCCGCGTTTGCCCACCAGGCGAGGGCACAGCGCGCGCGCAGAAACCAGATTCGGCCTAGGCGAATCGCCTGCGCATGCCCAGTGCTGACAGCAGCGCCACCGCAGCGGCGGGACGTCAGAGAGTTGAGTTGGTCTATACAATTGAAGTAATTCCTTGGGAGTTTTAAACACTACCTGAACATCATAACGCCTCGCAACATTCTTAAAGGGGTACGGAAACAAAAACTGAAATATTCAACTTTCCTTCGGAAATCAGTCAAGCATGACGGATAATAACCGTAAACGATAATCGCACGTTTGTATTTTGAACGATTGGCTATATTTTTCGTGCCAAACGGTGCACTCGAGCAAGCGCTCGAAGAGAAGCGAACGGAGAGCGCGATGCGTCATGGGATATCCGGCGCAAACAAAAACAGAAAGAAAAGATTCCCCGCATTCGTGACGTAGCAAGGCTGGCGGGGTTATGAGCTTTGCCCTTGGTGGCGTTGTCAGCGTTGTGGTGGTGCCAATAGCGTCAACGCGTTACAACCGAAGCCGTTCGAAGTACCCTTGGGGTGACGAGCGTGTGTGGCTGGCCCAAGGAGCACGTAGCTTCCACAGCACTGTTAGCTTAGGGCTGAACGGAGTGGGGAAAGCAACTTTTGTCCGAGTTTTGAGCGACTGGCTAATCTTCTAGGGGAATAATGGCTGTATCCGGGTGCACAAACGAGGGTCCGAGAAAGAGGGGAGTCCACCCTTTCCGTCTTCTTGGACTGTTTGGTTCAATGCGTGATTTGTGAGTTGAGGAGGAACCCTAAGAAGGAAAATGTTGAAATGCCAAAGATCGGCGCTGCTCCAAAGGAATCTGCTACGTCACGACTACGTAGCAAGTTCCCCAACGTTGCTAGATTACCTCCCAAATAGGCTCCGCATGCATCCACCAGGTGCACATTCAAAGATCGTTTATTTAGCTTTACAATTAATTTTCTTGTGCCTTTCAACGGAAGACTGGTGTTTTTGAGGTTAGGGTGCAACATGCAACACATTCAAGCTAGAAAAGGAGCGCTGGAATTTCGTTTCCCTACCCCTTTAAAGGGATACTACAACGAACATTTTGCCGCTCATTTTTTGGTTTATATGTGTTCAAAGGAGCAGTATCACATCGAACATACCAATATCTTGTAAAAAAGTCTCGAAAAGGAATTTTAAAACGAATTAAACGATTAGCAAAGAGCACCTGGTGGATGTCGCTAACGCCTCGCTTGTAATGCCCGTCTAGGAACCTTGACAGCTAGTGACGGTGAGTGTCTCGCCTCCGGCCACGACGAGAGAAGAGGGGAAGGAGGAACTCCCCTCTTCCCGAGAATGCCTTTTGTGTGTCGCAGAAGTCGCTATTGTCCCCCTACAAGATTATAGAAGATTAACCCTTCACTCAAAATTCGTACAAAAGCAGCCGCTTCGGTAGCTGGAACGACTAGGCCATCCTCTCGACGTCAGCCTCGCCGTAGCTTTGCTCGTCCCGAGACGACCTACGTCACGATTGCGTTGGATGTCACGTGGTCTCCGCTGGGCCTTCTCCGAGCAGCTTGCCAGAGTGGGCCGTTTATGACGAAAAATACAGCCACCAGGCTCAAAATACAAACGTGCGATTGTCATTTACGGATATTGTGGATCATATTCAACCTATTTTTGAGCACGACGGGAATATTTCAAATTTCGTTGAAGTATCCCTTTAACACTTTGCGAAACACCGTGTAGGTACAGGAGCACCCCCAGTCTACTCGATTTTTTTTCGCGGTGCCCGAATGACAGGACCTTTCTAACCCTTAATCAACCCCGCCGACACTTCCCCGATTACTGGTAAAGGAAAACCTGCTTCCGTCAATTTCTTCACTTGATCATTGAAACTTTTTCCCACCACGTGGAAGCATAATTTCTTTGGGGCCGAACCAAGGCAGGACACCGGGATGCCTGTCTTGACTCTTTTAGAGTGCACCGCCTTGTACGGCAGAAGCGCTTTTTTGAGCGCGGACTAAAAGCCCAACAAATATGGTTACTCGACAAACGGAGAGGCAAATCCAAAAACTGGAGGCAACCGTCCGACGTTGTTTCGATGGTGAACTTCAATCCGTTCCCAAGGTTTTCGAAGAAAAAAAGTGGAGGCAACCGTCCGACGGTGTCACTTTCGAGACATCGTCGGACGGTTGCCTCTGGTTTTTGGATTTGTCTCTCCGTTTCTCGAGCAACCATGTTCGTTGCCCTTTTAGTCCGCGCTCAAGAAAAGCGCTCCTGCCGTACGAGTCGGCGCACTCGAAAATAGTCAAGAGAGGCATCGCGGCGTACTGCGTTGGTTTGGCCCTCAAGAATTGATGCTTTCACGTGGTGGGGAAACGTTTCAACGATCAAATGAAGAAATTGACGGAAGCAGGGTTTCCTTTACGAGCAAGCGGGGATGTGTCGGCGGAGTTGCTTAAGGGTTTGAATGGTGGTGCTCCTGTACCTACACGGTGTTTCGCACAATGTTAAGAATGTTGCTAGGGGTATGAAATACAGGTTGTGTTCAAGGCTCCCAACAAATAACTTCAACTGTGTAAGAGCGTCCGAGAGTCAGGGGAGGGGAAGAAAAGAGTTGAAGGTTTCTGTGGCAAAAGGCATTTGAACCGTTTCATTCGATGTTGGGTGGGCGTGTTGTATTGCATTTCTCTATTCTGTGGCGAGGTGTACAGAGCGTGACACTGTTAGCGCGAACAAGCGATCGCTGGTTTTTCCAGTTTTTCTCTTTGAAACCAAGGGATGTCATCCAAGTTACTATTGCTACGGAAAGAGCTAATTTAGTACTGTAATGTAAGCGATAAAAGTTCGTGCTCGCTAATACAATTTAGAAGTAAAACGCGAAAATGCGCCGAAGTCGTGTTCGCGCTAACAGTGTCGCGATGTGTACGTGTGTCAAACTGGACGCAGCGCTAATGAAAGGCTAAGGGAGCACCGTACGTCTCTTGGAGCGAATCCGTCGGGCCTCCTGGCGGTCCACTGTGATGGGTGCGGCTGCTCTTCAGTGCTCGGTGACACAAATATCTTGGGCACGTATAAAGAACAGAGGGCGGGGAAAATCTTGGACGCCTTCCAGATAGTTTCTCGGGGAAAGGGATGCATAAGCCGCCCTTCTCTTGCACTGAGTGAGGTTGAGTTGGCGTTTCTAAAGATAATGACACGTGTCATCACGTAAACATCGTGATTTTGCTGTTTTTAAGATGTGTAGTTTTGACAACTTTTGACAACAAGGAGGTGGAGTGCGCATGAGCGATCTGGAGGGCGGGATGCTTTTTTTTGCGTTTTCTGAGGTTTTAATAAACATACCAGTTGCGAGTGTGCGCTTGTCCGTCGTACTTGTTTTCTTACTCTGTCCTCGTCATTTGTGCGTTTTTAAATCAGGATGAATAGCTACCAACTAGCCGAACTTTCCACTCTTCTGCACTGGGAGACCTTCTTTATGATCTGCACACCCAACTGGTCTAGCAGAAGGGTCCCATGCATGGAACGGGAAGCCGACACTAAGAGTCCGCTTGTTGTTGCGGACTTAGTTTTCGTTCTTGGACGGAGAAAATACGGTGGGACTATATTCTGACGAAGGTTGTATATCGACTGAATAAAACAATTTATCCTCAAACAAACAACAAAAAATTCATCTCCTGTTTTCCTCACACACCCTCTCTCCCTCGCATCGTTTAACTACATTCGATATTCCCTCTGTGGGTAATTCACTATAAAAGAAAAGAAAATCTCTCTTCCTCGTGAGCGAGGACTCGGCGTCCTTGGGTGTCCCTAGTCCAGCCCGTGAACCATATACACTGGACACACACACAGCAATGGGGCCGCGTTAATTAAGCCCACGACATGGTAGGGACGGAGGCACATGTCCTCAATTTCCACACTCGTTGAGGTCGCCTGATAGAAAATGGCCAAGCTGCTTCCCCAATTCATTTATCCTGGAGGATGACGTGATCTCTCCCACAGACCCGTTAAAACGATTTTGATGGGGGCTGTCGTTTGACGAAAAGGATAGGGACAGAGCACACAGGCCATTCAAACAACTACAACGGGTCACAATTATACCCTTTAAGAGTACGTTAAAGGTGTGTCAGACCTCTAAACAACTTGCACGAACATTTCAATCCCTCAAACATTTTTGAAGGGTGCGTAAAAACATTCAGACGGGTTTTCAATAGGCGATGCCAGATTGTTTCGGCTCTCACATTGTCATACCACAAAGCAGCTCACAAAATGAGCATCATTGGTTCTCTTTCAGGACGAACTCTGAGCACGTACAGGCACTACTCAAGCTTCGGCGAAAACTCAAACTACGGTTGTCGTCCGGGGTATGAGTTGAGCTACCCTCTTCCGCGACTCCATGAGTCGCTGAGGAGGGGTAGCACAACTCCTACTGCCGGACGCCAATATTAATTCGACCTTTCGCCATGTGGCGTTGCCTTTATATGTATAAAAGGTTCATTGTTTTCAGACAGAGTGTGCGGCTCTGATCATTGGAGAAAAATTTACCGATAAGAAGTACTACGATATGTTGCTTCAAATTGCACCGGAACTGGAGAAGACGGCACCGGGAGAGTTGAAGAGCCACAGGTGACGATCCGCACGTTTACTTCGATAATGCCGCGAAACGTCGCAGCTGGCTGGCGTGGAAGTTCCGTAAAGTTTTCTGCCTCCTTCCAGGCTACCATTCTTGAAACACGTCGTCACCATAGGCAATGGCCGGAAACCGTAAGTAACGTAAAATTTCGGATGCCAGTGCCACTGCTATGATTGCTTTCTAGTGTATCGTGGTCTGTCTTTTTATAATATTATTGTAAGTTATTGAAGTACATTGGGTTTCTTTCATCACTCTTTAGACAAACGCACCGCAGCTGATTAGTTTAGTCTTAAACAAGATATTAAACCTTTTGCACTTGACTGCTCCTTATAACATTCGTAGATATACTATACGTTTGGCATAATATGTATTGTATTTAATGGACCAACATATGATTATCATCGTAACAAGAATGGCGAAGCGTGTGAGTAGTTAAGGTATGCATGACTCACCGCGTGGTGATTCTACTAAAATGTATGTAATTGAGGAACCACAATCACGTATATAATAAGAGCAATTCTGAAAAATACTAAATTCTGTAATGGCCTTTTCTAACTTCAATTAGGTGAGTTAATTCAATATAAAATTACGTTAGTGCAAGCGTTGACTAAATATTGAAAGGAGCACAGTCTGAGGCTAGCCAAGCTTAAAGCATCGGCAACTGCAGATTCCGTTAAAACTGTGTACGGCATTCTTTAATGTTATACGAGTTAATGTGAAACACAGAAGAGGGAACATCGCCTGAATGACAAATTCTATAGAAGTTCCATAAAAAAAAACACTGTGTATGAATACAAACATGATGTTAAAAAGGTATAATCGGCAGCGGAGGAAAAAAGTGGAGCATAGATTCAAATGTGCACTTTTTTGTTGCCACATAAGACCTTTGAATTAAACTTGCAAAAAATGCATATATGTTGCTGTGTTACGAATTCAGGACATTACATATGTTTACGTTCTCTTGAAGTCCCGATAATCTTTAAACATCAACAAAAATTAATGCAGATATCGGCTTGAAGCAAATCATACTTTTTTATTAGTCTGGAGACTTCTGATTATTTTAGAAATTAATGGAGTCAAAGCATTAAACACCGCAATATTGGCCCCTAAGAGCCGCATTTAATCAGTCCTTGTCTTAAAGATTTGGTTTCTACTGAACGAACAAGATATATTTTGCGCAAAGTAAGACGCTTTCATTATGCAATATGCACCCCGAGTTACATAAAAATAATTTTTTACGCGACTAGCGTTAAGGACCTCGCGTCGCAGAAAAGCCGGCGTTGGTGGCGTTGTGACGGGAAAATCTTGATTGGTGGATAGGGTTATGACGTCACAGCCACATGACCTTTCATGTGGCTGTGAAAATTTCAAACCCACAAGGCTCACGTGAAACGTGACGTACACGCGTGGAATGAAAGTGATCAAAACAGGATATGTAGTGCGAAATAAAGTTTACCGCATGTCTCAAATCATTTCACGCCATAAAGTAATTTCATTTGCCTTAAAGAAAATGTGGAAGTTTAGGTGGCATTCCAACCCACAACCCTTCGGTTGCGAACCAGACACTACTGACTAAGCTACACAAGACACGATTGTACAGCTTGGGAAGGAGCGGGAGTTTATGTGTTTAGCTACAACGTTCCACTCTTAAAGGTGATGCTTAAGCGTCCTCCAAATTTTCCGTGACCGCGATCTGAGGCTGACATTTTTAAGGTGAAATCCCATCCTCGTTTAGCGTGATTGTTAACACAAACAAGACGCTGTGGTAGTCATGTAGACATCGACGTGAACCCATTAAATAATTTCTACGTGGGTCAATTAAGCATGGATTTTTTTTAATTTGTTTTGAACTTTATATGACTAATCTTTAACTTGTTTTTTTATGCTCGAGTTGTCTACGCAATACGCATCTCGGCTGCACCAGAGCTGCGTAACCGCAACGTTGGCAAAGGCGCTCAAGCAGAGATATGCTGTTTAGAATAAAAGAAGTCAACATAAGCATATTCTAAATTCCTTGAGTAGTTCACGTTTTGCATCTAATTACAATGTAAGGGTTGTAGTACCAATCATATTTAGACACACAATAGGAATTTCAATGAAAAGTGTATTTAAATACGCTTGTTGGCCCTCTTTACCAAGACCTGATAGCAGATTATACTTTTACTTGTTAATTCAATGATACGATGGTCTCCTCTTCAGACTTACTAAGTCATATTATTTCTGTAGATACGTAATTTGCTATACATCGTTCACCACTGCGCTGAAAGTCGGATAAAGTGATAAGAGAGATGCTGCTGATTGGTCCGGCGGGCACGCAGCTCCCTCCGTAGCTTAAGGGTGAACGGAGTTTAGTGAAATGCTACAGCTAACCTTCTGATTTTCAATTATTTCCTGGTAGTCCATAAAAGAAAGTAAGTTTCGGCTTCGAAATTGACTGACGAGTGTGGACAAAATTATCTTCATATCAGATTGTGGCAACCGGATTGCCATCTGGCTTAACTGCCAGTATTTGGCAGTTTCAAAGTCAAACGCAGCCTCATTGAGAGTTTCACTTCTTAGCCGCGGTCATACCAAGTAGACTTTCTAAGGGACGACAGAAGTGATCGTTTGCAATTTAGGGCACAAAATGCACGAGGAAGCCGAGGTAGATTGAAACTTGACATTTTTATGCCAGAGCCTGGCTATCTTGGCCCTAATTTGCCCAAGGGAGTGCGAAAGTTAGGCTTCACTGCTGATAGTTGGACTGTCATCTGAGATCTTTGAGCATAAGTTGCCAGACGAGTGCCAGAGTTTGGCTTCATTTCCGGTCGTTCGATTTCGATGTGGCGATTTCGGACCTTAACGGCCTAACAAGTTCCAGATTTATGCTTCACTGTTGGTATTTCGTTTCGTACGTGTCACGTTTGGCTCAAGTCTGTCACTTTGGCGATTATGTGGCGAACCAGAGAAATAGAAATGCAAAAGAAAGGTACTCTGGCACTAAGTAGCACACGAGAGATACACCAAATGAGGCGTTTCTCTCGTGTGCTACTTGGCAAGGTTCGCGCGCAAAGCTGTGGTCGATTACTGAAGTGGAGGTCATGTTTACTTCAAGAAGGTCTAAAACAAATTGCATCAGGTTTATCTCAGTTGGCATCGTTCACCATGCCAACAGTCAATCTCGTTTCTTCTAAGTGATATCTATCAAAAGGATGTTCTTGTCGACTAAACGAGATTGTCATCGCGGAACTGAGTAAACGTCGCGATGGTCA
This sequence comes from Ixodes persulcatus, assembly GCA_013358835.2. Lineage (NCBI taxonomy): Eukaryota > Metazoa > Arthropoda > Arachnida > Ixodida > Ixodidae > Ixodes > Ixodes persulcatus. Next base: position 322,553 of record JABSTQ010009145.1, read on the forward strand.
TGTCTATGCAGCGCACAGAGGCAGTTTATGCCACCATGTAAATGACGGAATCAATCGACACTTTCATCTCCCGCAGCGGCACCCTGACGTTTGATGACCTGGTGAACTCAGTGACGGCTGAAGACTACGTAACCATGAACTCTTTGTCGGCCAAAGTGCAGTTCGACCAAGATGCTTTTGTCCAGTTTTCCTCGGTAAGTGTTGTGAAGAATAGACCAATCTCACGAGCGAGTTTGACTACTACACCGCTGCCGCAACGCTTCGAGGGAACTTTAAGGCCTGTTCACACATACAGCGGAGCGCTAAGTCAGCCCCACATGAGCGCTCGAAAGAGCGCTCATGTGGTGCTTCCTAGCGCACGACTTAGTTCCAATATGGCGCTCAATTAGCTCTTCTGTAGCGCCTTGCTAGCGCTTTAGTAGCGCCTTGTTAGCGCTTCTTGTACCGCGGTCACAGCTGCAGATTAGAGCGTGCACTGCGGTTCCGGTTCCGTGGTTGGGTTTGCATCAGCAGCATCATGGCGGGCATGTGGAACGCTGAAATAGAAACGCGACAAATGCTGTAACATACGCCATTAGTGCATGTGTGTGTGGACAACTTAACGCCCAGAAGTGCCTTCTGGGTGCGCGAAATCTTTCGCCACCGAGATACCGACGGGTACCCGGCGAATTTTGTTCCCAGGCTGTCTGTTGCACGCTCCTCTAGTCCGAGGCTTTCGGATGCTTTCACCATCTTCGTTTTGTTTTGTATAATATTTTAGTTGCGAGTCAGCACTTTTGTGTCTGTTGAGTCTTGTGTGGTCCTTTCCTCTGTCCTCGTCCTTTGTGCCCTGGAATGTTCCACTTGCCTGTATTTGTGTCAAATAAAGAGCTTCTTCAACTTCTTAAGCTGTAAACAAGCAGCCAGTGACTGCATTCGAGGGGGCTGTGAACGCGAACTGTTTTTAATCGCCCCACCATATGTTCACGCTTTTGGGAAAAGATCGTTGGGTGGCTGAGAAATCTCGAAATAGTGGGGGATACAATTCCAGTACAAAGCAATCGTTCCAAGATATTTCTTTCAAGATATGACGTCATGTGGGAGAGGAGAGTTCACTAGCTCGCAAATATTTTGGTTTTTGACAGACTGTACCGTTATGCTCCACGAATCAAAGGATTTCAACCTTAGGGTGAGGCCAATTGAACATTCTCAAGATAAATCGTTAAACCTTTGACGAGTGCACTGTCCATCCCACGCTGGAAACTCGCACGTTAATTTGGCAAAATATGTGACAAGCGGGCCGAATCAAACAACCTTCCGTAGGAGATGAATTTAAATGTCTTTGCGCCCGGCGGTTCAATCTCCATGTGAAGAAACTGAGGCTGCTGTTCGGGTTTGTGAATGCTTTAGCGTTACCGAGGACGCCCATCACAAAAAAAAAATGGCTGGGAAAAGGTAGCTTGCCGTACGAACACGTCGCTAAGCCACCGATAGTAGACAACCAGTCGGGCTGTTTCATTCTATTTTGGAGCTGGAACGAGAGGAAATGCCCGAAGGCTCGTTGACTCACATACAAATCGGTGTCAATCATCGCTTCAAGCGCCCCATCCAGGAGTGTTCTCTTGTGGACGCCAATGTGTCGATGGTTCCACCTAGATGGTGTTTGGCTACCGGTTGCATTGCGGTGCAGTATGACGTCACTGGTCCTTGTTTCTTTTTAAACATTGCCGAGAAGGTCTGCAGGGCATATTCGAGCTTCTGTTTATTCTTGCTACTCGCGGGGCACTTCCACAGCGAGTCCTTAATGCCGACAGGCGAGGCATCTGGTGCCAAAATGAAGTGTGCTGAAATGTTCGAATTGCAGATCCGATCCTCTCGTATGCTAAACGGAGCAAGCTCAGGTTTTTTTGTTCTAGCCAGTATTTGCTCCAGATTAATGAAGTGTCATTTCCCGTGCAGTGTAATGCCGGTCGAAGTTGACAGGCGCTATGAGGCCTCGTCGATACAGGATCTCATAAATGCGGTTCTTCTCACTCTACAGCGTTTGCAGTTTCACGGCTCCCTCCTTCAGTTGCCGTAGCTGTACCAGAAATTAACTGAAAACGCGTTTCACTCCTAGGGAGGCTCATATGTTTTACTTGCAAAGTTCGAAAAGGAAATCCGCTACAACGAGATAGCGGCCCCGGTATCCAGAGATGCGGCAATATGAATGTGGAGCTGTGAAAATGTGAACCGAGGTTCCATGATCTTATCCGTGCGCTGGATTCGATATTCTATATCGATTACTATAGTTATTTGTTATTTTCAGATTTACAAAATCCCCGACAGCCGTAGGCGACCGCCTGTCTTTGTCAGTGTGGCTGGCCGTAAGAGTTTCACACGGTGTAATTCCGGCTGTTTGTTGCCGTCTTTTGTTATGTCTCGTTTTTGTTATTATCCACCAGTCTTGGGAACTGAATTCCGGTGATGACCGGGCAGCTCAGACGTGTGACAGTGGTTTTAAGACAGTTTCATGTTAGAGTCACCCGCACCCAGGTTCCCTTCGGAGTGTCTCCGGCGGTTGGATAGGGAACCACTTAGGGTTGGCCTCCACCTCTGTTCCAACCGGCTGCCCCACATTGCGCGCCATTGGGTCTCCTTGCCTTGCTGTATTTCCCACCCGGATGAAGAGCAAAAAGCCTCGGGTTTCAACGACAACGAACTACATATATGTGGAGGTAGGGAGGACAAGGAGCAACGTTAAATTAAGGTTTGTCCGTCAGCAACCGCGTATCCGCGCCGCCTCCGCTTCGCCTTGTGAAGGTGGCGCGCGTGAGGCGCGCGTTGCCTAGGGCTCTCAGTCAAAATGCGGTGAAAATATAGCTGGCTTGTCTCCGCGTTTGGCAACCTTGCCAACCAGAAATATGGGAGCCGCCAGGGTGCCCACTTTATATGGCTACAAGAGTCCGGGCTAGCCGGAAAGTAGCCATACATAGTAGTGTTATGATTCTAATGACATTTTACAATGCAAATGTATATTAATGATAAATTTATATAATCCCAGTTATTAGATATATGCGAATAATTCGTCAACTCTCTTCGTGTGGAGATGCTATCAATGTTAGCGACTTGAAATCGCCCCTTTCGGTGCAGTTTAAAGGCGTAATAGAGTGTACACATTTCCTATAAATCAAGTGCCCCCTCTCTTAATTAGTAACCAATAGAGTAGTATTAGTTGATACCCGATTGAACAGGAAATCAACAAGGGGGCGGGGCCAGCCCCCCTTGTTTATTTCCTGTTCAATCGGGTATCAACCAATCACAGAGCCGGAGGGCGGGGCCTCTTCCCTCTCTCCCATCCCAGGGACCAATGACAGGGCATGGGCGTTGGCCAGTGACCAATCGGAGCTCGCCCGGGTCCCGCCCCTGTGGTAGGCGGTACGTGAGGTCACCTACCTCAAATCTCAGACCTCAAACCTCAAACTTCAGACCTCAAACCTCAGACCGATAACCACAAGCCTCAGACCTCAAACCACAAGTGTGGTTGACCAGGTGTTGACTGCTGCGGTCTTCATCTGATAACAACCACGTGATGTCACAGGGTCACAGGGACAGAGGGCGCTATAGGACTTGAATTGCGGCGCTCAGGGCGTCTCGCGTGTGATGTCACAGGGTTCGAGCTGCGTCCGACAGAGGGCGCTCACGTGATGTCGCACAGGGTTTGTGCTGCATCCGAAAGAGGGCGCTCACGTGATGTCACACAGGGTTCGTGCTGCATTCAACAGAGAGAGCTGCGCTCCAGTCACATGACGGTCACGTGTTTTGGATTTGAATCGCTGCGCGGTAAATGCCCCTTTTATTCGATAAGAAAGGCTTCGCGGCCGACCGGGAATCGACCTCGCTACCTTCTGCTCAGAGGTACAACACTCTACCGTCTGAGCTACGAGCACAAATTTTTTTTCTTTATTACATGAAGTTTGTTCAAAATTCAGGTTACATGGTTACAAGGTGCAATGATGATTAGATACACAGTGATGGATATGAGGTCAAAAGTTGAGAGGAATGTCTGCGTAAGCCGCACTCATATAGCGCTATTTCACTCCCGGCACATCTTAGACACAAACAAACACAGCGTTTTTAAGCAGGCTATAATCTCAATCATTCCGAGATATTAAAAATCTGGAAGTCTCAAACACGCACCGAAAAGGTGAAACCATTCAGGTACTGGTGGGTGCACCTCGTAAACACTTCTTACTTCTGAAATTTCTTCTAGAAAAATGGATTTTGTGGTGCGTGGTGTGTTGGCGTTCCTGTTAATCCTCCATAATTTCCAGAGGCTGTGGAGGCCTATCAGCATAAATAAATCATAGGGAATGCTTGTCTCGCTAGGTATGAGTAAAAAACGAATACTATGATCGGCAAAGTCTATGTCCTTTTTAAGAGTTCGTTGGAGGACATCCCAGAAGAAAACGGCATCTGTACAGTAGATGAAGCAGTGTTCTATTGTTTCCGGTCGGAGGCATAATCGACAGTCAGTTGACCACGGTACAAAAAACCCACGTTCTTGCCGCCACGATTTTACTGGAAGCGTTGATGTGTGTAGCTTAAAGAAAAATGTTTTAGCACTTGGAGATATCTACATTCGCTTTACACGTTTTAGAACATCTTGTCCATCACAGTCACTAAATCGTGTCCTATATAGAGGAATAGGAAAGAGACTTTCAATCAAGACCTGTGATAGTCGTTTTCTTGGTACTTCAAATAAATATTCTAATGAGAAACAGACTTTTAGAAACATAAAGGTATCGACTACTTCTTTCCAAAAGCCCCATAGTTTGCCTTGGGTAGAATTCGTTGTTGATATGACCAAAAAGGGCAAGTGATGTGCCAACTTTCTTTGAACGATGGTAAGCAGAAAAGGATGGGATAAATTCCTAAAAAACAATAGTCGCGAAACGAGTTGGCGGACGAATAAATGTGCAAGACCTAAGCCGCCAGCTTTCAACGGAAGGAACTACGAGCACAATGCTTCTTGGACGACTTAATTCGTCCTAGTATTTCGTACGTCGAGCGCGCAATTAAGATCACGTGATGTGTTAGAGCTGTCGCAACGCTTGGATTTTGTAACAAAATTGCTGAGTCATTCACCGGAGGGCGCTACAGAGATGACGGAAGAGTTCAGAATTATTGAGTCATCTGTCAGGCGGGAAAATGCAGTCACGATTACGACACAGATATGTCGCCGTGAGATTAGTGACGAGAGATGCATTGTCGCGTGTTTTCCCGGTGGGTCATGTGACCAACGTCACCTGATATTTGAATCGCTGCGCAGTTGACACCTCGGTTCATAGATGGCGCGTGTCTTGTTGCTAAGCGTCTCTGTTGTTAGGGCATGAGTGACATCTTGCGTCGTGGGGGTGTAACCTTGCGCCATCTGTTGCTGAAAAGTTGAATTGCGCGTCTTCCTAAGGTGCGCCCATCCGTATTTTCGCGTGTGCGCAAGGCGTGTGAGTTGCCGAATCTGTTTGCAGATGGCGCGCACCTGAATCCTTTTGCTGGCTTGAACTTTTATCATTATTACGCGACATCTCTCGCTAATTGTAGCGCCAGCTTGGTAGATGGCGTCAACTGTGTCGCGCTCACGTCATCTCTCGATAATTTTATCGTCATCTGCAGCTGCTGAACGGAGCGTGTGTGGGAAATGGACCGGAGCATGGTCGCATCCATACGCGCTAAAGACGAGACAGATATAGTGTTTCATGTTTTTTATTATCATTCGCTCTTAGAACACGCACACTTATAAATACAGATACGGCTTTTAAAATCACTCTACGCGACAAAGAAACCTCTGGAAACACTTTACACAAAAATGTACAACACAAGCAGTATCAAAACACATCCGAGGCAAAAAAAAAAAAGTGGAATAACAGAACAACGCGCACGATACAATCCAAAAACATATTTACAAGGTCAGGGCGTGAGATGAGAAGAGAGATAGGATCCGGCTTTCGTACACTGGCGGATTATACAAAAACGTCTACAAGAAGTTTCAAGACACACCGGTGGGAAACGCGAGCAATTGCGACACAGTCCAAAATATTTACAAGGCGTGTGATGAGGAGGCAGGTCGCTCGCTTCCTAAAACGCTCTTGTGGCCAATAGGAAACGTCGTAATCCCGTTGCTGCAAATGTATCGCTTGTTATCGAACGGATTCAGAGCAATCTTTTCGACCGCGATGCTTTTGTTCTCGTTAATTTTTCGAGCAATCAAATGCTGCGTCACTCTGTGCAAAGTTTTCGTCTCTAGAGCGTGCTTGTACAGCTCGTAGGGGAACTTGCGAGACTCGCATTTCTTTACTCCCTTGGCTCTTACGCAACACGTGTTGCTGCTTGTTTTGAAGCTGTATAGCTTTGGTTTTAAGCAACGAAAAGCCACTAAGTGACTAGTGGGATATTCATTTTTTAACACACCGAGCCTCATTTTGTTTTCGGTTGAAAAGAGCTTGTGACTCTCTGGATATCCAGATGTATCCAAGCATGCGTCTCGGAGTTGGAGCAGTTTGTCGTCTACGTCTGATCCGTGAAGGTGTAGGAAGAAGGAATCCGAGTCGCAGTAAAGAGCCCTCGCTGAGGGGATCGCACGACGAAGTTGATTATAAAAGAAGTCGTACATTACTATTTTTGATATCTCAAGAATCGAGAACCCTGCGTAGAGTGGTTGCTTGAGTTTGATCACTTTCGGAGCGAACTGGAAAATTACGACCTGCGAGCTAAGTGCTCGAAACTGCGTCAGGTTCGGCTTCTGAAGCATTTTCAGTATGTCGTCCTCTTTAACGCACAGTTTAATGTGTCCATGTTTACGCGCATTCTCGATCGTGTTGCCATATATGCTGTTCATGAGCAGTTTGGAAAGATTCTTCTGGAAGGAGTTGGTTGCTTGCTGTCTCAGCTGGTGGTTAAAATCAATAAACTCCCTCAAGAACGCTCGCTGAGAGAATTTGAGGACTCGGTGAATTTTGGTGACCTCTAGTCCTAACTGGATGTACAGTTTCAAAATCCGGTAGTGCAAAACGTATTTCGTTTTGTCGTGAAGTGTGAGCAGCAGCTTCTTAGTGGATTCCTCTTTGGGCATTTCAACCTTGTCAATGAGACTTTTTTGATAGTCGGACAACCAATCGTAGGGAACGCTTTGCTTCACCGGGGCCAAGGGAAAGTCAGAATGAGTATCGTGCAAGTCGTGAGGATATCTGAGGTCTACCTCCAAAATGTAGCCCGTCGGAGCGTCATCTGGAACGTCATCAATGCTCAGGCAGGCAATCTCGTTTTTCGTCATCCACTCAAAGTCCAACACTGGCACTGCTTCTCTCATTGTCGCCGCATACAGACCGTTTACGTCCAAGTCCAAAATCTGAGACGGTTGGTGCTGCGGGTTAAACGTATCCGTTCCCGGAACATTTGCGACAGGATGGCGGGTTGTGCATGGGGTAATCCCTTCGCGAATACCCTGTTCTATCATGAGATAGGTGTCAGGATCGTCAATTAGCTGCAGTCTTACTTTCGACTGTTTCAGCGCATACGACAAGCTTAGAGACGGTAACGATACGAAATGTAAAGCCTCAATTTCGTACGTCTCCAGCGTCCAGCGTCTAAAGTTTTGGAAAACATCGGCCAGTAGGAGGCAGTCCGTCTTTAGGTAAAGGTCGCTGTATTCTCCAAGGTTCTTCAAACCAAAGGTATCGAAAACGACCTGTGCATGTTGGTAGTCCTCTTCACACACCCCGCTCCCGGTCAACTTGTTAAAAAAGGCCTCTCGTGGCGGGAGGCTTTGACCCTCGTAACTCTCAAAGCTTGTAATGAAATTATAACAAAACACTTTTTTGCGGGCAAGGATGTCGACGTGCTCGGGAAAGGACTGCCGAAGGCAACTAAAATGCTCTGTGCCCTTAGAGTGGAGATTTTGCACGAGCGTCTCCAGGCTTGCATTAAGAAATGCGAGGCTCTCAATAAAGCGAAGGTTGCCTATCTCTAACAATTTAAAATTCTGGCACGAGCTTCCGCGAGTACGTTAATATCCTTGGACTCGAACAAATTAAGCTTGCCTAGAAAGAAACTGAGGTCGTAGGAATGGTTATGCGCTATGAGTGGAACGGTATGTTTGTTGATTCGATGGTTTAGGTTACAGTGGGAGCAAAGCGCCCGCCTATACTCTCCCGTCATTTGGTCGTGGTCGCGAGTTTTCATTTTCTTGCTAAGGCTTTCGTTGCAAATGCCACAGCGTGAAGAGTCCGCGTGGGAAGCCTCGTTTTCTTGAGTCATTTCAAGAGGCACTTCACTCGACCTGATCAATCGGGGTATTTCCTTCGCTAAAAAGTTGAGAATCAAAATTAATCTTTCTACGCAGTCGGGTCCGCGATAGAGGTATTCCTCAACAATGGACGAATCTTTTGAGCGGATGACGAGAAGACAGAAAGAGCTGGGGACGTGATTCTCGTAAACATTGCCCGTCGACTGAGTCGGTTCCAGAATCGCTTCAAAGTCGTAAACGCAATAAAAGGAGAACTCTTCCATGGCATGCGTGCTCCGACGAAAGTACAGTTCGTCACCCTTGTTTGGGAAGACGGTTTTGCCCGGCTTCTTGTCCCCGCACATTGAGAGATGGTCAGATAGGGTTTCTTGCCTCTGAAACTCGGTTAGACACGTCTTACAACGAAAGCGTAGGCTTTTGGCATTTGAAAAAAGCCTCGCAAAGTTTGTAATGCCCACAAAATGGTTCTCAACAAGGAGAAGATCGACATGCTGCTCCAACTCGTCGTCAACTACTTTCAGGGGGTAGACAAAGTTTTTCTCGCTGTCATAACCAAACACGTTCACTGAGACACAATTTGTACGCTCAAAAGCCCCCCACGTCCTGTGGAAAGGTTACCGGGAAGGTTTTCGGAAACAGGTACTTGCACATTTGTTCACGATACGAGGATGCTCTTCCTCTGTAAGCCCCTTTTGCAGGATGCAAAATGGCGAGCACCGCAAACACAAAGCACATATCCCGTTCAGATTCGTGAAGACACTCACTGACACTGACGAGGCATTGCTTTGAGGCAAGTTGCTTCGGCAAAGAAAAATGTCCGCAACCAACGGTCGGAGGAAGGAATCGTCCCATACTAAGAGTACATAATTTGATCTTGACAAGAAAGAATCCCGAGCCTTGTTCCTGATAATGCTCCAATCGGGCAGCTATTTCAGTGGAGACTCGCTGAATTGAACTACTGACATTACCGTCCACAAATGCGGTTTGGATCTGACTATGAAAAAAGTGCACAGTCACATCAATGTCGTCGTCAGGAAGGAGACGTCCGAGCTCGACGGTGAGTTTCACAAAAAAACGCAGAGGCACACCAAAATGTCTGAGTAAGTTTGACATATGCTCTGC